>JAOTNS010003472.1:170000-695782 GCA_028476615.1 Culter alburnus | reverse complement strand
TAGAGGCAGCTCAAAGGAAAGACCAGGCAGGAACACAAGCTTGATATAGATCTCAGATGTAGAACCAGTCTTGCCGCCAGGTAGCTTCAAGTGACAGGTGTGATTAGACATTTGGGGATTGTGATTGTTGGTAGAGTGAGAAAGACATGACATGACCGTGACACGACAGGAGCAAGAAACAGAAATCTGGAGACCCTTTGTAAACATGCTAGTCTGAGAAACACTTTTACAGCTTGTTAATGTTGATTTAATGCACTAGTGATCAATCATCCCTAAAACTTTGCTAGATTCATCTGTTCGCTAATTTTTGTGCCACCAAGTATGGGGGCGCCCTTATACATCTGCTCTCTGTGCTAAACTGGCTTTTTGATATGAAGATATCAAATATGAAGATCATTGGTGTATAAAATGAGCATCGGGGAGGGGAAGGAAAAAAAAAAAAAACAGTACACCAGTAAAGACAAAATGCAAAATGGGATATATATATATAATAAATATATATATATATACACACACATACAATGTCAAAAATATACAGTTTCTTTTCAATTTCTTGACACTAGTTACACCAGTGTCACACCATAAACTGTGCTCTCTCACTCTTACTTTACTATCACCTTCAAAAAAGCTTCTAATTGGTTTATTATACTTAAACTCAACATGAATGTCCTATATTTTTATTGAAAAAAAAAAACTTACCCTGCCAGTATATTTGTAATCTACAAAGCAAATTAAGCACAAGTGAAAAATAACATTCAGGCCTGGTTTCACAGACTTGGAGTAAGCCAGGAGTATGCCTTAGTTAATTTAAGATGTCTAAATACGTTTTTATAAACATTCCTTAGAAAACAAAAAAACATTACTGACATTCATCTTGAAATAAAACAATGGCACTAACATATTTTAAGGTATGTCAGCACAAGTTGATTTCAGTTAAAACAGCTCAAACATGCATTTTAGTCTGGGACTAGGTTTAAGCATTGTCTGTGAAACCTGGCAACAAACCGATTGTCCACTCACACTAATTACAGACTTCAGCAGCATCCTCATTCCACAGTTTCCACCACAGACTGATAATCCTGTGCAAGTTCAGTTTGTGGGCATTTATACTCATGGGCAAAACCATTGACAGACATGCAAACAACCAGGAATTAAAATCACCGAACAACCAAATCTCAATATAATAAGCTTTTTGTACATGCCCTAATCAACAAATTATTATTTAACAGCCATTTATACATATTTGCTCATTGAACAACTATTTGATTTTAAAACAACATACAACCCCCTTCAACTTCTACACTTGGTGTCTCCCAGCTTCCATGATGCACCACACCAAAGATATAAAAGTTTATTCCAGGAGCTGTTCTGGTTTTCAGCTGGTACTATCACACTGTCACACTGAATGTCTTTCTGTTTGTTTGGGCTGGTGTTATTGAAGTGCGGTGTTGCCAATTTAGCGATTTTGTCACTAGATTTAGTGATTTCCCAACCCCATTTGAGATTTTTTTCAAAAGCCTAGGGACAAATCTAGCAACTTCTTAGAGAAACCTTATCTAGATTCGTATCTCACCAACACTGATCTATATTTATATTTATATAGATAAGTGAAATTGCCTTTATGATGTAATCTAGTGACATTTAACAACCAGTTTTAGGTACTTTCAATTTAAAGCAATTGGCAACACTGTTGAAGCGTGCAAAGTAGTCAAGTTAGGGTTAGGTTTAGGGTTAAGTTTTACTATTAAGTTTAAATTTAGAAAGATCCAAGACCTGTTTAATGTAAAAGGGAAGGAATTACTTTGCTCTACAGTTTTGGTCTGTTTTTTATTCAGTCGGGCTGATGTGATGATGCATAAGTTCACCTGCTGCTCATTTGCCATGTGCTTTCTCTCAAGTCAAGTCAAGTCACCTTTATTTATATAGCGCTTTTTACAATGCAGATTGTGTCAAAGCAGCTTTACATTGATAACTGGTACATAATTTTGGCTGCACAGCAGCTCTTAAAGAATAGTGTCAATGCAGGCAGATCAAAGCACTGTTAAATAAATGTCAAGAATACTGTTGAGTATCAAATGTCAAGTCAAATGTCAAGTGTCCCCAACTAAGCAAGCCAAAGGCGACAGCGGCAAGGAACCCAAACTCCATCAGGTGACATCAGGTGGCAAACAAGTGGCAAATAGATGTTAAAATGGAGAAAAAAAACCTTGGGAGAAACCAGGTTTAGTCGGGGGGCCAGTTCTCCTCTGGCAAACAGTGCTTTGTTACGATTCAGGTTGCTATCATAAGTCTGATAGGATCGCAACAATCAAAAGTATTTATTTCAGTTCCATCCAGTTGAGGATCGTATTCATCACGCCGGTATGGACGGTTTGTTGAGGAACTGTGGCACTGGCTGTCGTGTTAATGATGTCTTCACAATGGATGATCTAGTCGACTCGATCTCTGCTGATACTTCAGGGCTGCGTTGTGGTCGTGTCATGGCGCCGGTCCTTGGTCTCAGCTGGCTACGGCCGGGATCCGGTTGACTACGGTAAACCTCGGGATAAACAAAAAGACTAATATTAGCATAGATGCCATTCTTTTTCTGACGTAACGAGTACATGATGTACGATCTGGTGTTATAGGAAGTGTTCCCGGTTCTGGCTGACCTAATTTACACAGCCTAATAATCCTTTAACGGATTTGAAAATATAAATTGATAATGTGTTATGTGTATGCCAGGTTAAAGAGATGCGTTTTTAGTCTAGATTTAAACTGACAGAGTGTGTCTGCTTCCCGAACAATGCTAGGAAGATTGTTCCAGAGTTTAGGTGCCAAATAGGAGAAGGATCTACCGCCTGCGGTTGATTTTGATATTCTGGGTATTATCAGCTGGGCTGAATTCTGAGATCGCAATAAACGTGAAGGACTATAATGCATTAAGAGCTCGCTCAGGTACTGGGGAGCTTAACCATTTAGTGCTTTGTAAGTAATTAGCAAGATTTTAAAATCTATACGATGTTTAACAGGAAGCCAATGCAGTGATGACAGAACTGGGCTAATATGGTCATATTTCCTAGTTCTAGTAAGAACTCTAGCTGCTGCATTTTGTACGAGCTGTAGTTTATTTATCAAGCAGGAGGAACAACCACCCAGTAGAGCGTTACAGTAATCTAGCCTTGAGGCAATGTCTGTATTTAGTATCTGAGTAGTGACTGAGGGTCTGGCCCATGCCAGGAATGCAGTAACAGTGCTTACTCGTTTAGCCCGGCTTCCAGAGAATAAATATGTATTTGTTTTGTAGTCAAGGAATTTGATGATAAACCAAATCACAAAGATTGATGTAAAGACGACTATGTGTAAGGACTGAAGGTCAATAATGCACTATGTGCTCTGTAGAATATTCTGTTCGAGGGAAAACCTATTGTCTATTTTATACAATTGTAACCTGCCAGGGGAGCATGGGTGAGCAATGTTAAATTTTGAAGCAGCCTAAATTGTTAAGACCAGATGTGGTGTTTAAGACTTCACATCGGCCTTTTAAGGGGGGACTGAAGGGGTGGATTCTGGAATCCACTGCCGCTTCAATATATATCTTTTAAGTTATTAATCAACATTTATATTTCTGTTAAAATATTTGAATGACTCTGTACCTCTCACTGAGAGAAAAGAACATGTTATCAGTATGTTTTGGAAAAGTTTCCTGCTCAGAGCAGATGTCAGATCAACTTCAGCCTTGAAGAAGCTGTGAATCGTGTATGTGCGCTAAGTGTTTTGTGCAGGTCCCTTTGTACTGGACAACTGGCATTCTGCTTGAGACCAGCAGACACCATGTCATGACCCCAAAAGGACATCCGGTACCTAAATCCAGGGTCCCCCTCATCATCACCGTGACAAAGGGAGATATGCTTCTTACTATCTGTCCACGTGTGGAAAATTTCTAATCTTGTCTATTTTTCTTAGCCAATCAGAATCATCCAACCTGAAGTAATGACGTAGTTAGTTGACTCTGTTAGAGTATAATTGTTGTGGAAATGTGAATGTACGCAGAGCGGCCTACGAACACCTTGTGAGACTCGAAGCTGGCTTCTGCTGATGAAACTGCAAACTATTCTTCATTAAATTTTTCTTCAATTTATTATTTTTTTTAAACTTTGACTACGGGTCTTTATTCAACATATCTGGTCTCAAGGGTCTTAAACTGTTTATCCCCAACACTGTATTTTGATTGGTTAGATAACCTGTCAATCAAACTCATGGCGAAGAAAGAACTGCAGCTACTCCAGAGTGAACGTGGTTGATCCTAAAGTCCGCCTGTAGTCAAATATTTTATCCCTTAAAACTCATCTTTGATCACCAAAATGACATATTTAAAAAAAATTCAAGTGAAAAAATTTCTTCATGCCTTAAAATAGCTTGTTAATCCTTGTCTCATTTAATATACACAGATCTATGAATATGCAAATTAGCCCCGCCTCCACTCCCTCAGCCGTTTTCCTCTGTGGACACGCTAATGGATGTTTGACAATTTCGTTGCTTTTAGTTTTCAGATTTAAAAAAACATTCAGATGAAATCCTGCAGGCAGCCATGTCTTCTGCGTACATGATACAAATGCACATCCTTGAATGAGCGCAAACTCCCATCATATTTTACTTGCATGTCAAGTTCAGAGAGCTATTCGGTCCATTATAAATTTTAGCCTACCTGATAAGTTCAAGGACACACTGACTGAATATACACACGAATCACGGTCACATGCACACGCTCAGCGCAATACTGTTTGAAATATAGTTTAATAAACATAGCTAAAAGGACAAAAACTGAGCGCGAGCCCCTATGCGCTCACACACTTGGCACAGCCCTTGCGACGGCTCTGACATTCATTAATGTGAACTTAGCCAACTTAGCCTTTTGCTTGACTACGTTATCAAACAGCTAATAATGTGTTGCTAATGTTACACACACCGTTCCCATTCTTCATCTCAGAGTCAGACAGCCTTCTAACAATCAGTATCCTTACAAACGCTTTGAACAACTCAGAACATCAGCGGAGAAAGGCATATAGTTCATCATAACATTGTAATAGACTCGCTATATTGATAAATCTACACAATTTTTCATATCAACAGAAAATATACCGGGATAACCTGGCTTCTCTCGAGACTTTCCTGCTTCAGAGCGGTCATAGTTACTAGGCTTGTTTGCAGGGACGCCGCTAGCAATTTTGGGCCCTATGAAAGAATATGAGGTTGGGGCCCTACCGCTCCCATTCCGCACCAAACAAGTCAACCTATCTATCCAAAATCTTTGTCTGCAATTTAATAATCATGACCTATTACGTTTGCTATTGCTTTCGACCACTAGGTTTTAGTATTTAGTCAGAAACCTCCCATGGCTGTAGCTAGCCCTAGCAGATGATGATTATTATTCAAATGTAAATGCAATAGAAAAATACAGTAATCAAATACATATTCCTACATTCATACAAAACCAACTGTTTAGACAAAAACTCAAGAAGGTCCATATTTTAAAGCTCTTTCTTACTTGTATTCTGCCTTAAAATAACAGTTTTTGTAATTAACTATAGCATTTGTTACAATAAGGATATAATTACAGGTAAGACCTTTTTTTCTTTTTTTTCTTTTTGTTATGAAAATAGTTAGAAACTATAGCTACAATATGCCACAGCTTTAATATAAATCTTTAGTGAAAAATCTATTCCCTTATCAGATTATCTATTATATCAGTATAAAATTCTACAACTAGTCAAAATTTGCCACAATAAATACAACAGAACGTGATAAATTCTAGTAAATGTGGTCATCATGAGTTTAAAAAACTTGCAGGATGATATTTTCCCCTCTTTTCATCAGACGTTTTAGTGGCTATTTTAGATCATGTTCGACTTTCTCCGTAGCATGTTACTGTCCTCAATAGAATTCAAATGAGTCGCACATTTTATCATCAGCGTTGCATAGGAACGGTTCGTGCAAATCTTAACACTTTTGGAGCGCGCTGGTGAACGCGCTTACGGTGATTCGCGCGCCACTCGTGCAAAATTAAACAATTGGGCTTCAGTCACAGTCATTTTGCACAGACAATTGATCCGTTCAGTTCGTACAGCTTATTAAAGCTCTGAACGCGAGATGTAAACAATTAATTAATAGCCTGATGATTCTGTTCATCTGGCGCTCGACAACATGTGAGAAGTGCTGGTGCAAGAGAAGTGCATACCAGCCCACTTCCCTCATCCTCGACCGCCACCGAGAGGATCTGCAGCATCTTCCCTTCACCACCAAACTCTGGATGTGCCAGAGAGTTCACATTAACTCATAAATGACCTTTAAAATTACATCTGATAAACAAGGATGCTTTCATCTATATAGAGACAACACAACAAATGCTACTCTTACTTAGATTTTTTGTCTTGTTTCCAGTCCATTTTAAACCGAAATTTTGCTTGTTTTAAGGAAAAACTTACTTAATTTTGACTTCTTTTTCTGAAAACAAGACTAATACTTGTCTAGAAAATGCTTCTTGATTTAAGCATGTTTAGATATTTGCAGTGTATTCATTATTCAATTACCTACAGAGGACCAGGATGGCCCCTGCCAGATGTCATTGAGCTGCCAGTAAAGAGTGCCCATTGTATGACCTACGTCACTGCGGCTGCGGCGGTAGAACTCTGTTTGAATCTTCACACAGTGCGCCTGCATCACCTGATCAAACCAAAGTGTGTGAAAACATCGCTACGGTTCGAGGGTTAGGGTCTGTAAGATTTATTTGTGTTTTTGACAGAAGTCTCTTGATCAAGAATACAGTAATGTTGTACAGTAATTATACTGTAAAGCTGAATCAGTGTATGTATGTGGTGTTGACCTGAGTGATGTAAATAGTGTCTCTGTATCTCTGCACCGGGTCGGAGCGGTTGGGGAGAATGTAATGTAGTTCTGCTTGCTTCAGCATCTGCTGATTCCCATCTTCATGATGCTGCCGATGAGACGAGAAATTACTGCTGAAATCCCAGTCTGAAGACACTGAAACCTGGTTGGAGCGGAGGAGTTGGGAAATAAGAAGGCTTATGCATTCCTTTGTTTAAAAATCAAGAGTCATTATGTTGTATTGAATGTGTTGTAATTCCATTGTTGGACACTGGGGGAAGTGTGGGTCTAACAACTGCAGGTGGATGCAAGCTTGCGGGATTAAGGCCCCGGTATATTTCAAACGAAATCGAAGAACGAACTGCTGATGTGACGTCATTTCGAACAAAATCAGGCCAAAGCAAAGTTTGTTTTGTGTTCTTTTTGGAAGTTCGAAACGGCTTGCCAAAACAAACTTTCAGGAAAAGTTCGCTCCAGCTGCAAAACACCTTCATACTGCCATTGGTCAGTGAAGATAACGTAACAGGAGGTGTGCGCTGAGGCTCCACCTTCACTCGCGTGGGACGCGTCTCTGACTCATTTCATGTGTTGAGTTCATCGGGGTAAGATCTCTGCGGGTGAAAACATGAACACACTGGATAGCCTCTTTATAGTACAAAATGTTGTGCTTCTGATAAAATGAGGCACTAACACTGTTTTCCATGTTTGATACTGTAAAGCTGCTTGATTTTAAGCAATCTATTGAATAAAGTGCAATATGAAGACGTGACGTGACTGGAGTGCTACTTTGCAGAGCTCGTGCTAACATTCCCATGCTGTTATGATCAGATGCTTTTCTAATGCTTTCTATAATAAATGCTTGCTGTTTTCTCATTTTTGTTGGGTTTGTTTTGTTACTGAGAAGAAAGTGCACGGCACATATTTACATACTCATCTAAACGTCGATCTCAGCAGTGTGGGCGGCGTCAGATGTTCGTTTACAGTATATCGCTGGTCACGCATTTCGAATTTTGTTTTACCCCTAAACGAAGAATGAAAAAGAACTTCGTTTGAAGTATAGCGGGGCCTTTACTGTGTGTTTGTGCATCGGAACTGTAAGTTTAAAGGGTTAGTTCACCCAAAAATTATATTTCTGTCATTAATTACTCTCCTTCATGTCGTTCCACACCCGTAAGACCTTCAGATCTTCAGAACACAAGAAATCGGCAATCACTATATTGTTGAAAAGTTGTTATTTTACAGCGTTGCATTTTAAATATGTTTTTAGTACATTAATGGATCTTGAGAGAGGAAATGTCATTGCTGGCTATGCAGGCCTCACTGAGCCATCGGAAAATATCTTAATTTGTCAAATTAAGATATTTTTCATCAAAAATATCTTAATTTGTGTTCCGAAGATTAACAAAGGTCTTACAGGTGTGGAACAACATGAGGGTGAGTAATAAATGACATTATTTTAATTTTTGGGTGAACTAACCCTTTAAAACGACATCTACGAGTTTTATGATAAATAAATTTGATAAACGCAGTATTGGACTGGAAGCGTCCAGTTTGGATCTCAACCCAACAACAGATGGTCATTTGTCTGAACATAGTACTGTACTTCAAATCTTAAAAGTATATTTTAAAAAAAACGTACTTGCAAATAATATGATATTAATGAAATAAAAGGTTCAGTTGTGTTTCTTAAAAAGTGCATTTTGTAATAATGTTGAAGTGCACTTTAAATCATCTTTTTGTTGTGTTGACGTAGTACGCTTGTTTTGATGTGTTGGCTAACATACTAACGCTAACATAAGTACTTGATTATACTTTTAACCGTAATTTGATATTGCATTTAAAAGTTAATATACTTTAAATGTACTACATTGCAACTTCAATTCAAATGTGTGAATAACATATTTAAACTGAGGTTTCAATAGAAATTACAATAACCATATTTCAAAAACAATAGAATTATAAAATTACAAAAATTAGTAATTTGTAAGTAATTACTGAAATTACATATGGAGATGTTCTTAAGTCTAAGACTTTACAAAGTTTAGCTATTGGCTAATTTAATATAAAGTTAAACTATAATACATTTTTATTTCAATTAACACGCAACTGTTTGAAAACATTACATTCAGTTCGCACTTAAAGTATATTATTTCCAAGTATATTATTTCCATAAGTATTCTTTTTAGAAGTATGCTAAAGTGTTTTTTTGTTACAAGGGTGTCAATGAAAGACTGTTTTTTATTGTACTTATGTAATGTGGTCTGATGAATTGTTGAATTAGGCCCAAAGTACACTTTGTTTTTTTTATAAACACTGTCGAACGCACAGCTGTGCAATGCATACTTCATTTGACTCGTACACAGGCAGTTTTGATCAATCTCAAACCCATGTAAATAATCTCTTGTCTATGTCTTCCTCCACTGTCGCTGTAGCTTGCACGTGTTCCTGTTCTGTTTATTCAGTTTTTTTTTCGACTACCTTGTGAATCGACGCCCCCAGAGCATGGCTGCCACCTTGTGGATAAATTAATTACTGCAAAAAAATTAAACAGTACAGTACGCGCTTCTGGTGTCAAAATTCATGTCACGTGCACTGTGCGCTTGTGGCGGGAGTCTGAACTATCTGCTTGTTCAAACAATCGAAGATGGAAAGTCTTTACTTGTGCAGTTCAGTTTGGTTCCACTACTGGCATAAAAAGGACACACTTCACCTTTTAAACTAGTGACATTAGTCGGATTTGCGGTCACAAAAATAAACCAGTAAAAGCAGAAAATACCTTACGGAGGGTGGAAAACGAAGGCCAGGACTGGAAGCCGTACTCAGAGGCAAAGCGCGTGCGTGGGAAAGCAGTCCAGTTCCAGCAATCGTTGTAATAGCTATAGGAGTGCGTGTCGCCATAGTGGGGGTCACAGGGGTCATGAGCCACCCAGCCTTCCTTCTCTGACTCGACCCCATTGGTTGGGCTGGACACTAGAAACGGACGCGTGCCGTCCTCCTGAATTAAAGCACAGCATCCGCTGATAACACTGAAGGCAGAAGTGTGATGTAAGTCTGTGTGTGTCAGTCTCACCTGCAGCACGAGGTCTCTGATGTTCTCCACGTACAGACTGACGTAATCTCTCACGTACAGCGGCCGCTCGGCAGCAGAGATGTTGAACCAGTCAGCTGCGATGGCAGCTTCATTCTTGTTGTTCCCGCTCCAGATGAACACAGACGGGTGAGATTTCAACCATCGAACCTGAAGCACAATAAAATAAAAGTGCAAACAATGCCTGGTGGGTCAGTGAGATAAAGCTGTTTTTCTGAGCATCAGATCTAGGACTGTCACAATTGCAATTTACCCGTGTCGAGTAACCAGGAAAATACGGGAAGTGGCACATTCCACGGATGAGAATCCCATCTCTGCATATGCTGTGAGTTTGGATTGATTCTAATGTTCATCTGGGAACGCAATGTGAGCCATTTCATCAGATTTGTGAGGTAATTATTTATAAACCTGTGAAATGTTCATTGTGATTTCAAAATAAAAGTTTAAACTCTCGCTCTAAAAATGGATTTTTACAAACTGTTGGTGATGCAGCACATCAGATCACGTCAGTATTTTGTGGATGTTGTTAACATTCGATTCTGAATGAGACTTGCCTTGAAATGGGCTGGTGTATGCAATAGTATATATACTATTCATATTCATGAATTATTACAGTGGCTGTAGCATTTCTATTGTAAAGAAGTGGCCAAATATTAAAGATTAAGTAAAGATTTGAATTAAACAAGGATTAGATCTGCTGTAAGGTCGTTGGCGCCCTCTGCAGGCATTTGATGATTGTTTATATGATGTATTTAAACAGTGCTGTTCTATAAAACCATTTTTGATACTTTATTTGAACCAAACATTATTGCCTCATTGTTATCATATATGTATTTTCAGTCATTTTAAAGGCTTAGGTCTATTTTTATTACCACAAAAGAAACCTATTACTCGATTAATCGTCAAGATAATCGACCGATTACTCGATTACCTAAATAAACGTTATTGACAGCCCTAATCAGATCTATAATTTAATTTAAAAAAAAATGCCCCTCTATGGCGAACATTAATAATTTCTTCTACAGCAAGCTTTTCTGAACAAATTACTTTTTATATATTTTTTGAAGGGGAAAAAAATGCAAAACTGTCATGTTTTATATTATTTTTCTTAGAATAAAGTATTCTAATAAACCTGCTCCACTTCTTAAGGGTGCCATAGAACTGAAATTGAATTTACCTTGGCATAGTCGAATAATAAAAGTTCTATACATGGAAATTACATAATTGGGACAAAAACAATACTACTAACTAAACTATTCTATAAAACTATATATGTTTTAGGGCTGGATGATATGACGATATAACATTGATATAAGTGATTATGCGGATTTAAACCTACCTATATTGTAGTTATATAAAGCATTCACAGGCAGATTTGCTTTATGTATTTCCCCAACGTCGAAATCAGGCACATATAAATGTCAGGAAACACGACTCCTGGCTGCATGTCAATATCCATGGATTAGGTTTATTTGACATGTCATAAGGAACACTTTCAAGCCCAACCTTTAGTGTAATCGTTTGTTTTACTCATGTTTTCACAGTTTCCCCTATTAAATCCAGTCACGCAGCAGCTCTTTTGCCACTCAGTCCAGCACAGTGTACTTTGTTACTACCCACCTCTGCTTGTGGTTTGGATATGCACCTGCAGGTGATTGATGAGTAGGAACAAATTAATACCTGGGGTCAAATTCAAAGATTTATTTAAAAAAAATAAAAATGAAAAAATGAAATAAAAAGAGCTGTCCACATTCCCAAAGTTCAAAAAGCAAATGAGGGTAGAAGAGCTTAATTCTGGAGGGTTACCTTGGTGAGTGCTCATGTTGTAAATGAATACAAGTGAGGCCAATAAATAAATAAATAAATGTATATAAAATATAAAAACATATATAGAGCATGGGTGGGTCTGTGATGGGACCCTCCCTGATCCCTCAAAGCGGTCAGCTGAATGGATGGACAGTGCATAACTGTCTTCAGGTCCCCTGGACATGTTGACTGGATTTACAGAAACCTTCTATCAAGGAGGCACAAAATCACTCTGGACTGTTCCCTGCTGGTGGATTGACCTGCCTAACTCGACTCAACTAACTCATTTCCAAGAAACGGCTGAAGACGTATCTTTTTCGGCAACACTTGACCCATTAAAGGTGGGCTAAGCCATATTTCATAAACACCAACAACAAACGTGTAACCAATCAGCATTAGGGGTGTATGACGGTCGAGGAGACAGAACGAGCAAGAGGGAGATTTGAAGAAAGACTGCAGAAAGAGAGATGAGACACAATACAAAAGAGCTCAAAAGAATATCACTGGAATGAAGGTTTATGACTGGGCAAGATCTTTAGGACCCGCATTAATATTAGAAAAGCTTCCTAGCGAGAAGGCCTGAAAACAGAGGCGCTTTATTTTTCGTGAAACATTATTTTGTTGCGCGTCAGCTGTGATAAACACACATCCACTCTCGCATTGCGTGTGTAACAGAGGCCAGTTAGTGAAAGCTGTGCAGGTAAACCACAGCGAACGGACAACCGCTAGAGAATGCGGTGTTTAGCGTCATTGTTAGCGCACTCGTCTCGCCTGCCAGCAGCGATCAAGCCGGGGTTCGAGTAGGGAGTTCGGATTGGAGGGTGAGTTTTGGAGGCAGAGCAATGAAGAGAGGGGTGTGTTTGTTTGGGTTGATTTCAAATATCAACAATGTCCAACAGTATTTTTGAAATATGGCTTACACCCCACCTTTAATACTAACACTTACTATTCTATATCTATTTTAAAAAAACAACTTGTTACATGTACTGTGCCAGACTGACTGGGACTGTCACGTCACTTGCATATTGTTGCCCTATTGTTAGTCTGATTGCTTCTATTGCTCTACTCATTTGTAAGTTGCTTTGGATAAAAGTAAATGTAAATATAATGTTTCTTTCTTAGTGTAACCAGTGGCTTGCAACGGCCAGTGTGATGTGTGGCCAGCTATGAAAAAAGAAGAATGGCATCTGTTTATCACGATATATACCTTAGTCAGCCGGATCCTGGCCGTATCCAGATCAGAAGGAGGACCTGCGCCTAGACACGACCACAATCCATCCCTGCAGTGTCAGCTGAGATTGTCAACTAGATCATCCCCTGTGAATGGCTCATAAGCAAAATGGTGTCCATATCGGCGTGATGAATCCGATCTTCAACCAGATGGAACTGAATAAAATATTTTGACTTTTGCGATCCCAGTCTGACTTATGACCTGTAACACTGCCTGAATCATAATCATGCACTGTTCGTTGTAGGCCAGAGGACGACTGGCCCCCCGACTGAACCTGGTTTCTCCCAAGGTATTTTTCTCCATTTTTGTCACTTGTTGGAGTTTGGGTTCCTTGCCGCTGTCGTCTCTGGCTTGCTTAATTGGGGACAATTTTTGTATTCAAAATATTCAAATTCTTTGTATTAAAAATCTTTATTATATTAAATTGCTTTTCATTAATACGGAGTCCCACAAGGCTCAATTCATATGCCACTCCTATTCAAACCTGTGCATGCTGCCACTGAGCCAAATAATGAGAAAAAACATTGCATTTCATTTGGAAACAACGATGAAATTCTTAAGGTGAACACATACCTTGAGGCTAGGGGTCAAACAACAAAAGTCAGGAATCTTGGTGTGATTCTGGAGTCAGACCTTAGCTTCAGTAGTCATGTAAAAGCAACAGCTAAATCATAACTAAATGTAAAACATTTAGGCTAAACATTTTCTGGGTAAATGAGCAAAAACCAACATCCTGCCCTAAGACATCAAAGATATCATAAGGAAGCACTGAGTCTTTGTCCAGTCTTATGTCATATAAATCTATATTGAACAATTGTCAGTAATATTTTTTCTGTCTTAGGCTCTATTCACATCTGTGAACACTCATCACCGCTGGAAAAACACTACATGACACGCTGCACCTTTTATTAATGCCAGGATTGTGTTTTTTGTGTTACCTTGAAGACCACAAGGGGTCGCTGTGTGACTGGACTTTTCCAAATGCCATTTTTTTCCTCGCTTTGGAGAGAATAGCCTTGTCCAAATACCCACACTTGCGGTCTTTGAACTTGACCACTTGTCTACTTACATGACGTATTTCCTGTATTTGGCTCAAGTGTTCAAGTAGGCGTGAAGACTGCAAGTGTGTGTAGAACTTTTGATTGCCTGATGGGACACACTTATAGTCTTGTAAAAAAAAATGCAAGTGTTTACAGCTTTTTTTATTATTATTATTATTTTCAGTACTCTGCATTTTAAAATACACTTCTAAATGTCTGTTCAGTGGTCGATATGTAACTAACAGAAGACAAAATTAAAATTGTGGTGCTTCTTTAAGCGATAAAAAAACAGTTGCAAATGTTGTACAAAATAGCCCACTCATCTTTGCATCAATAAAATGCGCAACACTTTATATTTTACTACCAAATTATATGTATTATATAATTAATTTAACTTATAGTCGAATGTTTTCCTTGACATCTCGCGATTTCGGAGCATGTGAGTTCCAGAACATAATGCATGATGGGATACGCTAGCCTCGAATACCGCTCAGAAGCGGTATTTAAGGTAGTGTGGGTTTAGTGTGCATTAAGGGCACTGCACTTGGGCATTTTATAAGACACTGGACAGTCTTGTGCACTTACTTCCTGCCGCGTGCACGAGCTCTCAAGTGGCCAAGACCACAATTGTGGATATTTGGACAAGGCAAATGAGAAACAGCAACTGGTACGGAAGCCCTTAGAGGCCAATGCATGCATGCATTATTGTATTCTGTCAGGCAAAAATCTGCAAAACTTTGACTGTATTTGTTCCCCTTTAACATGATTTTCTTGTTTTAATTCTGTTTTAATTATTTTCATTTAAATTGGCATTCATTATTTGTATTTCTACTTTTAACAATGTTAATAATATGAGAAACGTATGGTTAGTCAATTCAAATAACCAATCATATAGTAAATTTGGACAGAAATTATACTGAATAGGTACTTCTGAATAAGAATTTAATTTATAACCGTTAAAAAAAAAATTCAAACTACCTGTATTAAACCTGTGAACATCTTATTCTGATCTTCCTCTACATTATGCTATAACCCAGTTTCATAACTCACTGTGTGAATTTAACTCAATTTAAACAAATAAGATGACATGAAATATTAATAAATGTGTATTTTATTATTATTAATGATAGTTTCTCTTCAATTAACATTGCAGATACAGAATAAAAAAGAGAAAAATTCAAAAACAGGAGACAAACAGAACCTTAATCTTTAGTGTAAGATTGATGAAAGTGCCAGAGACAAATTCTGTGCTATATATTATTATTATTATTATTATTATTATTAATAATATTATTGTTATTTATTTTGATCAGCAATATCAGAAATATTCATGAAACAACTTGCCACTCTCTTGGAAAATGCCAACGGTTTTTGTTTTCCTTTTTTTCATGAATGTGGCTAGATTGTCTTCATTTTATTACCGTTTCAATTTATATTTACACAATGTAATAAAAAATACAAGAAAAAAATCCTTGTAAAAATATGAAAAGTAAAATAATAACATGGGAATAATTAGATTGGTGTCGCCTCAGATCAGTCCCTCGGGCTTCAGCGGGTCAGTGATTGTGAGAGGAGCTCAGCACCAACACATTATTCCAAACAGAGCTGGCATTTACAAACTGGGAATCTGGGGTCTGTTTAGGATGAAATGCTTAATGAGAAGGCTGGCATGACCCTGGTTTTTTTTTTTTTTTTCTCCTCCTTTGTGAGTTACAGATTTTTGCATATGATTTGTCCTTAATATTAAACAATGATTCTTTTGGCACTACTGATAAAATAAACAATGTGAATAACAAATGTGGTCTTATGCTGTGAATGAATGGACTTTGATCTTTTTTCTCCTATTTTAAATCCAGGGTTATATATCCACCAGCACATCTGAGAAGGCAAAATATATGTACCCATCGCTAATTGCCAGCTTTGGTTTCACTTAATTTGCATGCTAACAGAGTTTTGAGTTATTGATGTAAAGCCTTCATTAGATTTAACAGTGAGACTTAAAAACATGGCATCTAAAACTAAGCTGAACGTCTGCACAACTCAGATCTAGGCTGCACAGTGTATGTGACGGGGCAGCTTCATTAATGAATGCCTGGACAGTCTGGACACGAGGACTGGCTGACTGACCCTCTTATAAAAACAGCGGACATTTACATTCCTTGAAATTTGGCCCTCTACTTGTCTTGCATTAAGCTACGAGAGTAGAGGTGTGTGTAAGCTGCCCCTATTTGCTGACACAGGACTGGCCCATTGTATAAAATGAGGTAAAAATTGGCCCAGGTCTGCTCCTTCCCCTAATGACAGTTTCTACATTTACTACAATAGCATGTGTAAAACGTCACACTGATGAGGTGGAGAGAAGTGATGTGATAGCAGTACCTTATAAAGAGTGACAGAATGCAGTAGCAGTCGATGTTTGTTGTGGAGCAGCTGGAGGCACTACAGTGGAGGTTAACAGGTTTTAATGTGCAGTGAAGAGAACAAATAATGTAACTATTTAGAGACAGATTAAGCACTTTTTCTGATGTGAAAATGTCTTTGCAAATATATATATATATAGAGAGAGAGATGATTATATCATAAATTGAATACATATCTAGTTGCTATGCGCAGTCAGAAATGATGCCGGTATCATTGGGAACATTAAAACACAAATACTGGTTTTCCCCTGCTCATCCATGATTTGACAGGGACATTAAAAATACTCATTTTTTGAGTCATTTTTTTTTTCTCTCTGAATTGATGAACTAAAATGTCTCTCCAGTGCTTCCATTAGTGGAATGAATGAAATGTGACGTATTATATGTCTTCCCAAGCAAATCCTTTTGTTATAAAAATATACTTTTTCTTTTAAAATAATATACAGATTTTCTTAAGTTCTCCCTATCAAGCTGAACAGCAAGGCTGTTTTTACTTCTTTCTTCTAAATAGAAAGTCTCAATATATTAAATAGAGAAACAGAGAGCAGCAGAGACACTAGAGCATCATAATGATATCTAGTTTTTCCTCGTGAATGTCGGCCGTTCATTCAGGAAGAAGAAGAGCTTTCAGGCCTCGGTAGCATTTGCATAATAGTGTGTTTTTCTTAGATCTCATCGACCAACCAAAAAAAAAAATCTCAAAAGAGGAAAATATCACAACAGCACAAATTCTGTAATGACTTAGAAAACAAGTATTATTTCAAACAGTAGGTCAAGAGAAAAACACATCAGCCTTTACTCTGTCTCACGTGTCTCTGCTCAGTCATTTTATAAGGGGAAAAAGAACAAATCAGACATGGTAAAAAAAAAAAAAAAATTCAAATGAAAACAAAAGATGCTACAAAGAAACTGCAAACGATATGTACAAGACCCTGTATTCCTTGAGACTATATGAACGAGCTGTTTGTGAGAGAATGAAACTGAATGGGCTCTCTTAATCTGCCTGTCTCGAGATTTCACATTGTTTCGAATCCCTGTGAATCATGGTGCAAAGTCAACAGCAGCGGTTTTTAAGGGTCTTAAAAAGTGCCATTAACATTCGACCAATAGAAGCGGTCCCTTCCCGGCGATGTCACCAGATCACACTGGAAATGCTGGTTTCCCGGGGCAACAGTGGCAGCATAGCATTGTTCACGTGCTGCTCCTCTATGGCCTGCTGCTGCTCGCGGGGCAGCTTCCCCTGCGCCCCGCTGGCCGTTCAGGAGAGTCATGGGGATGTTGCAGTAAGTGTGCTGGTTGCCAAGTGATGACAGAGGCGGGAGGGTCCCAGAGGAGGGAATGTCATACTCGTAGCTCCTGTAGTAGTGCTTCTGTCGCAGCTGCGTGTGGTACGTGTTGTGGAAAGTAGAACGCAGCTCAGGGTGAGCGGTGGCCATGGCGGTGGAAGTCGCTGCGGCCATGGAGATTGCAGAAACTGTCTGCAACTCGCCAAACGGGCCCTGCTCGCTGACATCCAGCACCTGCTCATGCGACAGCTTGGGCTCAGGCCGCTTAAAGGGCATTTCATACTGCAGCTGCTTCCAGAACTTGGAGTTGAGCTTGCTGCTCTTGGGTCCCGGCCACTTGATGACCGTTAGCAGTTTTATGGTATGTTTGAGAGCCTCAACTTCCTGGTAGTTCATGATTCCCCGCAACTCAGTGCATTCGATGAGGATGACTTTGATCTCTCCGGTGACCAGCATGTTCCGCAGCCGCGTCTCCAGCTCAAAGATGCTCCAGCCGCGCCTCACCACGTAGTTAGGCGTCATAACGATGATGAGACGTTTACTCTGGTCAACGCAGCGAGCAACGTCCTCAATGTAGGCTGAGAGAGAGAGAGAGAGAGGCAGAACGTCAGTAGCTTCCGTGTGTTAAAAATTTCAAACATCATTGTTTTCATGCAAATAAAACAGAAGGAAACACAAATCTAATGTGTCCTAAAAACTGCCATAGCATAGCACTGCGTGTAGAGTAAAACTCTCTGCCAAAGAACTTCACTAATACAGTATGTGACAAAACAGCAGAATGACTCAATGAAGGAACACACTGAAAACACAGGACGGGGGAACAGGACAGACAAAGCGACATCAAACACAAATCCTGCTCTGACCTCATGGAGCCGAAGTCTCTGAATGAGGCAGTTTTATATATTTGACCTAAAATAGCATTGATGAGAAAACGAAACTCATTCAGTGCTGCATTACTCTAGCCTAAACCTGACAAAAAGAGTGAAAGAGAGCGATCTGTGTGTGTGTGTGTGTTAGATGACTAGATACATCCAGTCTAAAAGGTCTTATTATGGAAATTGTGAACAGTGACAGACAGACTCTCTCTCTAGTCCTATTTACAATGAATAGTAAAAACATAATAATGCTGTTCAACACTCATGCACCATTCTTTCCCTAAATCACTAATGCACTTGCTCTCTAACAGAATAACTAGATACTCTAATTTTACACATTCAGAACATTATGGTGATCGGTTCAACCTAAATCAGCGCCATGTCCCAATTTCCCCCAAAGGTGTAAAAGCGTGTGAGTCAGATTTGTTGACACAAGTGGAAAAGGCTAAGGAAGAATACCTCTAAGGAGTCTTGTGTCATCCTGGAAATGATCATTGCTGAAACCTAGACATAAATATTTCAACATTGAAAGTCTGATCAGCTGATTCAGCATAAACTTTAAAAAAAAAAAAAAAAAAAAAAAAAAACATTGAGGACTTCCACAAGAGAAACTGGCATAACTGTAGGATTTTCAGTTAGAATCACCAGTTTATCCAGCTTAATATGGGACTGAGGGACTGCAGGGCTAACAAGGCTAACAGAGTAAAATAATGTACACTGTCCCACTCTCATTAAAGATCCATTACGAGTTTATCTCCTAAACACAAATCAATCCTTTTGTTTAGCTCTGATTACGAGCACCTCGTCCCATATTAACATCTAACAGTCCCCAGACAACAGACAGAAGTGTAGACAAAACAAACATGGATTTTTTCAAGTAAAAAGGGCAAGACAGATACAGTATATGTGTTGAATCACATGAGCAAACAAAAACACAAACATAAGAAATACAAATAATGTACAAGAAGCCTCATTGAAAGCACAGATATCAGATCTAAAATATTATTCACCGACCAAACAAAATAAAAGCTTATCAAACAAAAGTAACTTGAAATGAAAATAAACATGAAACTTTCTCCATACAACATTCAACAGGATGAAGATGCAACTCTACACAAACAAAGACACACATATGGCTTGTTTCCACCGAGCGGTACAGTTCGGCTCAGTTCAGTTCAGTATCGGGATGGTAAACCCTGATCCGGCTTGCGTTTCCACTGCGAACAGTACTCTTACTTGATAGGTGTGGTGTATGCTGGAAAGTAGCGATCAATGTCATTCTCGCGTGAAGAAGAAAGTTAAAGTAAACAACAATGGAGGACATACAGCAGCTTTGTTTGAGCAAAAGCTGAAGGCTGCAAAAGGCAGCTAAAAAATACACATTGTGTTGCAACGGTATTGTGTTGTCTTTCCCCTTGAAGCACGCGCAAGTGAAGATTGTCTGACAACCAATCAATGCTCTGCAGTGACTGTAGCTCCACCCCTTTTGGTACCGGTTCTATTGGTACTATTGTGTTGGTACCCCAACGGAAGGTCCCGAAAAAATTGGTACGGTACGGTTTGGAATTAGGGTACCATTCACAAAAAAAAAAAAAAAAAAAAAAAAAGCATACCGTACTGTACTGTACTGAACCGTACCGCTCAGTGAAAACGAGCCAATAGTCATACATGTTCACACACACCTTACAACTAATGAAACTTACTTCCAGTTGGGATCAAGTCCCTGTCAGGAATGAAGAGTTTATACCCATAATGCTTTTCCAGAACATCTGGCAGAATCTCCAATGCAAAACGTTCTTCCTCTCTGGTTTCCTGACTCCACTGATCTGGATCCACTTTAGTGTAGGACACGTATGCATCATAGTCTTTATTTTCTTACAACACACAAACAGAATGGAGACTCACAATTAAACAGTTCTTCACCACACTACGCATTCATAACTTGTATTAGCAGTATTTCTGATCCTGAGCAGTAGCTACAGTATTGCCTTCACACCGGAACACATCTCGGCTGCGTTCATGAAGGATTGAGATCTCAAAAGGCTTGAATTTGGTACCTACAAACATGAAATATACTCACAAACCCCTGCCACTTAATTATGAAAGAGAGTTTCATTATGAAAAGCACTTTCGGTAACAGACTTTAAAATGACAGGTGTTTTCTTCACTTTATTGACCTGTGTGGATGAAATTCACTACCTGAGGAAGTCTCAAGCGTGCCGCACTGTCCGCTACAAATGGACAAGCCCTGATTCCTTTAAACTTTGAGAAAATGGAAAATCAGTTTTTGCCTTCCTGGAGAGGCACAATTAGAGAAAGTTTAATAGTAAATTAAAGTCAAAGGTGTTTTACTGTCCCTCTGCCTTCCTATTTCTTATATTCCTTCCCCATCTACCACAGAGGACCAAAAGCAGAAGTTACATAAATGGTTTAAAGAAACTACTGATAGTTTGAGGATTATGGTGTTTCAATATTTATTCGTATATGCAATCAGCCTATATCTGAGGGACAAAATGATGACAAAACCAATCAGCTAAAAATCCCTTTCTTGGGAAATGTTATTTGTTTATAAAAATATGTTTCTCAATAATCTGACCAAATGTTTGGCCAATAAAGCATTTCAATGGCTCATGCCTCTTCATTGATTAATTTATTGTGAAGGAAAAACTGCAAAAATTATCCACCATAATGACATAAAAGAATTTAATGAATCTGTCTTTATCTAAGGTGTTCTATTCAGATTTTTAGAACTTCTTTATAATATTTCTTACCTCCGTCCACATCCTCACTGCCAAAGTGATTTCTGTAGAAGAGCATGAGTTCAATTCTGTAACACTTATACAGGGACACCAAAAATATCAACATCAGCAGAATGGCTCCCAAACCTCCAGCTAACTCTACCGTATACATGAGCTCTGCTGAGAGAGAGAGACAGAAACAGAGAGAGACAGTTATAATATGCACAACATACATCAGCACACACTCACTCTATCAATGAACAAAGTGATGAGGTCAGATTCACACGTCTGTCCCTCAGCTCAAAGTGAATGAACATTTCATGTATTCCTCTATGTGTGTGTGTATGTGGTTAAGGTAACAATATCCATGACAATATCCAAAACCCTTGTCCTTGGGGGATC
Organism: Culter alburnus; assembly: GCA_028476615.1. NCBI lineage: Eukaryota > Metazoa > Chordata > Actinopteri > Cypriniformes > Xenocyprididae > Culter > Culter alburnus. The sequence goes on along the minus strand of JAOTNS010003472.1, from coordinate 674,032 downwards.
CAACATGTGTGTGTGTGTGTGTTGCTCTGCTGAACACACTGACTGCTGGCTCGTGCACAACTACATCACTGTTGTGCAGGTCATTCCCGAAACACAGATGTCACACAGATGTGCCAGACCAAGAAGAATGAGTGCACATCAAGCAGTCAGGGGCTAATCACACCTGTCCAAATGAGGCCAACAGCAGCGATGTGTTTGTGATGTTGTTCTTCTGTCCTCGAGCTGAGTATCTGAGAAAGTCGCTACTGCAATGTTAAATGCAAGAGGATCATTCACCTCGACTCGGCTGCAGATGAATGCTCTTTAAATGGGCAGAGTTCATGCTGCAACAGACCTGACAGACCCAGCAGACGCCGGTCTTGGGCTCTAGTGTCATGTCAGGTCTGCATCAGCAGCTTTGTTTATCGGTGGTGATATTTGGATTGTTTTAGAGAGCGGAGATGACGGCTGCTATCGCGTGTTTGTGTTCAGTGTTCTGGAATGAAAGACGGAGGTGAGGAAATGGCCTCATTGATACAACAGATGCACCAGCTGTGGCTGCTGAGATGTGGCTGTTTTCGAACTCCTTGAACTCTCAATGTATCTGTTTGATGGACATTGTACCAGACAAATCTACCAGGATCAAATGTATCTCATGTGGAATTCTTGAATTCAGTCAGTTATGGATCATCTTCTGTTTGAAGAGACTAAACACAGGGTGAGAAAGGCATCAAAATACACATACACAGATAGACACACAAGGAAAGGAGGGAAGCTAATGTGAGGAGAGAATGAAAAGTGATGAGTGAGGGAAACGGGCAACAGATGCTGTTAAATTGGCCTCAACATCTTCAACCAGAAACAGAACAGCGCCTGCAGGCCTCATTAATAACTTACTATAAGCACTGATAGTGATTGTGATTATCAAAAGATCAAGAAAGCAGGAGACACACGAAAGTGAGTGAGAGAGAGAGAGACTAGTGTGAAGTATTTACCATTTGTAGTAGCTGCGTTATCGAACTAGTAGCACAGTCAGAATAAAAAAGTCACATATAACCACATCGATTGGAATTAATTTGCCAAATTTGCCAAAATTTTCATTCGGAATATAAGGGGTGGTTTAAACCTTTTCTAATACATTGGAGAGGACCTAAACACTTGATCAGATTGAAAACCAACACTGGAAAGTACTGCGCATGTGCAATGAAGTAATGGCGCAATGACGTATGACGAATGGAACGAGCTGAATGGGGCGTTTTTGCTGCTTGATAAATATAAGCAGCACGACACAAAGCTTCATGTGCTCATCGTTTCCTAAATTAGGACCCAAATTAGATAGATATTAAGTCTACTCTTTAAAACAAAGGAAAGAAGCAATGTAGAAGAATGGTCAGTATGTGCAAACAGTAGGAAACTGTCATGTCAAAAAATCAATTCTGATTTGAATCTTGTGACATATAAACGCACACATTAACCTGATCACTTTATTTAGTGGTCATGTAAACACTAGGTTTGGATTCAGTTCAGAAACAAAAGGTGTCCATGTAAACGTAGCTACTACTGTTAGCTAACACTTACACTTTAACATTTCCTTCCTTTTTTAATGCTTTACTGTTTTACGTTACTGCAACATTACAGCTAGAAGGAAGTCAAAGTGTTGTGCAGACACGTCTGCTCATCAGATGACCTAGTCTGTAAGCATGTCAGATGGGTTTGTGGATCATTGATTCTGTTGTGTTGTGGTGAACAGCACTTTCCAGAGCCCAGTTTTTTCTGACTGAAAGGTTTGCTACATTTCGAGTGTATCTTGGTGGACTAGCACAAACAAATGTCCAACATCATCAGATAAGGATGCTAGAAACAACTGACAGACACCTCAAGCGTGGGAAGGACAGGACTTCTCTTTGGTCCACAGGCAGTTTCTGCCCTCCACCCATTTTGAGACTAAATTCCCAAGGTTTAAGCCTGGTCCGCCAAAAAACATTCTTTAGGACCCTTTTGGATGTGGCAGTGGTGGCTGAAAGAAAGAGAAGCCACAAGAGTCCATTCATAACTATGTTTGAAAACCTTATAACTGATGTAAACTACAACACATCCATTTCATATTTATTCAGAGAAATAAGTACTCTCAGTGGCAGCTATATGTAGAGCAACATCTAGCACAAATTCGGATGTTAATGTACAAATCAATGCATGACAATCTTTTTCCATCTTGTTTGGATTCTGTGTTCAGAACATTTTTGGAAAGTGAGAAATGCATTGGTAAAACTTTAAAGACACTGTTCTAACTGTGAGCTTTAGATTATTCAAATGAGTTCCACAGGGGAAAGAAGGGCAGGCCACACTGCGTGTTTTCCCCTCTGATGCAGCACTAGAATGAAGTGCCAAATTGCAATCTCCTCCTCATTGGAAAGGGATAAATGTTCCCTTTCAACAGACACTCCAACAATCTTTTGATAGCACCAAGGTAAAATTCCTTGGCTGGTACACCACAATCAGAGAAGGAAAGAGTCATCTGTTACTTTCACACTCACCTTAGGTGATGTACGACCAAAAAGCAAAACATAATTTGGTCATCTGATTATAACTCATCATTAAAACCCTAACCCTTGGAAGTGTGTGTGGGCAGAATGCCAAAACACAGAACAGGACATGTATTCAGGTGTTTATATTTCCCTCATTTTTAGAGTGGCTAAAAGTAGCTACTCTGAAAAACTGAAAAAACAGTTTTCAGCCATCGACCCGTCATTCTGGACAGGCCTGAGGAGCAACAAATGTGCATCCCCCAAATGTGCGGAGGGTCAACAAATGGCTGAGGATCTAAATCTAAACATTTCACCCATACACCAACACCTCCTGCCATCCAACCTGCGCTTAAGGTCTGTGTGGAAGACGTGAGCTGAGTCTTCAAAAAACACAACACTAGTCAAACACCAGGTGAGGAAGTTCAACCTGCTGAAACAGTTCTACTGGGTCATCATCGAGTCTGTCCTGTGTTCATCTATAACTGTCCGGTTTGGTTCAGCTACCAAATCAGACATCAGGAGACTACAACGGACAGTCAGGACGGCTGAGAAGATTATTGGCTCCCCCCTGCCCAAAGATCTTTACACTTCCAGAGTGAGAAAAAGGGCTACAAAAATCACTTTGGACCCCACCGTTTGCCCTCTGGCTGGCGCTACAGAGCACCGACCACCAGAACAGCCAGGCACAAGAACAGTTTTTCCCCGCAGGTTATATTCGGCCAGAACAATTAAAAACTCCCGTAATATACACTGTCTACAATAACTGTACATTTGTACATAACATCTAAAAATTGTACATTTGTAAATTACATAAACTGTACACTTGTAAAAAACATATCTGTACATTAATTAAAACAATTATATCTTTTTTTCACTAGTTTTTTACCACTATATTATATTGCATTATTTAAATTTTTGTTTTCTTATATTATTGTTATATTTCATCTCTACTGTGTAATTCCTATGGATGTCTGTATTCTGCAGTGGAAGCTCCTGTGGCCAAGACACAATCCTTGCATGTGTAAACATACTTGGCAATAAAACTCTTTCTGATTCTGATTCTGATTTGAGAGAAAACTAGTGAACTGGGATCTGTCCATGTTGATGTATAGAGCACTGAAGGCATGAAATAAACATCAGAGTGAAGAGTGAATCTCAACTGCAGCATAATCTGGCCAGCTTCATTCTCAGAGTCAATCTCTTTCATGTACAGAATGAAGAGGATCAGTCTGCCATCAAAGCCATTTTTCAGATTCAGATTTTAAAAGAGAAATGATTATGTAAAAGTATTCTCAACTAAAGGCAACTAGGTCTATAAGGAAAAAAAAAAAAAAAAACCTTAATGGTGCAGAAATATCCAGCTAGGCAGGGTGAAAAATGTTAAAAAGCATCATGACAATTTCACAATGAACAAACACAGACATGGAAAAACCTGTCTGAAAAAAAAAGAAGAAGTTTACAACTTGATTGTTTTTTTAACAGATCATTCAAACAGTATGTTTATAGACAAAATCTGCATTTTTCCAGATAATAAATAAAAAAAACAAGCCAAAATCAGGAAGGATATTGGTTGCCTGAGACCACAGCCTGTCACATTGACCAATCATAAATGGATTTTACTCTAAAATCACTTTCACACTAAATGGTTTTTCATCAAAACTGAGAGCTCCCGGTAAATAATCAGCAAGCCTCATGGATATGGATGTTAAACAGTGTTAAACTTGCAAATGAAAAATTGCCTATACACAACGCATATTTAAACCTTTGTGATGCAGGTTCACCAATGTGAATGAATTGATTAGAAGACTATGCTGTCGGTAGCAGCAGTGTGTACTATACATTCATAGAAAACATAAGTTTCAAACGTTAGCATCCGCCGCACAATCCTCTTAAGTGTCTCTTACCCCTCTTGCTGAGCTGGATGTTGGCTTGTCGTCTTCCGTGGCCATTTTCCACATAACATGAATAGTTTCCCATGTCACTCTCCTCCACAGCATCTATTGTCAGTGAGATGGACACTTCCTGCTCTCCCAGGTGCTCCCGAATAGTTCTAGAATGGTGGAGAGAAGAAGAGGAGAACTGTTCAACAACCATCTAAGATTCAAATCAAATTCACATGCTGAACGCAGCCTCTTCCGTGTCTTATAGTTCCTCCTGATACTAACATCTATTCTGTTAGTCAGACATCCTAACCCAATACCCACTGTCCAAAAAACAGTACTCTTATTTTACAGAAGTTAAAACTGTTAAACCCTCTTTCACGACATATGAGACGAGTTCAATTCAGTTATAAAGAAGCACTCTAGAAAACAGTGATTTCATCGTCCAGATCAGTTCAGTTCTTATTCAAATAGTCTCAGTACAGTCAAATCAGGAATACTGCTGAATATTTTATGTTTGAGAAAGCAAACCCTTCATTTAAAACTATTTTAAAGGTTGAATTGAATTTAAAATTGAATTTATCTTGGCATAGTCAAAAAACAAGAGTTCAGTACATGGAAATGACATACAGTGAGTCTCAAACTCCATTGTTTCCTCCTTCTTATATAAATCTCATTGTTTAAAAGACCTCCGAAGAACAGGCGATCTCAACATAACACCGACTGTTACGTAACAGTCGGGATCATTAATATGTACGCCCCCAATATTTGCATATGCCAGCCCATGTTCAAGGCATTACACAAGGGCAGCCAGTATTAACGTCTGGATCTGTGCACAGCTGAATCATCAGACTAGGTAAGCAAGCAAGAACAATAGCGAAAAATGGCAGATGGAGCATAATAACTGACATGATCCATGATATCATGATATTTTTAGTGATATTTGTAAATTGTCTTTCTAAATGTTTCGTTAGCATGTTGCTAATGTACTGTTAAATGTGGTTAAAGTTACCATTGTTTATTACTGTATTCACGGAGACAAGAGCCGTCGCTATTTTCATTATTAAACACTTGCAGTGTATAATCATAAACACAACTTCATCTTTATAAATCTCTCCAACAGTGTGTAATGTTAGCTTTAGCCACGGAGCACAGCCTCAAATTCATTCAGAATCAATGTAAACAATATAACAGTATACAATACTCACATAATCCGACGCATGCATGCCGCATGCATGACGAACACTTTGTAAAGATCCATTTGAGGGTTATATTAGCTGTTTGAACTTTGTTTATGCACTGTTCAAGGCAAGCGCGAGCTCCGTGGGTGTGGAGCACGAGAATTAAAGGGCCAGTAGCCCTGAATCGGCTCATTTATAATGTTGCCCCAAAATAGGCAGTTAAAAAAATGAATTTAAAAAAATCTGTGGGGTATTTTGAGCTGAAACTTCAGACACATTCAGGGGACACCTTAGACTTATATTACATCTTTTTAAAAAAAGTTCTAGGGCACCTTTAAATGAAACTAATTGTGTTTTTGTATAGTAACTCTACAGACGCACGGATATGACAAATGTAAAACACTACTATCATGTGTCTTTTGCTTGTTCAGAGTGCAGTGGAGTGTACAGGAGTTTGTCATAGTGCTTATATGTACATGTATGTGCACAAATACACTATGTATGCGCAATTAAGGAACTTTATAGTTATTGCACTGAACTGAATCAACACTGAAATGAATTGAGCTGTATAATGACTATTGGCTTTACCACAGAATTTGTTGTTGTTATTGTGAAGCTGCTTTCAAACAATCTGTATTGTGAAAAGCGCTCTACAGATAAATGTGAACTGAACTGAAATTATTGATAACTACATCTACTCTTCAGACATAGTGACACACAGTGAAAATCAGACATTTACATTACGATTAAAAAAGACAATCCTACATAAAACACACACAAGACTGTCAAGCACTGTGGGGAAGAAAAATAACAGGGTTTGGAAGAGAAAAAAAGTGTTTTTTCTTTGCAGCTGCCATGGAAACTACTGTATGTGTGTGGAGAGAGAGAGGATGATGAGGAATTCATGTCATTAAAGAAACATTGTTTCTGTTCTTGTTCAAAAAGAATATGGCGATGTTCTGCCCTCTTTGTGTTTGTGTTTGTTCCACACCATTACAGTGATGTCAGAGCAGGGTTCGTGTCAGTAATCACAGGCACAAATTAGACTAAGTGTTTGTAGTGGATCGAGCTGCAAGACCCAAACCTAGTGGATCTCAGGGCTGTTCCTTTAGCGCCCGATCACTGTACATTCTGGATGTCTCCAATACAGGCTTACAGATTCAACTGTACTGTCATTACTGTCAGCTCTTCTCTATTAGCAGGCCGAATACATTCAGCCACTGGCACGGTAACAGGCAGAAAATGACAAACTGGCCTTAGGATCAGTTCTAAATGACTGATAACTGACACGCAGACAAGCACTCAACCACGGCATGAGCCGTATACCATATTTATATAATGAAGAGCTGTTGATTCATTCTGATGGCCATAGTCCGTGGCCTTTAATTGTGGGGAGAGATGCATATGATGCTCGTGGTGTGTTTGTACACTGAAACATGTATAAGTGTTTTCTCTCTTCCATAAGGCTTCAGGTATGTGTGTACCTTATCATGAGTCTCCTTTTTGCTACACTATATCTCAATTCATGAACTGACTTCAAGTAACAGGCACTCCAGACTTTTCATCAACTGCTCACAATTGTTTAGAATATCTTAGAACTCCTAGTTTGAGATCTAGTTCAGGTGAGCCCAGATTCAGTCATCCGCTTTGACCCTGATACTCATCATGCGGTGATTAAGATTGCATATGCCTGAACTGAATTATTAATGGAGTCAATGAAATTTAGATGGAGATTACAAGAGAAAGAAGCTTGTCTGCTCATCTTGATCCAGACTGCTGAGGATTAATGGGATGCTTTTACTCACAAGGTCTTAACACTCATCTGATGGCCGCTGAACGACTCCAGCAGGGTTGAATCAAGGTGGATGTGAAGGATTCACAATGTCAGACGCGTGGACACGTGCGCAAACACACGATCGTTTCGTTTATTTCATTGCACACACAGATTCAGATATGGACAGCAGTTTTGAATCTTCTCGATCAATGAAAAGAGAGGGTGCCATTAGGATAAATTACTCACTTAATTTCACTTTCTCTGATCCGGCTTTCGTCCAGATCCTCAATGAACTTCTCTCCCTTCATCCAGTAGATGAGAGGACTCACATCCCCGCTGTAACCGAAGAACGCTCGGCAGGTCAGGTTCACAGGGCTGCCTGAAAAACACACATTACAAGAGAAGTCCATATTTATGTGATATCTGTCAAAACAACATCTTTTACAATCTGAGCCTGTTTATATTTGGTCTCTTTCGAGGAACAGAAGCTGCCACAAAGAGTGTGAGAGACTGTAATCTGACATCACAATGACCCTAAAAGTGCCTCAACGTGTTTCCAAATGTATACTAGACACACAAACATTCCAGGCCTGTGACATTTTTGCTATGTCCTTCTGTAGATGCTATACGCTTTGACGGAAATACAGAGGTGCTGTAAACTCTAGACTCTAGAAGAATGAAAAACTAATGAGAATCTCCTGTACTGCACATTTGTAAAAATGAAAAGTCTATGAGGGAATTAATGAGCACAGTCCTGAGACTCACATCAGACTCATTTCTCAGCCACTGGAGGTCGCTGTGGTTCTACCTCTCACACATGACAGCTCAGAACGGCACAAATCTACCTTCAGCAGACATGTATCAGGGCAAATGTACCGTCGCACACACAGTCCAAACCATCTGATGCACAGTGATTCATAATTCAGCTCTGCTTCCAATCTTCAAAACAAAATATACTGAAATTAAAGCTAGCTTTATGTCTTTATTTCTTTCAGATTTTAGTTGATAATGTATTATGAAACAGACTTAATTCTGTGTCCTCAGGTTATTTTATCTTGTGTTTATGTTTGTCAGTTGGGGACAAAATTTAAATTTCAACCCATGATATAATTTTGTAAACAACTTATGATTAAAAAGTGGATGTTTCAAGAAAAATCTGCATAAAATTTTATTTCTGAGAAACTCCTTGAGTAAAGTGCTGGTTTGTTGAATTACACTGAAACTGTCAACTCTGTTAGTGTCTGAAAGCACAATGAAAGGCCAATGTTTTCAAATGTACTCTTTTAGCCGGACATGGTTCTCCTGTCCTGAGCACAGTTAGCTAATGGTATGGAGAACGCACTAACCTCGTCGCACTCAGAATCGTGCATTAATTCATAAATATAACAAATGAAACCATGACCATTACAGTGTACTGTATGTGGGTGTGTTTGTGTATAAATTGGGAAACCGGAGCAAGCACATCTTAGTTAATCGGGTCTCCGTGGTGTGTTAATTGTGTTTTGTCTGTGCTGGCTTCTATTCATTCACATCCAGCGGAGAGGATCATCCGGACGTCTGAAAGCTGCTCTGCTCATTAAAACGCTGTTGGGAGCATTTGTGCCATCATAATGCCATAACTGACCTCCTGTGTCAAAACCAATTTAGAGAGAAAGACAGAGAAAGAGAGAGAGAGAGATGAATGAATGAAACTGTGCAGGTGTGGTTGTGTCAGTTGGTACATGTTTTCCTGTGACGTTTCTACAACAATTTAATTCCACTAACAACCATCCCCGGTTTAGTGGCCGTTCACTTTATTGCTCTACTTTATGTCTGTCCTAGGCAGGAGTTTAAGAATTCAGATTGTACTTCCTAAAAAATAGCTTGTCTTAAAACCGTGGGCACTTAGGCCTCCCTCAATCCATTTAATTAAAACAATACTATAAATTACAAGCAATTCTATCAGGGAGAAGGTAAACCGAGAGGAAGCTAAATTATGACCTTGTGGTGCAGGAGCATTTTCAGCCGTGCTGCATAAATCCCTGACAGGAAGTGCTGACATGTCAATCACCCGGCTTTTTCTTCCCAGAGTGCTGTGCACAGATGGAGTATCGTGAACAAGTAGAGGTTTCACGGCCGAGAGGATTTGGAGATCGGGTAATGACTTGCGCCCTACTAAATACATCCTGCAGAGACCGTTTGTTTGACTCCGTCACATCGGTCTGTCTACCTGCTGGAACTCAGGAAGCCTTTCATCACACATTTTTCTCCACTTTTTCTTCTACTCTCTCCATTTCTTTTCCCTCTTTGCATGTCCCACTCACACGTTGTTCTCTCTGTCTCTCTCAGCGATTGCTTCAAAGATCTGTGTCTGGAGCGGCAGATTCAAGCATGATTGGTTGAGGAATCTTCTCTTCAGACTGGACTAATCGCTTCTGATGAGCACATGACAAATGTGTGTATATGAACGGCTGCCTGACCACAATACAAACACAAGCAACACTATCATGTTTGCGCTAAATGGAGTCTAATGGTCACATTAAAGGGTTAGTTCAGCCAAAAAATAAGCTAATTAATCACTCTCATGTCGTCCTACACCTATAAGAACTTTGTTCATCTTCAGAACACAAATTAGAATATGTTAGAATATAAGATATTTTTGATGAAATCCAAGAGTTTTTTTTATTATTATTTTTTTCCATAATAGAAAGCAACGAAATGACCACATTCAAGATCCAGAAAGGTACTAAAGACATTGTTAAAACAGTCATGTGACTGCAGTGGTTCAACCTTAATGTTATGAAGAGACGAGAATACTTTTTGTGTGCAAAAATAAAACAAAAATAATGACTTTATTCAACAAATTCGTCTCTACGCTGTCAGTCTCCTACGCTATTTTTGTTGCAGCGCTTCCATGTTTATGTCAGAACGCCGGCTCAGTATTGGCCAAGGCAGATCACGTGATCAGTATGACGCATGCGTGTGATCCTGACGCTGACGCTGAGAACTTTCAGAAAAACAGAGCAGCTGTAGGGAAGTCATGATGTTCATCTGTGTGTGTGTGTGTGTGTGTGAGAGACAAAGAGAGGATATACAGCAGTGTGAAAATGTTCAAAAGCACATCAGATGCTTTTTCTTTTGTTTTAGTGTGCTGGTATGAAATATCAGTCTTAGAGTTCCCACCATTCCTTTTGCATATCTATATACAGTATAGTCAAACTGTCCAGGACTGAGCAGAAAACACTGCAGTACTGAACACCTGAACAGATCTGAATGCTGGAGAACACTGAACCTTCACACAAAGGTTTCCTAGGCAACCCTGCTCAGGTTGAGTCAAGTGGAAGAACAATAGAAGCAGCTCGGCTTCTTACACATAAAAGGATTAATTATTACCCGCCGTCCCCCAAGACCAGAAACAGAAAAGGCTGAGTGGAGCGCCGAGCACAAGGAGGGCCCGGAATAAATGCTCCCACCACAACGACTTAACGGGATTCCAAACATGACTGCCTTCCACCCTGACAAAAGAAAACAGCCTCCCAAACTTTTGCATAAATGATGCTAATCAACAATTAGACTGTTTCTGCTGCAATCACAGACGCATGTGCGTTCCCCGTGTGAGCGCTGAGGGTCTCGATGCTGTCACCTTCGGACGGTAATTGCTCTATTCTCTGGTCCAGTGTGCAAGCCGAGGAGAAGTGCACACAGATGGATATTAATATCTGTCACACTCTAGCGTTGAACGTCACACCACTGTCCTCAGCGCAGCATGGAGGCCTGATTTCTTCTGCACAGATAGAGCTGAATGAAAACAACACTCAAATCATTCTTAAACATCGAGTTAGTTCAATACTGTATTAGGACTCAAACTCGATAATGACGCAGTCTAAAAAGGATTTCAATTAAAAGAGGGCTAATTTGTCATTGTGTTACATGTTTGTGGAATGTCCTACAAGGTGATAGATCACTTTTGATGGTTCATTTGTAAGTCTTGACTAGTCGACCTCTCTCCTGCAGAACTCCAGACATTATCCCACAGTGCCACATGTATTTGAGGTCAGGAAGCAGCAGAACACCTGCGTCCCTGGATAAGGATGCTTGTTGCTGCAAAATGAGTCACGGCAGTAATTTGGTTGAGTGGAGCTCCGGCAGCTGTGCGTGGCAAAGATCAGACAAAACAAACGAATCCGCTCGTCTGCACCTCAGGAGAGCCTCTGTAGTAATGGATCTCTAGAAGCGCTACTGCAAACACACTTGACAAAATCTCACCGCAGAGCGACTTGAACACCAAAGTGAAGATTTGACTCTGTATGACCATCTTAAAATGAAGGCAGTTTTTACTGCTGTAAACTGCTTTAAAAATGTAGAATTGTTAGCAACTAAAAGAGTTTAAAGTCTGTTCATACATTTATCTCCTTTTGTATGTCTCTCTTTTTTAACACACCTGATTCAGCTCAAAATTGAGACACATGTTTTCACAAGTATGCAATTGCAATCAATTGCTCTTCCAACAGACATATGAACTCAGATTTTACCCAGAACTCCCAGACTGGTGATCGTTTCGTGTCAGGGAGGTTTGAATGGGGCATAAATGAACAATCACCTAAACCTGGCTAGGGTTAATGTTAGTGACATCACAGAATCAGATCTCTCAAAAAGCCACTAATAATAATCACAGAGGTCTGCTCAGTTCCCATAGCAGTCAAATCCAGTTCCCTACAAGTTATCAGTGGTCCTCTGTGGCTTTTTGGAAATTGAACATTTTAAGAACAATGAAAATACAGTATCGTTACCCAAAGCAGGCGGGTCCATTCACTGGCAGCATCTCTTAATCGTGACCTTGAGGATCAGACCCATGAGCTCGCCGACACACTCAGTTAAGCTGGGAAAACAAAGCTCTTATATAACAAACTGTAACAACTTGAATGTTAAAGTAACTCTTTATCTACAGTTACAGCCCAATGTTTTAGGGAAGCGATATTGTTTATGTCTGTAACAAGCAGTAACTGGCTGAGAGTTCAAGAAGCCTGAAGTGCTACTGTGTAATACATAAGCCGACAGGGAAAGGCTTCTATTTAAAGAGGTGGTTGATTATGATTTGACTTTTAGTGTGTAAGTTAGTGTGTAATGTTGCAGTTTGATCATAAACAACATCTGCAAAGTTACGACACTCAAAGTTCAATGCAAAGAGAGATATTTTCTTTTACAGAATTCTCTGTTTAAGAACTACAACAAACGGCTGGTAGGGACTACAACAAGCTTCTTCGCGGGATAGTGACATCACTAACCCTAACATTTGCATAAACCCCGCCCCCGAGAACACACAACAAAGGGGGCGGGGCCATGTTGGGCTGCTTTAGAGAAGAGGAAGAGTTGTTGTAGTAGAGTGTTGTTGTCATGCCGTCATTTTACGCCGGACTGCTTCACAAACGAGGGTCAATTCAACACAAAAGATGAACATGACGGCACATGCTAGTGGATGAGTTGAATCAACTCCACAGCAACTACATCAATTTATCCACTAACCATTCAGAAACGTCCAGTTTCATTCTAAAAGTTGTAACTTCTTCCTGAGTCTCTCCATCAGTGTCGACTCCGGTTTGAACAGTGTAAGGCTGAACACCGTTACTGACAATCCTCATTTTGGCTGCGTGAGATTCTCCAGCTTTGTTGTTGTTGAGCTGTTAAAGCTCCGCCCAGCAGCTCATTTGCATTTAAAGGGACACACACAAAACGGGTGTTTTTGCTCACACCCAAATAGGGGCAAATTTGACAAGCTATAATAAATGATCTGTGGGGTATTTTGAGCTGAAACTTCACACACACATTCTGGAGACACCAGAGACATTATAGGTCCCCTTAAGACTAAATCACCTTGGCACAACAGAAACTCACAAATAACCTTTATATTTTTGGAAATTGTAAAATTTCTGCCTCTTTAGGGTTAGAGTAAGAGTGAGTTTCAAACTGTGGATGAGATTAAAATTGTTTTCATCAGCATCCTCCAACAATTCCATTCCTAAAAAAAGAGGCCTCCGAGCAGGATAGAGCAGATTCCACAGCTATTATTAATAATTACAGTGCCTTTTAAACAAACATTTTCCATTTGCTCTTCATTTAATATAAATGCATGATAGAGAAAGTCTATCTAGCAAGTCGAGGAAAAAAAAATAAGAATAATAATTAAAGCACTAATATCAAGTGCAAAACTCTTGTGTAGTTAACCTATTGGACAAACAAATGTTCCCTCTCATCTGTCTCCATCGGTCCATTAGAATGCAATTTCGCTGCGTAATATTCCGTAAGATGGTTTCCGCTCTCTCTAATCCTTCACGCTCATTCTTCTTTAACGGAGGTATCAGAACTTTAAATGAGTTCCAAACACCCCCATCCCCTCTCAAGCTTGACATCTCCTCAGCACTTCCCCAATAAACACCCTCTCCATCTTATCTCCAACAGACCATGCCTGCCCCATCACACACAGGAGGGCCGCCGCTCTACAGCCCTAATCGCAGCGCTAATGCTGATTACAGCCGCGGCCGCGGTCCAGAGTCTTATCGCTGCTGCAGGGACACGCTAACCAGCCGGAGGACGGGGCTGTTTTCTCCACCAGCGGGGTCTCGGCCCTGTTTATTTGCTTCTCTTCATTCGTTCTTCTCTCCTCCCTCGTTTCCTGTCACTCTTCCTCGCTGCAGCAGCCAAAAAACCTAGTGAGGTGTGATAGTGAATCGAGGCTTCGCACGACACAGTGTTTGTGTGGAGCCGCTGTCTATGCAGAGAACTGGTCAATTCTGAGACAGAGAGAGAACGAGTTATTTAAACTGCACTCATTTGCGACTTGTGATGGAATTCCTGATAAATTAAGTCAAAGCAAAGTAGTAATAAAGGTGAGCAAATTCATTAAGCTGAAGAAAAGAGCTGTTAGAGTGTGCTGTTAACACAAGCACAGGATTTGATGGGTTCCCCGGTGTTTGTGAAACGCACAGATGATTTTGCAATGACAGGGAAAAAATACAAAAAGAGTGCAAGTGAGAGAGAGAGAGAGAGAGAGAGATGTGGTCTATACATGATCAATGAGGAGTTAAGAGGGAACTTGCTTGATCCAGACAGGGAGAAACAAACACTTCAAACAAAGTGGAAACAACATCTGGAAATCTTAATCCACTTAATCAAAGAAGTTATTTATTTGATATTTGGTAACACTTTAGATTAGGGAACAGTATTCATTATTAATTAGTTGCTTATTAGCATGCACATTACTAGAATGTTGGCTGTTTATTAGTACTTATGAAGCACATATTAATGCCTTATTCTGCATTACCATATTCTACATCCCTTAACCTTACCCAGTATCTAAAATAAACAACTACCTTATTAACTATTAAAAAGCAGTAATTAGGAGTTTATTGAAGGGAATTATTTGATGTAAGCCAAAGAGATAAGAATTAATTCTACTTAAATGAAAATGTAAATGCATTTTACAGTAGCAGATGTAATGTGCTCAAAACTCTATATCTAAACACACCCATCAGTCTAAAACACTCTTAAATACAAGGAAAACCGATTAAATTTACCAGACCAAATCACTGAAAAAGTCTTTCAAATCCCCCAAAAAGCTGTGGTCCCGATAGCATTTTAAATGAAGTGCTTAAATACACATTTTCAGATCAGCCGTACAAAAATGATTCAATTTCATGCTCAGTTTTTGTCACTTTCCTGAGATCAAATGAACCACCTCAAGTATGGAAGCATCTGTGCGAACAGTCGTTCCTACAGTGCCTACAATTTACAGACATCGGATCATATTTGTACTTGGGATGCACCGATGTATCGCCGCCGATATTCATCGGCCGTTTTTTGCTCAATTCACAACCATCAGCTTTAGCAGGAGAAAGGCCGATATAACAAACCGATGGTTTATTAATGAACTGCGTGAAGGCACTGAGCTGTATAATGACTATTGCGTAATCCTAGCACTGCTGTCTGTGCTTTAATGCTAATCAAATAACAAACAATCGCCCACTATTCTTGACTAAGGAACTTTTATAACTTTTATAAGTGTAGCGGACCCCATCCAAATAATAATGAACAAAACTTTACTGATGTTTTATAAAGATTATTGCGTCTGTTTTCACTCCCAAAAAAATCACAAGAGCTAAACAAGAAGTGAAAATCTCTCTCTCCGTTGCATCATCCCAAATTGACACATAAATAACAATACCAATTTAAAAGTCTATTTGCAGCCATCTTGTTCTAGCTAGAGCAGGGAAATCCATCAAACGCAATCATAGAGAGGGATTTTCCACTGATGACTAGATGGAGCAAAGGAATCAAAAGTCGTTAAACACAACAGGACCAGCCAGTACTTCAAGATGCACTGAATCCGTTAAAAAATTTAACATTTATAGTCTAAAAATACAGGAAAATAAAATAGTCACTGCTTAAGGAAATTTATTTTAGTATAAAATGTAATTTTTACCTATTAGCCTGTTACTCAGTTCATTATATTTAGCAGACTGAATAGGTCCTGTAGAGTAAACTACATTGCCTGGGCAAATTGAGTGCCAGTCAGAGCCAATCACAATCAACAAAGCTTACTGGCGATTTAAAACAGGTTATCATCCAACGTAATGGCAAATAGGCTTTCCAACTAATCTAAATCTATATTTACATAGTATAACAGTAGTACATTATCCATTACATGTTTTCCTGCAAAATCACATCTATGTCCTGCAACAGAGCAAAAAAAAAAAAAAAAATTATATTATATATATATATATATATTATATATATATATATATATATAGATATATTTTTTTTTTTTTTTTTTTTTTTTTTGCTCTGTTGCAGGACATAGTGTGATATATATATTCATTTTTCTGAAACGGTCAGGATTAGAGTTCCAGTAATTTATTCAAAATTGGAAACAAATCTATGGAACAATCCCCAACATACACATGTAGGCCTAATTATCCAAACACAGGGAACTTGCCTGGCTGTCAATGAACTCAAGATGGGCTTTCAAAAAAATTCAAATTAGACCCAGCTCAAAATATTGAAATCAGTAATTGAACCCATTGCATTGTGTGACTGCATGGTGTAGAGTCCATGAACACAAACAGACTGGGGAAAATGGGACACGCACCCAACTTAAATTCTACATGCAGATGGCTGTAAAAGCAGAGATAAACACCAAACTCTGTATGAAAGGCTGAAGCAGACCCTTATTATTAAACATCCAAAAACAATTTATGGAAACACATCAAAACAAGTGATCCCTGTCCCAGGAGCCCGCTCAGTGTAACGGTGTGTCACCACGGGCAAAAGAGCTGGTTTCCAAATAACATAAAAGGTTTAATAATAACTCAAAACTTAAGCAACACACATCCAAGAGACAACAGTGACAGGACAAAGAGTGAACAAACCCAGGAGTACTTATACAAGAACTAATGAGGGAACTAATGAGCTAATAACAAGACACAGCTGAACTGAAGACACAAATGAGTAACCAAGGAAACAAATAAGTGGCGGGAAACTAAGAACAAAAGGAGAACATGTGACAAACAGAACATGGTGCAAAAACAGACATACATGTAACACTCAGATGCAGTGACCCAACCAAACTATATATATATTGGTTAGTGGACAGAGCTCACCAAATCTCAAAAAAACTAGAATCTGATCATAGTAATCAACCCAAAATAAAGAAAAACTACAACTGCATACAAGCTGGAGAGAGAGAGAGAGAGAGAGAGTGGTTGAGCCAGAGCTGCATTTCCTGTCTCAATGCACAAAAGAACATGAATCTTACACAATTTCCAGGATTACAGTAATAAAGATAAACTCTCTTTTAGGAAGAGAATGTGAAATAACAACCCGAGGAGCAAAGCAATAAGCTTTACGTTCCACTTGATCTTTTGTTCATTCAATATCTATATTTTATATCTTTTTTAACACACATTTCATTATTGACAGTTCAATTAATAGAGAGACATGTACTCGGGCTCTTCAGCTGTTGTGATGTCGGAGCAGGTTCACTGAGCCGTCCTGCATAGAGGGGTTAAAATGCTTCTTCAGGGACGCTTCCGTCTGTTTAACGTATCTACGTGATTTGCAGAAGTTCAATATTTTCAGAGCAAACATGAGATTCCAGCACATAGATGACATTCAACTTCCCCTCAGCCCACAAGTTATTACTGATCCTTTAATAAATAATTATTCTGTCGTTCTGGTTTCATGTGATGTTCCAGCAGTTGATCCGTGACGGTGCGGCTGCAGTAGCGCTAATGCTCAGCGCTGGCACTGAAATCTTTCACACAAAACCCAATCCAGCAGCAGACACTGTTCTAATGAGCCTACGGGGGGCTCAGCAGGTCCAAATTCCCATTTGACTTCACACAAAGCTTTTCCTACAAGCAGGTAATTGGCCGCTGATAGGGACCATCTCTACCTCCAGTGACACCTCGACATCCTGTTTGCTAAGTTACGCCGCTTCCTGGAATCGGCCTGTCACTCGCCAACCATAGTGCTTGCGTTGGCACAAAACGCCTGACGTCTCGAAAATGTGCCCAACTTCAGGCACGAAAGGGGCTTCATGTGAGTAGAGGAAAACTCATTTCACTGCTGATCTGCAGCACTAGCAGAAAACGGGAAAGAAAGAGAGAGGGACAGACAGAGAGAGAGAGGGTTGGAGCTGCTCCGGTATACCAGCTTTAAGCATATTTAAATCTACTTTCTTCAGCAAATCCAATACCTGCCACATTAAAATAAAGTGCCTTTCTCCAGAGCTCAGCTACAGCATGGAGGAAAGATCCATCGGGGAAAAACTCTCCAACACACAGAAGAGAGATGCTTTATATCACAGGACAATCAAATTCCTGCTGGAAATGCCATTAGTCTTTCCACTTTCTCTCTCTCTCTCTCACACACACACATGCACGCACACACACACACACACACAAACACAAACACTTTGTTCATCCATTCAAAGTTAAAACTAGATCAGCCTCACAAATGATTTTACAATGTCAGTGATTTTATAAACTCAAAAGAAATCCAACTATTGCCAGATGCTAATGTTTTATTGAGTGTGTCTAGAAATGATCACGGCTGCTGTGCAGCTCCGTGTCACCAGAGGGTGCTGTGGCCACGAGTGAACCATAGGTGCACACACAAACACACTTACGCACAGGCACGTATGAACACGCGCACATACACGTATGCATTCTGCATTCTATTTCACTTTTGTAGTATATAAAAAAGTATACAAATGAAAAAAATATCAATACAATAAACTATGACTGTGCTAAACGGTCAGCTTTTGGTAGCAACAGGTACTATACTACGCGTCAAAACACGATAGAACCCATTATAATCAGTGATATTGTGACACAACAAATTCCCGACAGTAAACAAATTCTGCCCCTCTATTCTATTGCTTTGCAATGGCTGTTTTTTCGGGATTAGTGTAGACAGCTTTTAGCTGTTGTGGCGTGATGCGATGCAACGCGTCAACGTCTGGTGTAGACACGGTGTGAGTCGACTTCCCTTTGCCCACTTGACAAAGTGAAATGCATTTCAAAAGGCGGCAGGGATTGTCGGCATTTTTTATTTTTTGTACTTATATTGCACGTATATTGTAGGCTGTCTCTACTAACTGTGTGTCGACAGACGTTAATGTTATATTAAAGCTATCAAATGTTGATAATGCAATATAATTAACATTATATCAAACTTTCATAAAGACCTTACAGCTACTTCAGGTCCTTTGTAAGTTCAAAATAAACACATGATTTGCATTTAAAGGGCTTCTGTGATGCTTCACTTTATGATTGTTAAATGTGTACACATACAAACAAACAAACAAACAAACAAACATGTGCACTGGGTCTGTATCATTGTTTATCATTGTAAGGTAACGACTCTTGAGTTAATTAACTCTTTCCCCGCCATTGATGAGATTTTCCATCATATATGACACAATGCTTCCCCACCATTGACAGGTTTTTCTGGCTTTCCATGTTTTCACTGTTATAAGGTAGGGGGCGCTATTACACATCTTCTGAAAGAGTACAGACTTTGGATTTAAAAACAAGCCAAGAAGAAGCATAAACAAGCAATAGCAATGCTGACGCACATGTAAAATAACATGTTCATCAAACATTAAACAGCATATAAATCAAAACTGCCTAATGTTACTGAATGAAATGTTGAACCCATGAAGAGGAAACGACTGAAGCTTTGAGGTGTTGATGGACTCGATCTACTCCATCTGTGTTCTGACCATCGCTCTGAATCCCATACAGACAAAGTCCATTTCTCTGCTTTTTGTTCGAAAGAACGAATGACACTAGAATAAAAAGTTTTTTATTTGTTTAAAAGCAAAGGCTCTGTTCTTTCTTTTAATATATTGTACGTTCATACAACAAAATATTCTGGAGACCATGACATTTTTGTGAATCTGATCAAAAATGCTGGTGCTGACTGACAACTTCTTTAAAAACCGCTGGTGGTGAAACAGATAAAGACCTGGAGAGATCAACATGTCACTTTTATAGTGATGATGGATCATTTAACACTGAACTCACATCACATATCGTTTGAGACGAATGCATATCATATCTGAGAGTGTGTGTGTTTTAGTGAGGTCAACTTCAGCAATCTGCACTCATTTAGTAGATAAATAAAACCCCTTCTGAACGTCTGCTAAAAAAGGACAGAAAATTGTCATTTCATCTTTCTGCTCTATAAAGACGCCTCTGACACATAATAAGACGGTGCTGAGAAATGACTTTATCTTGGAACGCTCTGCCGTCTTCCCACCAGAGGAAATGTTTCTGAATCGAAATGCATTTGAGTTTAGCATTTATTACATTTCAAAAGGGACACTATCAAACAGTTGGCAAATCGTACAGATGTCAGGAGATGAATTAAATGTCAGTGGTGCCAGTTCAGTCTTATTGTAATGTTCATTATATCTGTGTAATTGCTGCAGTAAAAAGATGCGACAGAACTGCAGTGAGAGTGGGTAGAAACTAAACACACGGACAGCGAGAAAAGAAATCTGACCAACATGACATCTGTACGATACTTCACAACGACCCGCAGTCCAGTAATGAAGCCCTGCGTGAGATTATGAGAGATTCTGGAACACAAGGACCATGAGTTTGATTCTCAGAAAACATGCAAGAGGAACTGAATGTATTGTGAAGCGCTCTGGACAACAGTGTCTGCCAAATACATGAACATAAATGTGTTATTGCCATTACACTAACAATGGGCAACATTTAACTCTAAAATCAAGAGTCTTTTTGTACCTGCATCAGCAAATTATTTGCATATATTTTAAGCAAACGAGTTGAACTTTGCTTGTTACTTGTTTATTTACACATTTATTTAATAATTTATTTAATTTCATTATCACAGGGATCATTGATGGATCATTTTGCGAGCAACTGGTGATAAAGAAAAATGCCACATCGCAATATTGAAAATATCTCCATTTTAAAGCATGTAGGTGAGTCAGTGGATATCACACAAACAACTTTGCGTAAGAGTTATGCCAGTGAACACCAGTCAATTATTCACTACAGAATCTGAAAGTAAAAACTGACCGAGCTTTTGACATCTGACGCTGCATTAATATTCTCTTAGAGATGATGAGAGAGGAATCTAATTTATTTTATTATTATTTCTCAAGTATTTCATGTTAAACAAGTTGTTTTTCAAAGGGAGTAAGATAATCTATAACTAATCTGTCATTATCCTCGCAGTGTGTTGATTATGCTGTGATGCAGCGATGCACTATGAAATTATTACGGGGAAGATGAATTGTAATATTAATTTAATAATAAAAGTCACCTAATGATAATAATAATAATAATTTAATACATTAATTGGAAATGTTAAATCCTCTTTATCTCTGACAGTTGATGATTTTGACCATGTCACTGACTATCGATGATACACCACTGTCAATCGGCGCAACCCGGGTCATCGGGGGTCCTTTGTGCCCATCAAAGCGATTAACTGTTTTAACTGTTTTTTGAACGGCCCGTTCAATGTTCAGTACTACAATATCCAAAAGTCTCTTCCATATCTAGCAGTGATTCTTATGTATGTTTTCAGTCGGCGCAAGCAAGAAAAATTCTTTCACGCGATGCGGCGTTCATCAGCACAGTCGGGAATAACTCAAAGAGGTTGCCAACGTTTACCGTGGACGAGCTTTGACTCTCTGGACAGTGAGTTTTTCTTGTTTATGCCATTAATCGGGCCATTAACCGCTAGCTGACGGCTCACATGGGAATTCTCATCTTCTGAATGAGTGACACTTGTCTGCTCAGTTTCCTGTCCTCCTTCACCAATTTCTGTTTTTGTTTTCGTGGAGAAGTAATTATTGTCTGATCAGTAAAGTTTTCCCTAATATTAGTTATACTATCGACGATAAACTAATACACACATAACCCCCCCATGACACTAACAGTGTAAACTTGAAACTTCAGAGTAATAGGTAGAATTTAGTCAAATGATTGATTATTAAGTCATTTGATTAAAAAATTTAAAAAAAAAATAATGGTGGAATAATCAGTAAATGAGATGAACACAGAGCCATAGTTTGTTTTAATTACATGTTGCAAATGTGGCAGCTAAAAGCAATTTACATGCTAGTGCTGTGGGCAAAAATTACCAACAGAGAGAAAAACAAAGAACGAGGAGGGAGGTTGTCACAAAAAGATAAACTAGTCATTAGTCGCTGTACTGGCAACCATCACATGCTAAAACAAAGACGGATGATGACTAGAATTACAGAGAAAGTGATCTGTTTCTTTCAGCAGCTACGTGAAGAAAATGCATTGCGATTGTACAGATTTCACGATCGTAAGGGAAAGAACCGTAACCGTTGCCTAAATTAGCCCAGTTGACCAGCCTCAGGCTGCAGCGATGGTTTTACCTTCCTCATGTCACACAGTTGCGGTGACCATGGAGACGAGGAGGCTGAACTCTCAGGCCTCCAGCAGCGCGCTGGAGAGACGCCTGCTGCTCGCTGAGAGGGAGGAGAACAGCAGGAGAAGTGTGGGAACACGGGGCCGCGGTGTCATCTGAGGAATACTAATGAGTACAGCTTGCTCAGAGCAAAACAATGCAAGGTCCAATATGGATGCTCTGTGCAGTTTTGATGAGAGCATGTGTTAGAACATACGGTACGGCCGCACAGCCTGACGTCCTGAATGATGCTCAATTAAACCTTCAGATTACGCTGGTACGCAGGTCCCGTTCATATTTGGCCTACATCACAATCCAGTCCTGTGGAGTTTTCCGATGTAATGGGGCCATTTAACAGATGCTTTTACCCTTACGGTAATTTCTCACCTGAGGGTCATTGTCTTCACTGCTGATGGTCAAAGATCAAGCCTTGAGGCAGCTGAACCCACTACCTCGGTAAATGAAACCAGCCTTCATCTCTTAATGTCCCTTGTTTAACCTTTGACAGAGACTGTAAATCAACTGTAACCTACAAGGATTTCCATACGAACAAAAAAAAGTTCCTGATCTGTCAAAGTGCAGCAGAGCCTGTGACCTTCAACTCCAAAATGAACACATGTTCAAATGCATGAAGTTCACATGATGATCCTGAACGTAAGAGTTAATACTAGATATTTTGAAGAATGTTGGTAACCGCACAGTTGATGGACCCCACTGACTTCCATAGTATTTTTTTTCCTACTATGGAAGGCAATGGGGTCCATCAACTGTTTGGTATCCATATTCTTCAAAATATCTTCTTTTGTGTTCAGCAGAAGAAAGAAATTCATACAGGTTTGAAACAACTTGAGGGAGAGTAAATGCTGACATATTTATCATTTTTGGATGAACTATCACAACATATTCAATTACAAAAGTAAATGGAGGGCTATGATTTCTGTAATTCAGAAAACGTGGTTGGAATCACAGAATCCAGTGATGAAAATTTAATTTATTGTATTTAATAAAACATTAAACATTAAACATTATTTTTAAGGAATAATGTAATGGATTGTGTTCAGGGAAGGAGGAAACAAACAACAAACAACAAACAAACAACAAAATGAAAATAAAGCGACAGCCCCTCACGGACAACTGCTCCATATAAACATAAAACTATTTTATGTACATGCTTTAATTAAGCAGTAAACCTCAGCTCTTTGTTTGCCCCAAAAAAAAAAAAAAAAAAAAAAAAAAAAGGTTTTGATAAAAATTTTTTACTAAATCATAAAACACCAAATACAGAAAGATTAAAATAACACTTAGAATTTCTATGAAAATTTTAAACATTTCATACAGGGCACTGTTATTAATTTTAAATAATAATAAATTGTAAATTTATTAAACATCATTTCTGATTATTAAAATTTAATTAAACCATTAAAATGGTTGTGAAAAATTTGTGGAAAAATTTATTTCATAAGGCCCTATGAATGCGAGACGTGAGACCCGAGTGAGGCATCAGCACCTCTTCAAACTAAGGAAAAGGAAAGAGAGTGAAGACAATAAGTGTCCTGCAGTTTTACAGCGTTTCGCTTCAGCTGACATCTTAGAAGGTCATATTTCCCTCTTATTAGAGAGGTGGCCGTGGCGTGCCAGAGTAACTGATGGTTGACAAAGGTGCATGAAGAAAAGCCTTGATCTTCCAAAGCATCATTAAAAAAGACCTGTTCAGGTTGCTTCTGTAATAAAGTACTGTACAGCAGCACTGGCAGCTTCATCTGGCACATATACACATATTAAATATTTGTATTAGTCTCATGGGAAAAAAAACAGGAAGTTGGTGCATAATGTCAGATGAACATGATTACTCAACACTTTAGAGCCTCTACTTTGATAGAGCAAAACAGAAGTTCTCATGGTATTGTGCTCTCTGCTTCGTCCATCGGCTGCACTGGTCCACCGTTCCACAGCTGCAGCTCTGAAAAACGGTTTAATTTTAAACTTCTAACAGCGCTAATGAGCTGCGCACAGAATTTTGCTTTCGGAAGTCAAGTTAGAGATAAAAGAAGGAGGAGGAAGTAGGTCAACACTGCGCTCTCTCCCAAAACAGCAGAAATCCACTTACAGCAGAACTCTCAACGCCACAATGGCTCCAGCTCTGGGGCCGAGAGACAAACGCTGCCAGAAACCTACAGAATATTTAAAACTGTGCTGTTTCTCACAGTCCTGCCACTGTCGCTCTAGCCTGTGTCTTACTGACGGTGCTGGCCGACAGCTCATCAACATCCGTAAATACATAATGCAATTAAGACAGTCTAATGAATATTCATAAGCAAATATAATGAATGCTCATCTTCTCAACCGACAGTGAATCTAAGAAAAAAACATGGAAAAGACCTATAGGCAACAATCTGTGGGTGGCAATAATCATTCCATTTGCGCTTTTATTTTCATAAATGAACACTCATAAATTGTATATGATTTATGCTGTCATGTGTCCATGCGCCTGTCATTTCTCTACATCAGCCCGTGTGTGTCCTGGTGTTTCAGAGAGAGATCCGGGTCTTTCCTCAGCTGCTGTACAGACTAAAGAGAAGGAGATCCTCACCTTCAGATGATCAGTGAATCCTAAATGAACAGACCAAATGAAGTGAAAGCATGTTTGTGAAACCTTCTCTCAGTGAGACACATTCACATTTATTCATTCAGGAGGTGCTTTTATTCAGACACATGATGAATACCGCAACAAACGGCATTGATACCACTGAGAACTCCTCAGCAGAGTATGAGTACGAGATACAGTGAGAAACTGATACCCCCTTTCCACCAGCACGAACCGGGTGCTAGTTCAGAGCTAGTGCTAGTGCCAGTTCGGAGTTGGTTCAACTGACGAGTCTTCTAAGAACCGGTTTGCCTTTCCACGGGCTAGAGAGCAGCACAGAGCCAGGTCTCACATCACTGTACACCTCTCATATTTCACAGCAAAGCTAGCGCTGCAGCGCCAAATACAATCACACCAAGCTTGTTCGAGATGCATCGGCTTCCTGCAGAGCGATCGACGCATGACATCAAAGGACCGCGAGAACGATCCAAAAGCACAAGGAGTCGTATGCTCTACAAACGCTCCCGCGGACCCGCGGCACTCCGATGTCACCCGCTGAATCGGTCCACGCTGCTCCGATGCATCTCGAACAAGCCTTCCATCAACAATCGCGGATGTTTCACTACTGTTGATGCTCATGGCTTTGCGAACCTACATCGGCATCCAAACACGGCTCGCCGTAATTTGTATATGCTATTAGCTTGATTAGCTGCTATTTCAAAAATGCCGGTCACAGGTCTTGTTGGTCACGGTAACCCCGCCCCAGCCCCTGACGCAAGCGGTTCTTACTTCTAGCCCAGCAACGTTTTGGTGCTACTTACGAACCACTTTTCCTGGTTTGGAGCTGGTGCTTTGGGTGTCGAAAGACAAAGAACTGATTTGAAACTAGACTCTGGCTCCGAACCAGCACTCAAACTGCCTTGATGGAAAAGGGGTACGAGAGACAACAGTGAGAGAAGAGTAGAGTTTCTCTATAAAAGAGAAAGAAACAATAAGCGCATTACAGTTTTTTACTGTCGCTACGAAACATTTCACAATACTCGAGTCACTTTTCAACACAGTGATCACAGCATCAGTCTATGTGGATAAACTGAGGATCATTTATCTTTGCTTTGGCACAAAATGTGTTCAATGATGACATCTTCTTTTCTCACTCAAACACCAGCAAAACTCCTCTATGAACCTACAGGCCAATCTGTACATGTTCACATACTCTTTTAAAAAACAAGCTTGAGTTTAAAATTAATACAATACATAATACAAAAAATGAAAAAGACAGATATTTGCTACATTTATGAAAGTGTATAATGACATGGGTATTACACTGGTATTACGACGTAACCATGAAATATGAGGACATTTCATGAGTCCTCATATTTAAAATAGCTTTAAAAACACACTAAACAATGTTTTATTAAAAAAATGTAAAAATGCAGACAGTTTCCTGTGATGGGTAGGTTTAGGGGTAGTTTAGGGAGAGAGAATGTACAGTTTGTACAGTATAAAAACCATTACGCCTATGGAGAGTCCTCACTGAGATAGCAAAACAAACCTGTGTGTGTGCATGTGCGTGTGTGTGCGTGTGTGTGTGTGTGTGTGTGTGTGTGTGTGTGTGTATTATGAAACAGTCTGTATACTGTAAATGATTTCTGTTGTTTTCACAGTATTATACTGTGTTCTCAACAGTTCCCTACTGTATAATCTGAGTACAGCATATTGCTGTAGATTTTGTCATTTTCACAGGATTATTACTGTATTCTTAACAGTTTCCAACTTTATAAACTGTGTACAGTATGTTACTGTAGATTTTCATTGCATTCTGGGAAAATATCAGCCTACTGTATATCTAAATACAGTACTAAAATGACCGCGAAAAACAACCACACACCTCCTCATGCATGACAGACTTATCATGAAGATGAAAGCCCACAACTTCGTCCAGCAACTTCCTAACCCTATAGACAGGGGAACCTTCGACAAGAACAGGACAATGGGTGGGTCGGGCGGGAGCGCGGATAACCGGCTTAATGCAAGAAACATGGAATACCGGATGAACGCGTCGCAAGTTGGGGGCAATTTGAGTTCAACGGCAGCAGGACTTAGGATCTTAACAATAGGAAAGGGACCAATGAAG
Organism: Culter alburnus; assembly: GCA_028476615.1. Lineage (NCBI taxonomy): Eukaryota > Metazoa > Chordata > Actinopteri > Cypriniformes > Xenocyprididae > Culter > Culter alburnus. The sequence goes on along the minus strand of JAOTNS010003472.1, from coordinate 647,017 downwards.
TGCGGTGCCAACTTACGAGAAGCGTACTGTAAGGGTAAATGTCCACACCTTTTGACCACAGAGGTATCTGGGGGCTTTGACATGACGGCGATTGGCGGTGCGACGTGTTCGTTCTCTGTTTCGACACAAAGCGGCTCTAACAGTTCTCTAGGTACGCTGGCAATGCCGAACGAACGCTTGTACTGAGGGGACAGAGGCCTCTGTCTCTTGGGAGGAGAACAAAGGCGGCTGGTACCCGAGGCAGAACTGAAAGCTAGAAAGCCCTGTGGCTGACAAGGGAAGAGAACTATGTGCATATTCCACCCACGGCAATTGCTCGCTCCACGACGCGGGGTTACGAAAAGCCAGGGTGCGGAGCATACGAACCAAAAATCTGGTTAGTGCGTTCTGCCTGGCCATTAGTCTGAGGATGGAACCCGGACGACAAACTGATCTGATGACAAAATTCTTTCCAAAACAATGAAGCAAATTGTAGCCCCCTATCAGAAACAATATCCGTAGGGAGACCATGCAAACGGAAAACGTGTTCGATAAAACCAACTGGGCCGTCTCCTTTGCGGAGGGCAGTTTAGGGAGCGGAACAAAGTGGGCGGCTTTAGAAAAGCGGTCAACGACAGTTAGTATGACTGTATTGTCGGCAGACGAAGGGAGCCCCGTCACGAAATCCACCGCGATATGCGACCAAGGGCGAGACGGAATAGGAAGAGGTCGAAGCAGCCCCCGCGGGAGGAGAGCTACTCGACTTAGTCTGAGCGCAAATGGCACAAGAAACCACGAATCGACGCACTGTTGTGAGGCAGATGACCCAGAGGCGAGAAAGTGCAATCAAAAAGTTTAATCAGAATCTTTCAGCTCAACAAAAGACAGACTGCCGAGTGCCGTAGCACGTAAGCACTCGCAGCTGGACAAAACAAAACACAAAATAAGGTCACAGTGCACAGGCAGGAGCGAGCTGTAGCACGGTCTCAGAACTGGAGCGCCTCAGGCAGATGATGGAGTTCACCACGGCAGGCAGCTGGAAATAACCTGGCAGAGGGAGCCGAGGGCTGGTCCTGAGACGGCTAATGTGACTGGGATTACAACTGTGGTAGATACAACAACAGAGGTCAAGGATCTCATGCAGAAAACGGAGCGTGAACGCCAGCAACAGGTTACAATAATCCAAGCAACGAGAAATACCAAGACAATCAAGAGGGAAGCGCGACAGGTGCGCAAGCAATCAGCGTGAACGCTGAGAGAAATGAGAAACAGCTGATGCAACTTAAAGAAAAGAGAAGGAGAAAGAAGAAAATGAGGAACAAATCAAACCTGGCTCATGACACTGGATAATTGTTGCCAGTAAGTTACTGTTAATTTGACAATAAACATTTTACAACATCGTCTGACATGAACTCATAATTATAGCGAGACCTGCAGATGTGGCCACTGGAACATCAGTGAGTCTCTGTGTATCTTTTATTGTCGCGAATAAGACATGAGACGACTTGACCTGAAAGTATTTACATATTTTCAAAAGCATAAACCTCAATTAGACGACACAGAGAATCATCCATTTGATGAATGTTTTATGTTCAGCATATTTGCAAGGCTTTCATGAATTTCTATGCGCGATTCACATAATTCTGATTACAGAGTCAATCCCGCACAACCAGATGTCACATTCCAGCTTGTTGGTTTTGTATTTTCATCTAAACGCGTGTCACTCTGTATCACAGCGCGGGTTGCAGCCGTACAGAGATCAATTAAGCCTTTTGTTTCCACAGCAAACCGACCTGCAATTACGCACACTTATTTAAACACAGCATGTGAGTATGATGTAGAGCTGAGAAACCCCACTGATGCAAAGGAATCTTAAATCACTGCAGATGGTTTGTGTGTGTGTGTGTGTGTGTGTGTGTGTGTGTGTGTGGACAGGAATAAAGGAGGATGTGGACTCGTTTAGGAGGATAATCTGTTTCCTGAGCCATTGTCACTAAACGAGACAGAATCTCCTTGTTAAGGGAGGGTTTGGGTCACACATGCTCTCTGAGCCTCTATTTAGCAACACAAAGCCTGCAATTATTGCTGTCCATTTGTGACTTTGCACTGTAATTTAGCTGCGAGAAATCTCTGCCAGTTGCTGCAGCTCACAGTAACAATGGCTCTGTCCTTGAAGGCCCCATTTCCGGCTAAGATAATGCCGTTTACTTTTCCTTTTTAATGTTAGTGTCACCTCATCTGCTCTGTCTTCTGTATCACTGTGAGATTGCCCGATGGCAACACATAAAGCACCTTGGCCATGAGGCAAAATCCATGATGAAATTATGTTCAACTCCAGGGCAATCAGACACTGAGAGTCGGTCCTGCAATAAGAGCGTCTGTTGACGGCACGACTGCTGCAAAATATTACGCTCATAGGAGCCCTGAGCCAGCTCATGTAAAGACTCTAACCCTACCCGAGGAGTTGAAGACAAGCAGTCTAATCATAAAAGGGTACAGAGAAAGCAAGTGCTAACATGAAATAAAAACAATAACATTCAGCAAAGCAATAACGGCTTAAAATAGCCAAATGTGATGAACACATATTATATTATAATATGTATAGGATAATCACAAAAAATAGACAGCTACATTTGAGATGCTGCTGCAGGTGGAAGTATTGTGCACTAATGAAAATTCACTCAAAAGAGCAGATGGAGACGTTCTCCACAGTATTTTAATCTCTGTCTGCCAGGACATGACCACATCTGACATCTGAGCAGAACTCTTCATGTCTGGGAAACATTCAAATGGCATTTAAACTATGGGTTAACTTTCCTAAGATTTTGCCCTAGACATGCAACCATCCATCCATCCATCCATCCATCAGTCAATCAATCATCTTCAGATGAGCTGAGCATCACTAAACACAGAGTTCAATGGTACGTCACAGTCAGTCCAGTGACCGTCTGTTGAACAAACTGCCTCTTGTCCTGAAGCAACAACAATGTGAAACTGGCCCCCAACAGAATGCATTTTTTTTTTTCTTTTCTTTTTTTCTCAGTTATACCTCTTAATAAACCCATAGTATGCACTGTGCACATCTTAAGGAAACTACTCTTGAGGTAATATAGACATGAATTCATCCATACATCCATGCATGTAGTGTCGGGGTGTGCTGGAGTCTATCCCAGCATCTCAGGCTGAAGTCAAGGCAACACTCTGGACAGATGGCCAGTCTGTCACACACACACACACACACACACACACACATTTCAGTGTTTCCAGTCTCATATGCTGCATGCCTGTGGACTGTGGGGGAAACCAAAGCACCGGGAGGAAACTCACGCAGACACGGGGAGAACATGCTAACTCCACACAGAAAGTTCTCCAACCAAGGTCTTCCTGCTGAGAGGCAACAGTGCATAAAGGACCATTGCAACGCACTGCTTTAAGCACCCACAACCAATGTTTAGGCAGACATTTAAATATTTAAAAAAATTTCAAAATATCTGAAACCATCTGCCTGTACTAGTACAGCTGTACCAGCAAATTACTGTAATTTGTTCTCCATAAATGTCAGGAGTCCCACCACCATCAGCGTAGGAACCCGGGAGTTGTGTGCAGCTTGAGCTTTCTAGCAAACAGCACAGATCAGCAGATCTTGATCAGATGAGGAGAAATGTTCAGACAGCCATGACAGGTCTGAAAAGATAAGATATGTAGAGGTATTGCTGGAGAAATGAGAAACAAAGCACAAAGAGAGAGACTGGAGAGAGTTCATTTAAAGATCTGATTGGTCATGGTGCCAGAGGGATTATGGATCTTTCTTTAAAAAAAAAGACACTTGGAGAAAGCGGAAAACTAGGTCAGGTACAGTTCCAAATAAATAAAAAAACAAAATAATCTGAATACAAACAGCTCCAAGAGAGCCAGTGAGAAAACAGCACAGCTCATGACTGACAGACATCTGCTGATCAATCACGATGAAGAAGTAAAAGAAACACGTTAACAGAGAGAAGTTGAATGAAATCAAAACTCAATGACTGGAGCGTAACGTCCACATGGACGACTCTGACAGACATGCGTGTTTGACAGACAAGTGCCGGACCGCAGTACGGACGGTTACTGTGTCGCTCAAGAGCTCAGAGCTTCTCAGATTTCCACACAGGAAATCTTGTTTTGCACAGTGAATTCATGACAGTCACACAGAATGCAGGTTTCTCTCAGATCAGCAGAATTTGTGAAGGGAGAACCTCAGCCTCAGCTACAGACAGACAAAAATCAATGTGTGACTAAACATAACTGTGATATTCTGGCAGACGCATAAGTTTCCATGGTGTTTATGTTATATAAGAACTGCAGAAAATCTCTACTGCGATATATATATATATATATATATATATATATATATATATACACACAAACACACAAAAATATTATTGAATATTGTTTTAGATCCACTTAGGGGCTTCGTTTATAGATTTACTAAACTCCTTTGGGGTCAAACAAAACATCACTGGACCCACTCACCATTTAATCATACTCTAGATTTAATTATATCACATGGAATAAATCCTACTGATATAGAAATTCTACCGCAAAGTGATGACGTCTCTGATCAGTACCTTGGTAACATGTGTACTGCATACTGATGATATTTGTCAAATTGCGCCGCGATATCGACTAGGCAGAACAATTCTCCCGACAACTATAGATAAATTCACAAATAATCTGCCTGATCTGTCTCAGCTGCTCATCGTACCAAACACGCAAATGATCTTGAGGAAATGACTAGTGTGCACCATTTTACTAGTACATTAGATACTGTTTGCACCGATGAGATTAAAAAAGGTTAGAGAGAAAATACTGTTCCATGGTACAACAGTATTACTCGCGCTATGAAAAGAGAAACTCGTAATCTAGAACGCAAATGGAGACAAACTCGTTTAGAGGTCTTCAGAATCGCATGGAAAGACAGTTCCCCTATAGAAAGACTCTAAAAGCAGCCAGGGCCGAGCATCTCCGCAAACTTATAGAGAAAACCAAAACAATCCACGGTTCTTATTTAGTACAGTAGCTAGATTAACAAATAAACAGATATCACCAGAACAAAATGTTTCATTACAGTTTAGTAGTGATGACTTTATGAATTTCTTCTTTAATGAAAAATCGAAAGTATCAGAAATAAAATTGTAAATGTACAACCTTTGACAGATTTTTATGATTCAGCCTCAATTATCGCCCCTCAGAACAGTTGCAGTGCTTTACAACTATAGGACAGGAAGAGCTAAATAAACTTATTACTGCGTCTAAACCAACAACATGTTTATTAGATCCAATACCCACTAAACTACTGAAAGAACTGTTACCTGTAGCAGAAGAGCCTCTTCTCAATATTATCAACTCGTCTTTATCTCTAGGTCACGTCCCACGATCGTTCAAGCTAGCAGTTATTAAGCCTCTCATTAAGAAACCCATTAGATCCAAACATATTAGCAAATTACAGACCCATTTCAAATCTTCCATTTATGTCTAAAATACTAGAAAAAGTGGTGTCGGTCCAATTGTGCTCCTTCTTGCAAAAAAAAAACGCTATCTATGAAAAATTTCAGTCAGGATTTAGGTCTCATCATAGCACAGAAACTGCGCTTATTAAAATTACAAATTACTTATTTCTTCTAACCAAGGCTGTATCTATACCCTGATTCTGTCATTTGTCAACTAATAAAGTATTTTGGCTGATCTAGCATGGGCTAGCCCTCACCCATGTCACAATGCATACATAATGAAAATAATAATGGACATCATGACAAAAAGTAATGGTAAAAATATAGCTGCAAGCAGCGATGATGGGTCAAAGCCCAGAGTGGCTTCAGGGCAACTGTGCACGTCAGGCAAAGGGCATTTAAAACAGTTAAACATAAAAGGACTATGTCAGATTCACACCACATTTACTGCAGCAGCTGATGCTCCTATGATCACAAACTACAACAGCCACATCCATGAGATCGTTTAAATTGAGATGACTTTCATGTCATCGAATGTCATAAGTCAATTTCAAATGAGTGCAGAATATCATCTTAATCTGCCATGTCTGTGTTTTTTTTTTTCTCAGACAACCCCTATAAAAATTCTAGAGCAAATTACATACTGTTATTTGTGCAAACTCCACAGTGCTCTGAGAAATCTAATCCAGCCTTAATGCGAACGTCTGTGATTGCTGATGTTGTATAATCCTAACACTTCTCTTCATGTGTTTTTTGACCTCCCTGAGCTGTTGTTTGTGCACCAATCTTATGCACCAAAAGCATGCTTTCATTTAAATTCAGTATGTGTGGTATAAGATAAAAAAATGAAATAAAAAAAATTAATTAATAGAGCCAAATCACAGAACCTGCAAAGACAATTTTAATGTCAGTAATAGTAAGGTACATGTCTAGATTTTTCTGCTTACTTATGCAAGTTCATTTTAAACAGCCACTTTTATAATCATGTGAAATTTACTTATAGATTTTATTTTAATACATTTGAATTATATCAATAAATAATTCAACAACATTTAGAAAACTAGTCCTGTACTAATAGTGATAAAGTGTCATAGTTCAATTTCAAATTAGTGTGAAGTTATCATTTGCAGTGTGTTTTTATATTTTAATTAACCTAATTATCAAACTAATAATGTAATACTATGTTGTCATTGGCCTACAAATACACTAGCTTGATTAGCGGCTTCAGGTGTGTTTGATTAGAGTTGGCACTAAACTCTGTAGCACACTGAGTCTGCAATAAAAGGGTTAAAGAACTGATCAAGGGTGTAAAACTCTCTCTCTCTCTCTCTCTCTCACACACACACACACACACACAGACTGAAGGAGTGAGGGGGAGAGGAGGAGGGAGGGGTTGGAGGGGTTAGGGGAGGTTGGACAGAGAGAGACTCTACGTCTGTGTGTGTGTGTGTGTGTGTGTGTGTGTGTGTGTGTGTGTGTGTGTGTGTGTGTGTGTGTGTGTATGTGTGTGTGAAAAATCCACATTCAAACCAAAATATCTGACTTCCTGTTGGTCAGAGCTAATGACTGTAAATTAGAAAGTTGTCCAGCATAATGAGAACAATATGTGTCCTGAGTTTGGTGACTGTAGTTTAAACTAACCCCCCATTTTTGTCAAAAAATGGCGCTATAGAGATATCCCTCCACCCCACCAGTTGCAACGGTTTTGCCCATGTCTACTGGTTGACATCTCTGACGTTTGTATCGAGTTTCATGCAATTTGAAGCATGCTAAGCATCTCAAAAGCTTTCAAAGGAAAATTAAAGTTTGATGCGTTGCCATGGAAACAGTGTTTGAGATATCATGATTCTTTTTACAGGTCTATATCTGCTGTGTATTGACATTACACTGATGAAGTTTGAAACAAAACGGGTAAAAAAAAAGAGGGTGATCTCAAAGCATTTTGAAAGTGACACACTTCTTGCTGCCAGTTGGTAGCACTATAACTTCGACTCACAATAGTCACATCCATGTGATCAGACTCCTATAACGAACACACAGCCGAAGATTCTTAAAAATCAATCAATGTATGCAGACATTATAACACATTACCTGTTTCCCTTTTCTCACCATAAATTTGTTGCCTCGCCACGGCCAAACTGTTCGAGATATCAAAAATCCTCTGGCAATTTAGCATCCTCAATGACTTCAAGCTGACCGAGTTTGGTGGTGATCGGATTAATCGTCTAGGAGAAGTATATCAAATTCCAGAGCATGCGTTTTTCAAACAACCCATAATAACTGACTTCCTGTTGAGGTGACATATAACTTAGAGCATGAAAGTTGTTCGGCCTGATGAGGTCTATATATGTACCAAGTTTCAAACAAATACGTGCAAGCGTGTTTGATATATGGACCAAGTTTTTAGACACCGTTCAAGGGGGGCGCTGTCGAGCCCCCCTGCCACGCCCGGGTACCAGCTTCTGCCCCGCCCTGATGGCCAGCGATTCCGATGTGTGTGCAAAGTTTCAAGAGTTTTTGAGCATATTAAGTGCCTCAAAAATGGCCGAATAGTCGAAAAAAAAATTTTCCTAAGGAAAACAATCACAAATTTGACAAACAACTATCACAAATTTGATACTAGCATCATTTTGAGATCACTGAAAGTAATGATAACTTCAGTTCAGTTAATTTAGAGAAGTATTCATCTGAAACTGGTAATTCCTAGTTGAATGACTCATTAAAAGAGACAAAATTAGTTCCAGTCATTTGTCAGTCCAGAAAATAATGTTTCTACAGCAAGTGAGATGTCAGGAATGATTTGGAGGATGATATACCTGGACGTGAAAAGTGCCTCGGTTACATATTAGCGTTTCACATTTGTGTTCACTGCAGGCAGAATTCTGCACACACTCTTTTTCCCTACAGTATTTGGTGGTGTGATGTGTCAGCGCTCATCTATTTATCTGTCACCATCTCGTTCTCCTACCTAAAATCTCATTAAACGAATGTGATGTTAACCCAACTTAACATGTCCACTGAACAGGGCATTCAGAGGTTCTGTCAGCCCGATTCACATCTCCGTCATCTCACCCGCGTCCCATGTTTGGAAAGGATCAAAGCCGGTAAATGACCGTCACTGTCCCTGAAGGACACACAGCATGTGATCCGTCTGTCTCTCAGTCCTTCTAGAGGAGGAATGACATTACTGCAGAACACACACAAATGTAAATGGGAGAAGACATATAACAGTGCTGGATTCATGATATCAATTATGTCTCATTCTAGGATGTGAAAAGCCTTTTCTGCTCTGCAGTGCCACATTTCCAAAACAATGCAGAAAGCAGATACAGCTACTCAGGTCAGAAGAGCAGAGGAATAAAGAGAAGACGGGCAGAGAGAGAGATGAGAGGCGTGAGTGAGGAGGGACACCGTCGACCACGACAGCAAGAGTAATTGTGTCTCTTAGTGGCCGGAGAGGCTTAAGCCAAAGCGTCTGCCTCCATTCACGATCACTGAAGTGCAGACAGACGCAGGAAGTGAGAAAGCATGTGAGGTATGATTGCTTCCTGCTCCATTCCACTCGCCCGCCTCTGTGATCACTGGAAACTGAAGCTCAGTTACAGGCAGAGCAGGACAGCAAGGATCTGTCTTACACAGCAAATATGAACTCATTTCAAAGCCAAACAGGTGAAGAGTGATGTGAGATGCCCATACACAGTACAGCCGTTCCTGCAGCAAGATGAGCTCAGCTCTCAATGACACTGGTGTCAGTAATAGCCGTTCTAGATACGCTTTCATCCACAAGGCTCTTCTAATGCAAAAGCAGGAGGTCTTGAACGCGCGCCGGCTCCTTCAGTTCCCTCTAACATCAAGCAAACCCATAAAGTGAGATGTTTATTTATCTAAACTGACTGATTTCACACACTTCCTGCAAGTCAGGGAAAGTCATGTTTCATGTTCTCAGGCTGCGAATTTGAGGAACAACTAGTCCCTGGATTTTCCAGTGAAGTGTGTGAGGTTCATGGCATCAAAGAGTTTCATTTAGGGCACTAAACTAGCAGGTAAACAGGAGTCGTGTTCATGAAATAACTAGTACCTAAGCATGGATGGACTAGTAATTCTGATACACAATATTGTTGTTGTCTGTGGAAAATTCGTAATGCTGGTCTATTATTGTGGCATGATCGATTTTAGATCTAAATTAAATAGCATGTAAAAAAGAACTGTGTTTGGTCTGTGGATTCTGATTATGAAGCATCTCTAAGTTTCTTCAAATTATGGAAACTCTGGGTAGTTATTTTACCTCAAAAAACAAACTGTGATTCACCTAACGTTGTTTGCACCTAGATGTGGTGCTCATCATTCGCTCAGTATTGCGGAGAGATGCTTTGTTCCTTGGAAAAACACTCAAGAGATCAACATGAGAACTCTCGACTCGACGGCTAACTGCTAAAGTGAATTTGAATCGACTCGCGTGGACCGGAGCAACTCAAGAGGGAGATGATTTGATTCTGATTCCTGCAGTGGGCATTATGCTATAGGATTTCTGAAAAATGAAAAGTACAAATCAACAGCTCATCCATTTTCAAGGAAAGCTATCATCATTCCCAATCAATACAAACAAGCTCAATGGATCCTGTACACAACAGACACAAAAAGAGAAATGAAGCCTGTTATTTGCTCTGAACTGATTCAGAGACGTCAGCGCTCACGTTCAGAGCTAAATCCATTTCAAAGAGATGAAGAAGTCTGAACCATATTTAAGTGCTCAAAACGTAAACTTCAACAGACAGGACGGAGCAGTGATAATTCAGGGATCGACAGTAACCTTATTTAAATTTACTTCCCAGAAAGTAAGATATTAAAAGGTTTAGCAGATACAAAGCATGTACAGTCCCCAAACGTAAAGAAGAACTAAAGTACAAATAAAATCAATTGTGGGCAAATAAATCTGCTGCTAGTTAAAGGTTTCTGGTGGCTGACAGTCTGACCAATGTCATCCATTTAATATGATGTAGAATTGTATTATCTGAGGGAATCATGCTGGCCTTTTATCTGCCGTGTAACTCTTGCCCTGTAACTTGGAAAGCTCAGCTGAATACAGATAAGACTTCCTTAGACTAACGATAAGCTTTCTCTAATTGAGAGAAATGATGTAATATTGATCTGCTGTACAGCCCCACAGCTGTGACATTTACCAAAGCGGCAGCGGTCGACTCCGGCGAGCTGCAGAGAGACGCCGGCTGAGAGGGAAAATGGGGTTTGGTGGGGGAATCGACACACGGAAACATTGAGCTTTCACATAATTATTCGTTTCGAAAAGGTTCTGTGCACTAGCATATGAAATCAAGCTGATTTTGCAATGTAGAAAACAACAAAAAAATAAAACAAAAGGTAAATATTCAATTTTTTAAAAATAGGGTACATGCTGTAAATGATGGTTATATTTATGATAAAATGTTAATGCACATGAAGTTGCCAAAATTTGGCAAATATTTTTCTTTCATTATATATTTTACAGTAAAAAAGTTTTTCTATTAAAAATACTGAGTTTTACAGTTCAGATTTGATTATATTAGAATTTTGTCACTGTGTGTCCAAAGATAAAGAAATAATATACAAGCAAAAAATAATAAATAAATAAATAAATAAATAAATAAAATTACCACATGTAGAGTACAACTAAATGTAATTCTCCAGAAATAATAGTGTTTGCAAGACAGTAGCAGAATAAAGTTCAGGTTTGTCTTTGGTTCTCAGAGACGCTCAACTGTACGAGAGTCAACACCGTCTCAATGCAACTATAGACGGATAAATAAACACAAGAAGAGAAGACCAAGTTTCTGTCTTGTGTTTATTTACATACAGAATTGCAATATCTACATACTGAATTGCAAATGGCAAGAATAATAGACCAACCAACCACAATAGTGTTAAGGTTAAACACTGTAAACTCTGTAAAATCACAGTGCGATTTAAAAAAAAAAACGTCTTCAGGTCTGTTCGTACAGTCTGGGTTATTTTACCCATAATATGCAAAACTAGTCCATCCAATCCACTGGCGACCCACTTGCCAAAAAGGTTCTTGTCGAGTCTCTGACAATCATGTTTGCACATTGTTTTGGATTCTCATGTGGTGCATTCAGATGGAAATGAAAGGTGGGTGGCGTTGCCATTTAGCGAGTGAGTCATTCAGCGTTTGGTGGCCATCTCTGCTGCCCGGATGTCAGATCTCATCGCTCCAACTTCATGTCAGGAGTCATGTGTTTGACTGGAGCCGCGGACACCGAGAGTGCTGCGGTTATTAGAACAGGCAAAGTCCAATAGAGGCTTTCCACTAGACATGTTTATTTAGCTATTTTCACAGAAATTGCAGTTTTCCACCAAAACAAAAGCTCAAGGGTTGCAAGTGAAGAAACTGTAATTTTATTACTGTAAAATAAAATAATTAACATACAACACTTATTATTATACATTAATTTTTCATTATTTTACAGTGCAGTTGTATTACTTTAGTAATATTTTACTTTCATATGGGATAGTATTATAAAATTATTATTGTTGTTATGATTATAATTATTACTAAATTCAAATGCGTGTTTTTAAAAGCAATTGTTAAATTGTTAAATCAATTGTTGGACAATATGGCCGACCCATGCCTTCTGGACATCTACTGTAGGACACATATTCAAAAGTTATAAGCAAAACAAATCTAGAATTAAATGACCAGTAGGTGGTGCTATTTCCCCGCTGCTCAGATCATGCTGTTTCTAGGTCAGTTTCTATGAGCTGCCATAGACTCCAACAGCAGAAGAACAACACGCAAACTAACAGATGATGAAGATTAGGGAATAAACGTAAGGACAAAGACACATCTGAACCGACTGCCAAACCTGGTGTTGCTCAGTTCTGTGGGGAATACTATAGTTAAAATGATAAGATGACACATCCATTACAGGCTCATTCACATTATTATTAAAACAATTATTCATGACTATCAGGCCAGAAAACATCAGATGTTTTTTTTTTTTTTTTTCTCCACAGGTGTGTTACTCTGATCAATTGCCTTTCCTAATACAGAAGCCAGAAATCACATCAAGGCAAACATTTCCATCTAGATATACAGTAAATCATCCATCATATGAAGTCTGCTGAGAGATGTGATTCAGGCTCGTCATTCATTACTTTGGTAGTGTAGATCAAAACAATCATGCCTGATTTACAAAACACAGAAACAACTCACACACACACACACACACACAGAGAGAGAGAGAGAATTTTCTATTGTATTCAACAGCTACCAACTAGAATAATTCCTCTTCAAGAATGTCCTTTAACTGACACCTTCATTTCATCTAATTTCTGCATCTTGGAGACACTTCTCTTCTGTGAGACGTAGAGAACTGTGTACTGTGATCTTACAGTTCAATCAATGTAGTAATATATCTACTAATTACATTATACTTTGACTATAGTAAGAGGAGAACTGGCCGCCTGATGTTGCCTCTTTTCTCCATTATCCAAACATCACATGCATTTTTTTATTCTTTGCCACAGAAGACTTTGGCTTTCACAGGACTAAGGATATTATGTACTACTAATGTGTATTATGCCATGACTTTCAGTTAACCAGTTACAGTTAAACTGCTTGGTCGGCGATATGATCAAGATTTTGAACCCTGTCGTTTATATGCATCACTTTCCCTTGTCAGTGACATACATCACCAAACAGTAATTAGGCTTGTCACTACGCCAACTCGTTATAAATTGAACAAAACCTCACAGGTTTCATAATTCTCAATATCAATACATAATGAATTAATAACTTCAATTAATTAATAAATTAATAATGAATTATACAACTATAAGTATATCCAAATGTACCCACATACATACAGTACACTCATGTTAAGCACGCTATGCTTGATTGTTTGCATCATCACAACATGTAACTATATTATAACCCAGCTCTATTTGCCAAATGCAACTATTAAGATTAGGGCTGTTAAGCGATTAAAATTTTTGATCTAATTAATTACATGATGTTATGCGATTAATTAATCTAATTAATCATAATTTAATCACACGTAAATTTTGCATGAGAAATTAACCCCAAAAGATCGTTTTAAGTCATTATTGTGTAAAGCATCAAATAGACATTACAAAAAGTAGATTCAGTAAGAAATATTTCATTTGATTCAACGCAGAATTTATTCTCAATGATGAGCATTTTTGCCCCGATATCCTGAATTTTAGGGACATTCTGACTGCGTTCTTTATGCTCCATCATGCAGTGAGCTGTTGCCCTGCATCATATTCATCATCAATCATCTGTATGAAAAGTCAGATGACCTACATGTCTGGGGCGGGGCAAGTGCGTTAAATGCGGTAAGGGTTAATTTTTACCATAACTAATTAATGTAATTAACGTTAAATCAACAGCCCTAATTAAGATATAAACATTAACATCATAATAAGCTGCTCTGAAACAATGTGTTTTGTCAAAAGTGTTATAGAAATCAATTTGATTGGTCAGACTGTAACTCTTCCAGATGCCTTCAGGCGCTTGAGAACATTATCCAGAGAGCCAGAGAATTCCCTGACAAGAGCTTCTCAAAGTGGGACACCATAACAGGTGATTTGCACTGGCTTTCTACTCCAGTCTTTCAGCAATCATGGTTTAGTGGGGTTATTTCCATGTTTCCATATTTCCAGTGATCTGAGCCCGGTTAGTCTTTGTGAAGGGCATCATTCACGTTCACTCAGTCGAGTCAGTGTCTCTGACACTCATTTAGCCGTAAACGACCATGAAATGTGGCACATAAAAGCTCTATTGTTTTACAAAGGTGCGATTCTGACACATTACACAGGTGATCAAACACAGCACATTCATTTCAGAGCCATCCAGGACAGAAACACACAGAGCACAAGGTCTCAGCGCAATGTATTAATGTCAGAGCCTGCAGACAGTTACACAATATCAGTCCATAATGAGATAAACGCTGCTCTTACCCAGCTGCATCTCCATGACGCTCATTTTATTTTCATACGGGTAGAGGATCTTGGGAGGCTTGTCAGTCAGTGGTGCTGTACAGGAAAACAAACAACAAAGCAAATAATTAGTTGTGTGTCAATACTGTCCAACTGTCTATGATATCGCTGCATAATTAAACGCTAAATCCTAAACGACAATAATTCAGCTGTATATTAACTGTCTTCGACAAATACGATCACACTGGTTTGATTTGAACACATTCCATCAGTGAAGGGACTATAGTGGATTACATTCCTATCAGTGATCAATTAGAATAATCGAGTTTGCAAATGTACTGGGTTTAAGTGCCTTAAAGTCACACATGACAAACGAGTGTTTCAACCGCAGGTGTAACCCGTGTGTCTCTCTGACAGGATTTATGTGCACATGTAGTCACAGGGCTCATGCAGACACAAACGGCTACAGATACACAGAGTCCAGGCCGAAAATCACCGGTCTGCATCTGAATTCACTCAATGAATGAGTTTCAAAAGGAGCAGATAAATGCTGTAATCTGACCGACTCACCTCATGATTTCAGCAGTTTCATTGTTTGCAAAATGACAGTCCGATTTACAAAAAAAAATAAACTGTTGTTAATGTGCCAGGGTAAATGCTGACTGGGGTTTCTGGTCTGGGGTATCAAGTAAGTTCTGTTTTCACGGCAGTCGAGTTTCTCCAACACCGCTGTAATGTGTTAGTGAACATGACTGAGCTTCACTCCAACATACAGACAGACGAATGCAGCGACTGCCCTCTGTACTGTAGTAAACAACCCAGCAGACATACAGTAAACCACACAAACTCAGATTAGATTTGAAGCACAAGTTTTTGTTCATGTTTTCTTTTTCCTGTTGATCTGCAACCTCTCCACAGAGAAAATCTCTTATGATCGTAATGAGCCTTTTCACCATGAAATATGCAGTGATTATTTTGTTTAATGTAAAACTGCACAGACAGATTCTGTTTGCATGATTTTCTGTTCAACAGCCAGATGGAGACATTTTGGTCTGGCATGAGGGAGAAACCAAACAGAGAAACTGAGAAATGCAGAAAAGTGTTCAAGTCAGAAAACAGATTTAAAGTGTTTGAGTCGTTACACACAGTGAATTCACCAGCTGCATTAAATGTGTGTGTGTGTGTGTGTGTGTGTGTGTGTGTGCACGCATTTTTGTGATTCATGAGGACACAAATTTGTATATGACATGGGTATTACACTGGTATTACGACGTAAACATGAAACATGGGGGCATTTCATGAGTCCTCATATTTAAAATAGCGTTAAAAACATACTAAACAATGTTTTATTAAATATGTAAAAATGCAGACCGTTTCCTGTGATGGGTAGGGTTAGGTGAAGGGTTAGTTTAAGGGGAGAGAATGTACAGTTTGTACAGTATAAAAACCATTACGCCTATGGAGAGTCCTCACTGAGATAGCAAAACAAACCTGTGTGTGTGTGTGTGTGTGTGTGTGTGTGTGTGTGTGTGTGGGTGCTTTTGTTTATATACATTGTGGGGACCAATGTCCCCATGATGTATAAACCTGAGTTCACCTACATCGTGGGGACCAGCCAGCGGTCCACAATGTAAATGGGTAGAATGAGTTTTTGTGAAAAAGTAAAAGTTTGCACAGTTTCCTGTGAGGGTTAGGTTAGGGGTAGGGGCAGGGTAGGGGGATAGAATGTACAGTTTGTTCAGTGTAAAATGCATTGAAGTCTATGGAAAGTCCCCACAATTCACAAAAACAAACATGTGTGTGTGTGTGTGTGTGTGTGTGCGTGTCTTTTTGCGCAGGTGAAGCAAACGGGAGCTACTCTCATTTCCGACTCTGCGAGGTTGAATTTAAACCGTGGGAATTTTGATGAAATGTAAACCTTCTGATCATTCATCCAAAATCCAATTTCTGCTTAGGAGAGACCGCTGGTGACTGCTGCGTATTTGGGATCATTATTCTGTGGGAGAGGTTCAAGGGAAAAAAATAATGAATTGCTGGGTGAGATATTTGCATGGCTCTCTCCTCAGAAAGCTGTCTTCCCTCTCACTGTCTCTGTCTCTCATTAACGCTTGTTTTCCTGAGAGATTAAGTCTATCCTGTGTGTGTACACACCCTAACCCAAAACAGCCTGAATTCTGTGTGCCAGTGATTCAACAAGCTGCTGGAAACGCACAGACGCTGGTCCATGATGACGTAACAGCGTATCTGACAGAGCCGCTGTACTGCCCGAGATCCGCCGAGGCCATCGGAGGAACTGAATCCATCATCATGTGCGTCGAAGCAGCTTTAGATGATGAGCTTGATGACTGGACGGGCTTTAGAAGATGAGAGGACAGTGGGTTTACAGAGGAGCACATGGTCAATGCAAACACAGGCTGCAGCTTTTAAAGACACTCAGTTAATATTAAGAGACTGAACGAGAGAGAATCAACATTCTCACTCATCACAAACAGAAAAAAGCATGGAGCATCGCTAATTAGATTGAATTATTAAGAAAAAATGTTTTGTCAGAGATTACCTTTATTACAGATTTCAGACCAGCTGTGCTGTTTGTTACACATTTGCACATTCTATGTAATTTCAGGCTTCTACTACTTACACAGATCTGAGACGAGTCTTTACCTGGAGCGTTTTCATGTTTGTTCCAGTGATGAATCTAATAAAAGCTGATGCTCCAGTCATTTCAGCTCTGTGAAGAAACATCCCCACTCTCATGTTCAACACATCCTCGCCTCATAATTACAATAACTGATCCCTGTAGCCCGATACACACGAGGCGTCTCGTCCTGTTGACCTTTCCGTTAGTTTCATCCATGTGAAACCATCGCTGTGAGCTCTGCTGCTGTAATTCTGCAAGTCGACGGCGCGGCGCTATACGGCTAATCACGCAGAGGGCGAGAGAGCTGCGCTCTGGGGGGTCTCTTTAAGAAATGTCAGGACTGAGACGGAAAGGAAATTGCTCTCCGTACGGCTGCTGAACATCACAGGCTCCCAGCCAGGCCCAGAACTGAGCTTTCTGAAAGTAATCCACTTCTAAACACGCCGTCAGCTCCGCGCAAGCTGATTCTTTTGTTCCAGTACGGAGCGGAGCTGTTGGGGTGAGCGCCTGACATCTTCCTCCTGAATATAATTGGGTCCCACTGATTCTGTAAATTAGTAAAGGGACACGCTAAGAAGAAAGTTCTGGCAACCAGCGGAGAAGGTGCGTAAATCCAGCTGGATTACACAGTTTTCCAGTTGTTTTGTTTTTTCGTGCTTGTTAGTCTGCCACTTGAATCTAACCCACACTAAAAAAAGACCTGAAGTATTGATATGCATCAGAAAGCAGATTCACATGGGATTTCTGGCTTCCACTCTCACTTTCAAAGCAAATATACCATAACTTTGGTTTCTCTTTTGTCAGGGAACACTAAAAGCCAATCAAACGTTCCTTATGCTCTCATAAAGACCTTCAGCTAAGTGAACGGTTGCGCAAACAAAGTGACTTCAAAAGCCGCGGGGTGAAGTTTCCCTGGAACCCTGTGTTGGCCCATCGACCGTCTATCGAGCCAGCAGAGGAGCTTCAAAGGCCTGGAACGCGGCTCGACCCTTTGGATGTGCTTGCTAAATGAACCGCACGACCTTCTAGAGTTCCTCTTTCATCCGGCCAGAGGATGTGACCTCATACATACTGCCATCAAAAGCTCTTCAGACTGTTTAATGAGAGCTTTTTAAATATCACTGTTAGCATCTGCTCATTAGAACCTTCACATCGATTCATTTATTATAATTAAAAACCTCCTCCAACAGTGTGCCTTCAGTTCCGAGCTGAATATGAACATACACCGTCTAGTAGACGCGAACGTACCTGGAGCAACACCTTTGGGAGCCAGGAGACTGTAGATGGCCGGAGGAAGGCGCTCGTTTTCAGACCCTCCAGACTCTTTAATCGGTGAGCAGGTGGAGTAAGGCCCGTCTCAGGTACATTTAGCTCTGTATCTCTCCCACAAAGCATCGGCTCCAGCTAATCTCCTCTGAGAAAAGGGTAAATAATGAATGCGTGTCTCTCTAATTAAAGAGCTCAGTCGCTCCCGGTCACGCATGATTACGCCGGGGCGCACTCAAAGAATAGATCTGAGCGCTGGCCCTCTAGAAGTCGCCTGACACAGCGAGGACGCATTGTTTGAGAGCGCTAGCAGAACACTAACGTGTGTGAAAGAAGCCTTCTGACATTTCTATGCTGATTAACTTTAATACCCTCTGTCAACGGCCGCTCCGCCTTACAACAGCCAACACTATCAACACGGACGAGCAGCGGCTGAGCCCGGCGATTACAACCTGAACACTCCACTTAGCGCGGCCACTTGACATTCTACCAGCACGGAAACGTGACGGATAAATAAAAAACTTGATAACGTGGCACTGACTGAAGGGTGATGATGTGACTAGTTAACCCTTCTGTTAAAGGTACACGGACAAACTGATTAGACTAATAACTTGAGGACATTAAAGGGATAGTTGACCCAAAAATGAAAACTTGCCCCAAACCTGTATGCTTCTGCTTAACACAAAAGAGGATATTTTGAAGAATGTTGGGAACAGAACAATATTGGAGCCTACTGACTTTGTATGGACAAAAATTACTCAGAATAATTAAAGGGTTAGATCACCCAAAAATGAAAATGATGTCATTAATGACTCTCATGTCGTTCCACACCCGTAAGACCTCCGTTCATCTTCGGAACACAGTTTAAGATGTTTTAGATTTAGTCCGAGAGCTTTCTGTCCCTCCATTGAAAGTGTTTGTACGGTATACTGCCCATGTCCAGAAAGGTCATAAAAACATCATCAAAGTAGTCCATGTGACATCAGTGGGTCAGTTAGAAGTTTTTGAAGCATCGAAAATACATTTTGGTCCAAAAATAACAAAAACTACGACTTTATTCAGCATTGTATTCTCTTCCAGGTATTCCACGACTGTTTTACGGCGGTTGGCATCCAGCTTATTGGTGCATTACCGCCCCCTTCTGCTCCGGAGTGTGGTTCACGACTCTGCAGTGACGCTGCTGATGTAAGACGCTTTTGTTTACAGTCTGAGGGAGACGCACGCTGTATTCAAGCTACTTCTACATTGTTTGTATTTTGGTATTGCTATATTTATTGCTATAAGTGTGCATGTCGCGGATGTCCTAATCGCCAAAAACAACGACGTAAAAGTGCATTACCAACGCCGACAGATGAAAGGATTCAATGGAATCAATTCAATGGAATCAATTCAATTGAATCAATTCAATTGAATCAATTCAATTGAATCAGTTCAATGTCAGGTCAAGTCAAGTCAAATTTATTTATATAGCGCTTTTACAATTGGTAATTGTTTCAAAGCAGCTTTACATATTAGAAGCACAGAAAAAAGGGAAGTGGTTAAAAATAAGCTGTACAAACAAGCGTGGTAATATGTAACATATACAAGATGGTGCTACATTAAGCCAATGTCGGCTGACTCCCAGGGGTGGAAAAAAAACCCTAGGAGAAAAACCCAGCGTGCTAACACTGGGAAAAAAGTCCTAGGAGGGAAAAAACCCTTTGGAAGATATAATATAATATATGTAAATGGATATGGAGATCAAAAAAAAAAATCAATGGAATCAATTCAATGGAAAGGATTCCGGAAGAGAATACAATGCTGAATAAAGTCGTAGTTTTTGTTATTTTTGGACCAAAATGTATTTTCGATGCTTCAAAAACCTCTAACTGACCCTCTGATGTCACATGGACTACTTTGATGATGCTTTTATTACCTTTCTGGACATGGACAGTCTACCGTACAAACACTTTCAATGGAGGGACAGAAAGCTCTCGGACTAAATCTAAAATATCTTAAACTGTGTTCCGAAGATGAACGGAGGTCTTACGGGTTTGGAGTCATTAATGACATAATTTTCATTTTTGGGTGATCTAACCCTTTAATTGTGTGTTCCACAGAAGAACAACGGTCATTCAGGATTGAAACAACATTTGTTTTTCAGATGAACTATCCCTTTAGGCATTTGGCATTAATTCTGCGGAATAAACACAGAGTTAACGGCAAGCGGCTTAAATTATATCTTAAAACCGAGTCGCCTTTCTAACATGTCAGCAGGCGGTTTAATGAGGATCTGAACATCAGTGACGCCCGCTGCAGCTTTCTGAAACGGCCGTGGTCTATCATTAGAGACGCACCTGCACTAGCTGACTTGTTATATGCGTACAACGCCTCAATTCTTGAATGGATTGAGCAATCTAATGTCAACCTCTCCTCTAGAACAACACAAAATGAATGACGTCAGGTGAGGACTGAGCTGTCAATCACAATGCGGGCCGTCAGGCAGCTTATTTCGTGCTCCTTTTCAAAAGTGGCTGTTTGCTAATGAGCCGGGAGCTTCCTTAAAAGGAAATCCATCGCACTCCCCTGGTGCATCCACTTCCTGTGTAAGGTAAGGCAACGTAATTAACTTACAGCCATGATTTAGCCCTTTTAAATGAGCTCTCTCTTTTTCCTTAATTATTCCACCTGCTTTGACACTGTGGTTAACGTCCCGCTTCTCCTCCGAGGGTTCCTCTCCGGGGACTCCCGGGTGTCTGACGGTTAAAGCGGCTTTAGTTGTCAGCGCGTTCCCTTAATGAACATGTTCATTCACCCTGCTAGCCCACCTACTGCAGTCCAGCAGCCCTCTGTAATGGGCAAACGCTGAGACCTTTATGAAGCGCAGAGGGAAAACGCTCTATCGATTCCCGTACGTCACTGTATACTGCCTTCTCAGCAGCGGCCTTGTGTGATGTAGACGTTTAGCTTTGGGCTTCATTTCTCCCTGCAATGACAGGCAATTCTCGTGCGCTTCTGTGTAATTAAAACAACGGACGAACATCCAGCTGTTTACAAATCCAGTCGTCTTCAGACTTCAGAAACGAGCAGGACGCTCTAAACCAATCAGAACAAGCATCACACAAATCTGAATTCAGATGCGAAGGAATTTTCCAAACTTATAATTAAGCAGATGTGCAAATGGTGAGCGAATGGTAATTAATCATGATTACTTTAATTACGCATTGTTTTCTCAATAATGAGGACGATGCTCTGGACGGCTGCGGCACACGGTGTTCTGACGGCTCAGTCACACCAATCCTGCCGCCGCTGCAGTGGATATTAAAAACGTCAATCTTTCTCATGCAAATAACTTTGCCTCATTTTCAGTTGGTGAACTTACAGAAATGATTTTTCTCACTCTTTCTTTGAAGTGAATTTTTCTTCTCTTGTGAAGAAAATGATGTGATATGATCTTTAATTAAGAGATAGAGTAAATGTCCCTCTCGCTGCAGCATGAAGAAGTGTGTTGTTTCTGAAGAGACACCACTCGTGTCGAGAGTTTATAGTGGAAATCAAAAAGAGGCACTTGATTGTTTTAATTGAATGAATATGCATGAATGTCACTGTCTGTGCCTCAACAAAACACACAAAGACGTCAGATAACAGACGGCTTCAACTCCATAAATCTACAAGAAAGATGTTTGCAGGAGATTATAATGTTTGGGTTGCTCAGAGGGAAACTCGCTCTGTCTGTCTCACTCTAGTTTTTATCTTGAAATCTCAGCTGGCCAATCAGATGTGAGCGTCACACATTAGCCATCTGTTCTCTTCAGTAGAACATTAAAGTGAACACTGACACGTTCAGTTCTGCCCTTGACAAACTTCACTAGCTGAAACAAACGCTGCAGTGACGGAGGATCTGAACAAACACCTGGCACATCAGAAGGCCGCGGTCGCTCTCATTAAACTCAACAAGAGCTGAGGAAAGATTTATGCTCATTTAGTTTGCCAGTGAATGAATGAATCTTTTTAATGGTGGTTAAATGTTTATCAAACGTGGAATAATCATAAATGAGACCATTAAAAGTGTGTCCATACGGATGGACAACAGGAGGAGTGATGGAGATATACAGGGAGGAACATGTGAGGGACGCTGACGGTACATGTGGACTACTGGACTGATACACACACACACACACACACACACACACACAGGGCTAACGCTCAGAGACGGACACTGCCAGCCTGTCCACCTGCTCAAACAGGTCAGTTTGTTACAGCAGCACATTCAGGGCACACGGCCAGAGACCCGTTCACAACAACAACAACACATGCTGAGTGTGTGTAACACCACAACTAACCCACTGAGACAGAGAGACACTGACAACAATACAAGACATATTCATGATGAAAAATTCTTTAACTCCAATGTTATTCAGCCCTAAAAACAACCACAACAAATTACCAATCACTTAAACAATTTAAAAGAAGACAAAATCCTCTCCAAAATCAGATGAAGTGACCATGAAATGGACGTTCAAACTGCTAGACATGACTGATTCACTGGAGAGATCCACTTTATTATAGACAGATTCTCTCTGATTCTATATGTCTTACTTTAAGATATTTAACGATCTAAATGTTTTGCCTTTCGGCGGTGGACAGGGGTCAGCATGGGCACCTTGACTGGTCTGCAGCTATGCAGCTCCATACGCAACAAACTGATGCTCTGTGTATTCTGACACCTTTCTATCAGAACCAGCATTAACTTCTGGAGCAGTTTGAGCTACAGGAGCTCGCCTGTTGGATCGGACCACACGGGCCAGCCTTCAATGAGCCTCGGCCGCCCATGACCCTGTCCCGGTTCACCACTGTTCCTTCCTTGGAGCACTTTTGATAGATACTGACCACTGCAGACCGGGAACACCCCACAAGAGCTGCAGTTTTGGAGATGCTCTGATCCAGTCTCTAGCATCACAATTTGGTCCTTGTCAAACTCACTCAAATCCTTACGCTTGCCCATTTTTCCTGCTTCTAACACATCAACTTTAAGGACAAAGTGTTCACTTGCTGCCTAATATATCCACCCACTAATGAAGAGATGATCAGTGTTGTTCACTTCACCTGTCAGTGCTCATAATGTTATGCCTGGTCGGTATATACTGTATATATACACTACTGCTCAAGTTTGGGATCGGTAAGATTTTTAATGTTTTTAAAAGAAGTTTCGTCTGATCACCAGGGTGCATTTACTTAATTAAAAATACAGTAAAACAGTAATATTGTGAAAAATTATTACAATTTAAAAAAATTATTTCTATTTGAATATATTTTACAAAGTAATTTATTCTCGTGTTGGCAAAGCTGAATTTTCAGCATCATTACTCCAGTCTTCAGTGTCACATGATCCTTCAGAAATCATTCTGATATGATGATTTGCTGCTCAAAACATTTATTATTATATCAGTGTTGAAAACAGTTGTGTTTTTTTTTTCAGGATTCCTTGATGAATAGAAAGTTCAAAAGAACAGCATTTATCTGAAATACAAGCTTTTGTAACATTTACACTACCGTTCAAAAGTTTGGGGTCAGTAAGAATTTTTATTTTTATTTTTTTTGAAAAGAAATTAAAGAAATGAATTGAAATGACATTTATAATGTTACAAAAGATTAGATTTCAAATAAACACTGTTCTTTTGAACTTTATATTCATCAAAGAATCCTGAAAAAAAAAATATTGTACGCAAATATTTTGTACAATTGTAAACATAATGTTTCTTTGAACAGCAAATTGACATATTAGAATAATTTCTTAAGGATCATGTGACACTGAAGACTGGATTAAAATTTAGCTTTGCCAACACAAGAATAAATTACATTTTAAAATATTTTCAAATAGAAAACAATCATTTTAAATTGTAATAATATTTCACAATATTACTGTTTTTACGTTCGTATTTTTAATTAATTAAGCACCCTTGGTGAGCAGACGAAACTTCTTTTAAAAACATTAAAAATCTTACCGATCCCAAACTTTTGAGCAGTAGTGTATATATATATATATATATATATAAAACAAACAAATAAGTGAACATGGATGTTAGTAAAGAGAAACTGAACCTCCCACAGAAGAACTAATGGCATTGGTGAAGACATTAATAAAATAATAATAACAACAAGGGCAGTGGTGGTGCGAGAACCGCCGCTCATGTATGATCGCACAGGTCAGCGAGAGCTGGAGAAACAGGAGGGAAAATGATAGTGTCACGGCTCCAGCAGCTGTCATGTGGCAGAGGGGCAGCGGAGGTGAAAATTACAGCCTGCTGGGGCTGAAGACACCACACAGAAATGATTATGTCTAATGTAACCCGTCGCTCCCATTAAGAGACAGAAACAGTCCTGTGGATTTTTCTGGGCTCGTGTATCTGACCCCTCTGTATGACACAAAAAGCCTATTGTGTCCAGACGGGAGAACGTGTCTCTGTCACATGACACAGTCTGAATTATTCATACAGTCACTCACAGTCCATACAAACATGAAGGAGAGTCCTGCTCCATCTGTCCTGACCTTTCCCCACCTGCAATATACTTTGGAAGAAGTTGAGTGGGGGGCTTTACAGTCTGGAGTGTTTCTTTTTTACAAGTTTGACTTGTCCTAAGAAAACCTCACACACAAATAAGCCAAATAAGACTTATTACCCTTAGAAAAGCAAACGGAAGGACGAATGAGGTCTGTTCCACTTGCCATTGAAACAGTGTGCTATTAAAACTACAGGAAAGTGTTCAATTATATAGAGATGATGTGTTTACTGACAGCTCAAGACTCAAGCTCTGCCTGAGAGCCAATTACTCCATCTGGGAAAAAACAGAGCTAAAGTCTGGGCAGGTCTGGAGCATAAAAATAAAGCACTTCCCTTCTTCTCTCACGTCAGATTCTTTCTTCAATGATGTACTGCTGAATTTCATAAATAAACCAACACCTAGAAAACATAAAATATGCCTGACATATCTTGACATTATCATTCATTGTCTGCATCTTATTTTGATGAGAGGTTATTGCCTGTAGTTTCCAAATGAACCAATAGAGGCGTCTAAACAATCATGAGGTCACTGAATCATTTTTCATATGTTTGTAGTTGAATGGATGTCTGATATCATAGTGTTAAGGGGTAGATTTGAGGATGGAAACACTGAGTGATTCCCAAAAGAAGAAAAACTGTCGGTGTGAAAGCAAAGTGTTTTTGAGTTTCATTAACAGCAGTTTAACACCCTGTACGCTGAGACACAAATTGAGTGATAATTTGCCAGAGAGACGCATTAATTGATGATGTGTGATCGTCATTACAGATCCCAGATGTATGAATTCATGAGACAGCTGACATTTACACATACTCCATTAACACTTATCATTCGCAGGAGAGAATGAAATGGAAACAATGAATGCGTTCTGCACAGGAATATGGACACATGCTGAGCTCAAAGAATGTGTGTGTTTTAACGCACAACGCGTAATATAATGCTGGCCGCAATCGAGACGGTCAGACTCCACCCTGAACCGTGCCTCTAGCTCCACCCCTCAACACACCACAAATCACTTCTCTAGTTCCACCCCTAAACACACCCCAAACCACACATATAGCTCCACCCCTAAATACACCCCAAATCACTTCTCTAGCTCCACCCCTAAACACACCCCAAATCACACCTCTAGCTCCACCCCTAAACACCCCAAATCACTTCTCTAGCTCCACCCCTAACACCCACAACCACACTAGCTCCACCCCAAATCACCCCAAATCACTCTCTACTCCACCCCTATAGCTCCACCCCTAAATACACCCCAAATCACTTCTCTAGCTCCACCCCTAAATACACCCCAAATCACTTCTCTAGCTCCACCCCTAAATACACCCCAAATCACTTCTCTAGCTCCACCCCTAAACACACCACAAACCACACATATAGCTCCACCCCTAAACACACCCCAAATCACTTCTCTAGCTCCACCCCTAAATACACCCCAAATCACTTCTCTAGTTCCACCCCTAAACACACCCCAAACCACACATATAGCTCCACCCCTAAATACACCCCAAATCACTTCTCTAGCTCCACCCCTAAACACACCACAAACCACACATATAGCTCCACCCCTAAACACACCCCCAAATCACTTCTCTAGCTCCACCTCTAAACTCACCCCCAAACCACACCTCTAGCCCCACCCCTAGCCACACCCCAAATCACTTCTCTAGCTCCAACCCTAAACACACCCCAAATCACTTCTCTAGCTCCACCCCTAACACACCCCAAAACGTACCTCTAGCTCCACCCCTAAACACACCCCAAAACTGTACCTCTAGCTCCACCCCTAAACACACCCCAAACCACACCTCTAGCTCCACCCCTAAACACACCCCAAATCACTTCTCTAGCTTCACCCCTAAACACACCCCAAACCACACCTCTAGCTCCACCCCTACCTCTAGCTCCACCCCTAAACACCCCCAAATCACATCTCTAGCTCTAGCTCACCCCTAAACACACCCCAAACCTCATCTCTAGCTCCACCCCTAAACACACCCCAAACCTCATCTCTAGCTCCACCCCTAAACACACCCAAACCTCATCTCTAGCTCCAACCTCATCTCTAACTCTAATCTCTACACCCCACACCCCAACCTCATCTCTAGCTCCACCCTAAACACACCCAACCTCAAGCAAGCTCATCTCTAGAGACCTCATCTCTAGCTCCACCCCTAAACACACCCCAATCACAGCTGACCTCAGCATTCTGAAAACTCCCTTCAAAGCAAATTGAATGGAAGCCACTAAACTCACCATCACACACTCAGATTGTGATTCATAGAGAAAATGGAACATGTTAACAGCCATTAATGGCTGAAAGAATGGAGACAGTGCATTCATGTGGACCTGTGGCTGTTTTAAACAGATCAGAGAGCACACTACACCTCCTTTGGACAGCTGTTAGCAAAGATATTAATTTCACACAGCAATGAAAGTGCAGCTAGAATAAAAAAAACATCAAACGGCCTTTTATTCACTGACTCACTTTTAAGACATGTGCAGAGTGCTTTCTGTGAGAGGAGGATTAAAAATGAGAAAGAGAGTAAGAGAGAGAGAAATGTGGAGGGGATAGCAGTCATATGCAGCTTCATATATAAAACCTTTAACCACATGAATACACCTGATTTATAAAGCTCAAGCATTTCAGGAAGACAGAGACAAGACTGAAGAGAGACAGGAGGACGCACCATCACCTTCACACAGACGACACGTCTCTCTCTCACCAGACCAGCGAGTGTCGAACTGGAATCTGGTCCACACAATCCTGGACTCAGTTTTGGTTTCCCAGGATGCCAACTGTGAGGTGTGTCTCATCCAACCACTAATGAGAATAATTGGGCGGTATTAATGTACTGGTCACAGGTCAGGATGAACACAACGTTTCAGGTCTAATTAGTCTGATGCAAGTTGGATGGAAAACAGTCTCTGCTTATCAGAAAAATCACAACACATTTCTGCTCTTCTGTTTGAATTGTAGTTCCATGCATCAATGCGTACTGGTATAGTCAAGAAAAAACTGTCTCTGTCACTCACAGGAAGTAGCAGAACTAGGAAAATGTGTCATCAAAAACAGAAAGAGCAGGATGTGAGAGCTGAGCAGCTTACTGTACCAGCAGCACTGAAAGCCCTGAATGCTGCGACAAACATAACAACATACATAACCGCTGAGGAGTATGAAGTGTCTTCATGTCTTACGGACTATACTCTGATTGTCAGGACTCTTTACTGTAAATGAACACTGTACTCAGCCTACAAACACACTTCATTCACAGTAAAACATTCATAAATCAAGTCTTTACCAAACCCTATAGCCTCAATGTCCACTGACCTCAACGAATCCTCTGGATCACCACACTAATGCTGCTCGTCTCCAGAAGCGTACGATAATATGCTAATATTATATATGATAAGATGTTGATAACTAAAATAGTGTCATAAGCACAATAATAGAAAGAAAAATTTTAGTTGGATAACATCAACTTATAATGTTTTTCATGAGCTCATCACAATGCAATCTGGGACTAAAGGAAGTATATTTCTCATGCCGATTCTCAACCGGGGCCTCAGCAGGCATCCAAATGCTCTCAATGAATAACAATTATTAATAATATATTAAAATAACTGAACTCAATTAAAGTGCTAAAATACGTAGTCAAGAAGTGAACTGAAATCATATTTCTTTTTTTAACATGCAGTTCTTGAAATGAATTGTTAATTCATATACTGACATTCCCAGTTTGGGAAACTAGCAGTTTTGTCATAATGACAGCAGAGCGAATATCTCATCCTATATGGAGGCCTCAGAATGGAAAAGGTTGAGAAGCTCCGCTTTAAGGTCACATGGTCGTTCTGCACACGTGAAGGCAGGCTGCTCGCTGTCAACCCGACTGTCAATATCGTGTGCAAATCTCTGTATGGATCTCTTTGACCCGAATATGGTTCTTAGAATCCAGAACTCGTCTCACTCGCACTCCATCAAGATGGAGGATCCTGTGTAATTAATGAAGAACACTTTAAAACAGCCCTTCATTTGGCCGGGCCTCACTAATGAGTTCTAAATATAACCACATTAGACATTCTCCTCCACGCTGGCCGCGGCCTCGCCGCTCATTTATTTAAAACTACTCTGAGCTTAGAGGAAAAGTGCCTCCTCATCACAAAGCCCTGACACACATCAGGACGACAGGCGCTGCACAAGGTCTCAACTTTTCTTTTAGTTTCCCTTCAAAATGAGTTTCTATCTCCTGCCGGATCCTCGTGTCTTCAGACCACTCATCAGTTTTTGTCCATTTAGAAGTTTCTAGATAAGACGTCACAGGGTAATATTAAACAACATAAATGTCCAGATTGTTCTTCAAAATCCCATTCTTTAGTGCAATCCTCACACTATATTGTTTGCTTAATCTAGGATAATCTTCAAACAGATACACACGTCTGTCATGTGTGTTTGTGTGTGTGATGTCAAACATGAATGTGAGACGTGTAGTTGGTGTGTTTGATCAGAGGGACATCTCCCTGTCTGACATCAAGCACTGATGGAGAAGCTCTCAGAGAGTGTGTGTGTGTGTGTGTGTGTGTGTGTGAGAGAGAGAGAGATAAAGGCAGGCCATGGGTGGTTCAGTCTGAAATAATCTGATCAGCGCCCCGTGAAACTCGATCGCTAAGTTTATGCAAATTCTTGTGGAAAAAGGTTTGGCAAGTCAAATCATCTTTATTTTCATAACGCTTTTACAACACAGATTGTTTCAAAGCAGCTTTACGGTGATCAACAGGAAAATAACAACTCCTAAGCTCACATCCATGTGTTGCGATTGAGTCGATTTATCCAGTCAGATTTAACAGGTGAACTCTGTGGAAGTATGTGGACATTTCAGTCAGACTAGTGCACTACATTTGACAATGTCACATAAATGAAACCTGAAATCAGTCTGATTTTTGTGAATATAATTATCCTAAACCAGTATATACAGTACATGTTAACGGACTGCGACTGCATTTAATCCTTCAAATATTCAATTATGCGTCACGTCACGTGCACATGGATAGAGAGATGATGACTGCAGCTCAAGCACATAAAGCCTGCCGTAGCTTCATGTAAACGTCCTGATGAGACGACAGAGAGAAATGTGGAGTGGTGTTGTATATGAAGAGGGTCGCCGGCGTTTAACCCTGTAAAGAGAGCTGCCGCTGGATGAGCGACTCCATCGGTAACGTATTTATGAAAATGAGCCACATGACAGATCGCTGGCATTGATCACATGGCCATCCATCATGCTGAATACTCGCTCTCTCTCACTTTAGCCGTATTTTTCTTCTCTCTGCATCAACCCTTCGTCGTTTGTTTCTCTCCCTCTTTGTACTGCAGCTGTTCTCTTCATTTCCTTCACTTTTCCTCCCTCCCTCCCTCTCACATGTAATATGGCAGTACAGGAACCATAAGGTAGGAATATCTCTCATTATTTTCCACTCTGTTGCTACGACGACAGCAGTTTGAGTGACAGATCTGAAGTTCAGCTGACAGGTGACGTGGGGCGCCACAAACAACACAACGCACACTAATATCACACACAAAGTGAGCACTGAATCATCTAAGCTCATATTAGAAAAGCACAAGAGAAAAAAATCATAATAAAATGTTGACATTAAATATTGATTTTTATGTGGGATGAGCTTCACTGTTCCTGGAGAGAGAGAGGGGATGGGGAAATATGTCTCCGCTCCGCCTGCACAAACACACTCAAATGCTTCAGCGTTCACTTCTGTTTCCTCCAAACCGCTGCCTGAAACAGAGCTGTTTCTTCAGACCGCTGAGCCCTCGGCACACGCTAATTTTACTCAATTAAGTGAATAATTGAGCCCCTCCCCCCACCTTTCATGTGATAATCAGAGTGACCCGCAGAATGAAGCGGCAGAAATGACGGACACTGCTGTGTACTCAGATGTTTACCTGCACACGATGAGCCGGATCTTTCTTCCAGCTCTCCGGTGTGACGTGCGGCGCTGTTATATAACGGCTCATCTGAAGAGAATCCTCTCTGAGCTGCAGGATCTGCAGATCCATATTTCTCTGGAAAAATCCCAATAGTAACCCACTCACTTCCTAATGCATTATAAAATAATACCAAAACTGTATTATCACTATCACAAATAGGAGAAATAAACAGATGCTGAAGCACATTCCAGGAGCATGAAGGAATATATCAGAGCCACGAGATCTCATGTACTGAACGATCCGTCACATGGAATTTATGGCTCAAAAAAACTCATTTACTGTTTGTACCATCCGAGTAACTTCCACTGGGACCAACACCTGCCTATCCTGGTCAGATATCAAACGGCTGTGAGAAACACACGTAAAACTCATACAGATCAGCAGAGGTGATCGCAGCCGTGCAGATATTCAGAACAGTGTGAAATTTCTGTGATAATCTCCCAACCCTAACAGTTCGTATATAGCAGCTTGTAATTTTACATTTATTTTATATTTTTCTCCACAAAACAGAATGGTTTCAAAGGAAGCCCAATCAGCGTTTCAGGATCAGGGTATATGAGAGGAGAGGAGTGAGAGGTTTCCACTCCACTCCAGCTCCTCTCCGGGTTTTACATGGTGGCAGAATCCCATTCCGAGCAGTTCTGGACAAGCACAGGCAAGAGGTTATACTAAATATCAGCACTGTTAGAATGATGCTTCCCAAACCAGATTAAAGAACCAGAATTAAAGAGTTGTACAAATATGAATGCTCCTGATGAGAAAATAAAGAATACTGACCATGACTAAATAACATAAAAAAAGCATTTATTCAAAATGTCAATCTTTCAAAGCTTTGACATCAGAATTAGGCTAGTAGATAGTGTTCATATTGTGAAGAACGTAATTTAGTTTTAACGTAATTTAATTTTAATTTACATGGTAAAGACATTGTGGACAATAAACTTACAATTAGATATTAGAGTTTTGTGCTGCAATTAATATGGAGTTTTTATGAAGGTCCAGAGGGAGTTCATCACATGCTTAAAGATTTCCATCTCTTTCTATAAAGAAAAATGAATCTATCTCTACCCTCCATTCGGGAACATGTTTTTAAGCACTTACTGTGAGACACACAAGGGCAAAATCCATGACACAAACTCAATAAGTATAATCATCTGTTTTCATTAGGCCGGCACCAGGATGAGGATCTTACGCTGATGTCCTATAGGAAGTAGATTAGCCTTTTTTAAGTGATGCATATTAATGAGCTGAATCTGGCTGTTTGGTAAACAGTGAAAAATGAACACAGAGAATCCTCTTTGCTGAACAACAGTTCAGGGGTCTGTGAACGCGGGACTCAATGAGCCGGCAAAACTGCACATGATGTGCTTTCACTATGAGATATGCAGGCAAAAAAGTTCTGAATGTCTGTCAACAGAGATAGATGCTTGTTGCCCACAGATGGTGTAGTTACAGCATCTACCAGCAGGTGCTGATGCCTACATGATCCCAACCACAAAAACAGCTTTCCTTCCAACAGGGCGGCATGAAATCAGATGCAGTCTGGGTAACTGACAGCTCATGTGAGAACACATGAAGTATTAGAAACACAACGAGAGAGACACAGACCATCAGGTCAGAAGGAGTGACGGACATGAACCCGTCATCTTTAAAGGGGATCTATAATTAAAACATTATACCATTATAGGGTGGTTGTGTACACACACTGCCGATACACATTTATGTTCAAACACCATGTGAAAGTGAATTTTGCATAATAGGTCCCCTTTAATGTGTAGTACAAGAGCATATTAACCTCTTGACGCTCACTGACCCAACCTTGGGCTTGACGTCACTTAGTTTACCATGGTTTACATTTACTATATAGAATACTGTCTAAAAATATTAAGCATGGTAGCAAAATACACATCATTTGAAAGTTCTAAGGGTTTAATTTCTGTTTTATGATGTACGATTTGTGTGTCGGGAGTGCAAATGACAACATGCAAAATCAAAACGGGACTTCATAACTTTGCAATGAAATAAACTTGGGTAAAGTTGGTTTTATATTCGCACATTTGGACGTCCGTATTCAATAGCCTTGTTAATCACACTACATTGGACATTCAGTGGACATTCACAAGTAAATATGCCATTAAAACAATACTTGCCTATTTTGATTGACTGTGAAAAATGTTGTGAGTTTGATGTTGTCAATATCATGTCGCTGCTTAAAATTCACAAACATTAATTTATTGCACATTTATTGGAAAGTTCTGAATTTATCATAAGTCTGAATGTGCGAATATAAAACCAACTTTACCCAAGTATGAAATAACGATTGCGAGATGAATCCAATCCGTCGCACTTTGGTAAAATGTCCATGACAAGCATCTATTGAAGAACATCCAACAGCACTTTTTGTCCACAAAAGCGTTAAATCCATGAAATATTTATATATTGTCCATTGTTTAGGTCAGATTTCGCCTGAACGATCTGCCCTCCATCATCTTTTATTCACATATAAACACTGATCAGCATCAGCAAACATAATCATAAGCTCAACCGAACATGCTTCACAAACTTCATTGGTTCAAACTTACCATAACTGATGTGTGCGGTGATGAATGTTTATATGTGAATAAAAGCCTAATTTCAATCTGTTCATGATATAAATCGATCAAGTGTCTTCAGAAAGATTGGACTAAAACCGCTCAATTCATATGGATTCGTTTCACGATCTCTTTATGAACTTTTGAAGCATCAAAGTGATGGTTGCCCAGCTGTCTGTCAGTGGAGGGACAGAAATCACTCAGATTTGATTAAAAATATCTTCATTTGTGTTGCAAAGATGAACTAAAGTCAATCTTTTAACAAGATGAAGTTGAAATATTTCTGCATAATAGGTAATGTTAGGCAGATTCCTGAAGAAATGTACATGAAAAAAAAAATAAAGCATGCTTATCATATGGTGTTCAAAAATAAATATAAAGAAGATGAGCGTGTGCCTTTCTGAGGGCTCTGATCCTGCCTCAGCTGCTTCATTAACATCTCCTGACACCATCACACCAACAACACTGACCCATTCAATTCATCCAAAGTACAGCACAAACAAAACACAATTACCTCATTCATTTGGTTAGAGCCAATGATTTCTGACCCTAAACAAAACAAAATGACAGAATATCAGTGCTCAGATAAAACACGGAGAGTAACTTGAGCAGGTTCTGAACGCAAACTCACAACAGAGACACAACATCACGATGGAGTTTCCCTCCAGCCCTAATCAAACACTCCTGTCTGTAATTGTCAAGTAATCCTGAAGACTTTGGTGAGATTTTCCAGGCGTGTTTGATTAGGGATGGAGCTAAACTCAGCAGGACAGCGGCCCTCTATAGAGACGGGCAAACACAGGAAAACATGGCTGCCACAAAATGAAACAAACACATCAGAATTTTGAGTCTTTGTCAAACAGTGAGAAGCTGCTGGTCTCTGTCCGTCTGTGTCTCCAACACGCTTCATCAATGCTCTTTCCTATCATCGCATTAATAGAATGACTTATTTAATCTACTTGTAATCATATTCTTTAATGTCATCCATTTTATATTTCTTTGTCAATGACACTGTTTTATTTTCTTTCTTAATGCATGTTTATGCTTTGGACTATTCTCATGTTAACTGTTTTAACTGCACGCAGCAACACTGCCAACGCTTTAGCAATACGCATGTAAAAATGTTTGTCATGCTAGTAAAGCACCATAAACTGAAACAGAGAGAGTGACTCAGGAACACAGGCTGCTCATCACACACAGAACCTCCAGACGGGCCGTGAATTAAACGACAGCTGATAACAGGCTTGACAGTGAAAGATGATCAAAAGATGGACCGTCAACCTTTTAGTTTCACCGTCTTCCACAGAAGACTGTTTCCAGCACCGTAACTGAACTGGGAACGCCTTATAAAAGCTGATTCAATTCCTGAAGTAACTGCAATCTGAATTTGTACACAGTAATATACTGAATAAATGAAAGATCACTCCATTTCCCAGCATGCATCATCTGCATCTCTGAATTATTCCAATTCAACTTCCTGTGTGTTGTGACCAATTCAATTCAAATTCACACTTGAACCCAATTTTGCACAAC
This sequence comes from Culter alburnus, assembly GCA_028476615.1. Classification (NCBI taxonomy): domain Eukaryota; kingdom Metazoa; phylum Chordata; class Actinopteri; order Cypriniformes; family Xenocyprididae; genus Culter; species Culter alburnus. The sequence goes on along the minus strand of JAOTNS010003472.1, from coordinate 612,007 downwards.
CTTTTTCTAAACTCAAAACAGCAGGAAGGACGTGTGTGTCCTTTATCAGCCGAGCCTGAAAGTAAACGAAATAAACTGATCGGTGGACTTTTGAAGAGCAGCCAAGCCGACGCTCGTAACGCCATTTCCTGCTGTGCACGAGCACTTCCTGTTCAGCTTAATATCAGACTACATGAAGGTCACGGCAGCCTCAGCAATGCAGGATCAGATCTAGGGCTGATTTCTCATGCTGCCATCAAGACTGTAACCCTAACACACACAATCCATCAAAACACATTCATTAATTTCAGGTGTAACATTAATTAAAATCTCTGAGAACAGCAGTGTCCAGTCCTGCTCCCGGAGGACCTCGTCCCTGCAGAGTTCAGATCCAACACACCCGCCTGGACATGATCCTGAAGACACTGACTAGCTGGTTCAGGTGTGTTCATTTAGGGTCGACCCTCTGCAGAGCGCTGGCCCTCCAGGAGCAGGACTGGACAGCCCTGGTTTAGAAGAACATCTTACCTGTGACAGATAGATCAGTGGTCCTCCTCACCACAAAACTCCCAAACTGTAATTCGCACGTGTAATTTCCAATGTCATCTTCCCGCACGTCTTTGATGGAGAGCACATCCGCCTTCCTGACGATGCTCTGTCTCCACTGTTTCGGCCGGCATTCCTACATCCATAAACAGATCCGGTGTTTAATGCGGCTGTGATCTCATTTCATTGGAATGACACGTTAATAAATAAGTGGCGGCTTTCAATGCTGTCAACAGACTGCACCATTACTGATTTCACACTTGACAGTGTTGTGACAACAGCTAGAATTTCATCTATGAATTGTTGCCATGGCAACGCCTGCCAAAATGCCTGTCAATCATTTATTTACCACTTATTATTTTCCATGTAGATGAGTTGATTATCAAAGCAGTGAACCATGAGAAGATGATGCATGAACTGAGCTGCAGTTAACCAGTCTTACTGACTGACAAAGATGAAGGGTTTTTAATTGTCAGTAACACTACAAAATATGAAAAATGTTTTTGGAAGAAGAAGGAAATTATTCAAGAGCTGTAAACGAAACATCTTTGCAAGCAGGTCAATTATCTCAATTTATAAGTAGCCACAGTATAAAAACTGATATAAACATGATTCATTTAAAAGAACCAGATCAAATGAGTCGTTTGTTGGAGAATCAGAGCGCTCACGCCTCAGGACGAAGCAGTTTACTTTCATGCTAACTAAATCCGTTCATGTTTCCTGCTCGAATGTCCACAGAGATCATCTGTCTTTGATTCAATTTAGCCGGAAACTAAAGTGCAGCAGACGTTTAATTTGACACTCATCTACTTCAGATGAATTAGTGCTAGTGTAGTCTTATGGCTGGCAGAAACTGACCAACTCGCACAACTCTCCATTTTCTCCGTCTCATCTTCTTTGCCTCAGGACTTCAGGATTGATGAAAGGCCTGTTTTCTGCCTAATAGCTTCTATGTCCAACTCTGAACGAAAACTGCATAAGCGTGTTTTTGATGAGATGGAGATGAAGATGATGGGATGGAAACAAGCTGAAGAGTTTTACAGTAAAAATAAACTAACGTGTTTGAACAATGGTGAATACAGGACGTGATCGTACCTTGTACCAGGTGATCTCTGGGACTTTTCCAGACTGTGTGTAGTCATCTATGTCAGGACAGAGGATGTCTTTGCTCTTACTCAACTCGGCCTTCTCAAAGTACCTCATCTTGGAGTTGTAACAGAGACCCGAGTTGTTCTCGGCCACCGTGAGCGACATCGACACCTTCATACAGTACGTGGAGTTCCTGCAAAAGACACAAAACCAACAAGATTCACACTATGCACGGGCTTTTAGTCACACTGGAAAAGGGAATCAAATGTTCGTTCTTTCATTTCGATCAGCAGGGAGTGTAACCTCTCAGAAATCCCCTTAATCGTTGAAACAAGTCTTTACAGGACTAATGCAGTAAACGCTCAGTTAAAAGGGTCGTCGTGTTTTCACATCATTCTCAGCAATTGTTTCTTTGCTTGTCTTCGGTACAGGACATCTCAGATCAGCAGAAATGAGAGCAGAGAGCCAGCAGACCATTTTTCAGGTTTGTTGAATGGCGCTCTCAGCGGACGCCTCCTACTGCCACAATTGAATTTATTGGAAAACAACTCCCTGAACAGAAGAAACAACACAATGCAGAACGGAGGGAAGAAAGGACAAAAAGTGCTGACTCGAACGGTGAACGGAGACTTTGAGAACCCAGAGAATGAAAACTAAAGCTTAACATCCCTCCACAACATGTTATCCCAACCTCCGGTTTTAAAACAGCGTCTTGTAATTAGTCTGCGGCTTGATTCTCTGGTGAAATGATACAGCACTGTTCCTGTAACACTGAACACAGCTCTCCTTTTATATACAGGACATCGGAAGACAGGTGGACAGAATCAGAGTCTACAAATACAACGAGTAACAATGATTAATGAAACGTGAATGTGGTCAGTCTGAAAACATCAACATCACGCAGGAGGCCTCAGCATGACTTAAAGTGATTTAAATTAAATAAATAAAGTTAATTAGAACACATTCAGTCAAAGTGTGAACTGGAGGAAAACGCCGTCGCAGCTACAGCCCGGCTCATGCCATTAAGTGTGCTGTCAGCTTAAGTGGGGGATTTTATGAGACAGAGATGCAAATTCAACATGACGTGAGATTATCAGACAGATGGACACACCTGTGCAAATGAGTTCCCTCGAGTCTAGTGCTGTTAAATATTCTGACCGGCTCTGATACGGGAAACGAACGATTGTGTCTGAGAATGGATGAGTGATCGATGGACGACACGTCTTTGTCCTTAATACTTCTCTAAACATCTTGCTGTGAAACAGAAGTGCTGGAGACTCGACAGATAAACAGGCTAAACGGGCCATTGTGTGTGTGTGTGTTTATTGGTGTTCTCTAACCTGACTGCCTGTGAAAGGAAACGGCGTTCAGCTCGGGAATGATGGTACACACTTACATGGACTGTGATCTGTAGGAGTTTATGAGTGTTATGAAACTTAGTCCTGAGTAGATCCTCAGAAACATTTGATTTGATCTGGATGTGTGACTGATGTTTTATATATTTGTTTGGTGAGGCTGCTAAATGAAAGCTCATTCTCTTCATCTGAATCATAAATGGCGGACTAGGAAGGGCCACACATACACTCCCATCTACATTGATAGGGCCGAAGTGGAGCGTGTGACTAGTGTCCATATCTCTAAGATCTTCCCTGGACTCTCAACACCTCCTCTCTGATCAAAAAGGTGCAACAGGGCGTCAGGGGCGTTTCCTCTAAGGAGGCAAGGGAGGCAGTCTCTCCTCAAAAAATCATCAATATTACAAAAATATAACAACGCAAATATTACATAATGTGACATTAACTCATTTTTTTTACAGCGGGAGTCCACATCTCTCTAACCCTAACCCTAACCCTAACCCTAACCCTGAACCCATTGAGTTTTAACAGACCCCCTAATGCAAGCAGTGGGGGGTAATTGAGAATGAATGGAGGGAAGTCACATGAGAGGAGGGAATGCTTCCATCGCGCTATGATTGGATATGATCGGTTATGATTGGATATGATTGGTTTGTGCGATAAATCCCACCACTTGTTTTTGTGCGCTTTGTGAATCGGCCTGAACGGAAAAAATGATGGTGTTAATGGAAGGATCAATTAAAAAGTAAGCAAACAACTCAGCGACTTAGATATCACTGCTTTATGTCACATCAAAATCAAACTTGACTGTGTGGGGTTTTAGTAAGCAATCACCTTGGGGAAATTAAAGGTATCCTACATTTTTGTATCTTTGACCAGTGTTTACTAAACTTGATGACTGATGAAAATAAGTTGACTGTAAAAAGAACAGCTAAACATCAGTTCACAAATAAAATATATTGTTTAAATTGTTACTGCCTTTTTTTTAATACATGATTTTATGCATGGTTTTAAAGTCCCCCTGTAGTCAATAATTTTATTCCTTAAAACTCATCTTTGATCACCAAAATTACATATATAATTTTTTTCCCTGTGAAAACTCTTAGGGTTAGGGTTACAATAGCTTGAATGTAACTTTACACCCTTGCCTCATTTACTATTAATATGCTAATTAGCCCCGCCTCCACTCACTCACACAAGCTCAGACGAGATCCACTCGGTCAACTTACTGAGGTAAACGCTGCACATTGGTATCGCTTTTTACAACATCGGACACATAACGTAATTAATATGATTAGCGTTTTGCTTGACTGTGTTATCAAACAGCTAATAATGTGTTGCTATAGTTACACAAACCATGTTCACATTCACGAGTCACACAGCTGCCTTCTAACGATCAGTATCCTTACAAACATTTTAACGACTCAAAACATCAGTGGAGAAAGACATATAGTTCATCATAACATCGTACGTACATAAACATCCAACATATTGCTAAATCTACTCGATTTTTCATATCAACACACAAATATACCACGATAACCTTCTTTTGAGATTCCCTTGCACGGTCAGTTATATGCTAAAGCTTGCCGGCACGTTGACATGATTTGGTTGGTTTGTGACATCAGAAACACCAGCGATTTCAAACCGCTGGTTTGAGACTGTCTTTGGTTTACTGTAGTTTTAAAGAGAAAATACTCAGCAATGGTGTTGAATTTGCGCATGATTTTCTTAAAGCATATTAAAAACACCAGATATAGACATATGAACAACATTAAAAAAAACCTAGATTTTCACCAAAGTGGGACTTTAATAAATAGAACATTAATTACATAGTGTAAAAGTACAAAATAGAATTGTATATATAAATATATGTATGTATAAATATATACAAAGTCGATTCCAAAAAAGTTGGGACACTGTACAAATTGTGAATAAAAACAGAATACAATGATGTGGAAGTTTCAAATTTTAATATTTTATTCAGAATACAACATAGATGACATATCAAATGTTTAAACTGAGAAAATGTATCATTTTAAGGGAAAAATAAGTTGATTTTAAATTTCATGGCATCAACACATCTCAAAAAAGTTGGGACAAGGCCATGTTTACCACTGTGTGGCATCCCTCTTCTTTTTATAACAGTCTGCAAACGTCTGGGGACTGAGGAGACAAGTTGCTCAAGTTTAGGAATAGGAATGTTGTCCCATTCTTGTCTAATACAGGCTTCTAGTTGCTCAACTGTCTTAGGTCTTCTTTGTCGCATCTTCCTCTTTATGATGCGCCAAATGTTTTCTATGGGTGAAAGATCTGGACTGCAGGCTGGCCATTTCAGTACCCGGGATCCTTCTTCTACGCAGCCATGATGTTGTAATTGATGCAGTATGTGGTCTGGCATTGTCATGTTGGAAAATGCAAGGTCTTCCCTGAAAGAGACGACGTCTGGATGGGAGCATATGTTGTTCTAGAACTTGGATATACCTTTCAGCATTGATGGTGCCTTTCCAGATGTGTAAGCTGCCCATGCCACACGCACTCATGCAACCCCATACCATCAGAGATGCAGGCTTCTGAACTGAGCGCTGATAACAACTTGGGTTGTCCTTGTCCTCTTTAGTCGGATGACATGGCGTCCCAGTTTTCCAAAAAGAACTTCAAATTTTGATTCGTCTGACCACAGAACAGTTTTCCACTTTGCCACAGTCCATTTTAAATGAGCCTTGGCCCAGAGAAAACGCCTGCGCTTCTGGATCATGTTTAGATATGGCTTCTTTTTTGACCTATAGAGTTTTAGCCGGCAACGGCGAATGGCACGGTGGATTGTGTTCACCGACAATGTTTTCTGGAAGTATTCCTGAGCCCATGTTGTGATTTCCATTACAGTAGCATTCCTGTATGTGATGCAGTGCCGTCTAAGGGCCCGAAGATCACGGGCATCCAGTATGGTTTTCCGGCCTTGACCCTTACGCACAGAGATTGTTCCAGATTCTCTGAATCTTTGGATGATATTATGCACTGTAGATGATGATAACTTCAAACTCTTTGCAATTTTTCTCTGAGAAACTCCTTTCTGATATTGCTCCACTATTTTTGCGCAGCATTGGGGGAATTGGTGATCTCTGCCCATCTTGACTTCTGAGAGACACTGCCACTCTGAGAGGCTCTTTTTACACCCAATCATGTTGCCAATTGACCTAATAAGTTGCAAATTGGTCCTCCAGCTGTTCCTTATATGTACATTTAACTTTTCCGGCCTCTTATTGCTACCTGTCCCAACTTTTTTGGAATGTGTAGCTCTCATGAAATCCAAAATGAGCCAATATTTGGCATGACATTCAACATTTGATATGTTATCTATATTCTATTGTGAATAAAATATAAGTTTACGAGATTTGTAAATTATTGCATTCCTTTTTTATTCACAATTTGTACAGTGTCCCACCTTTTTTGGAATTGGGTTTGTACATTTTATATATATTTTGCTATTTGCACTTGATTGGACAAATTGAAACAATCTGCATTGTAGCTCTATATGACTAAAAATAAATTAGCAGAAAAGTCAAATGGAATTTTTATATCATTACATGTAGATTTGATGACATATTTACCCATAGTCTCAAGCTCATTTGAACATAAGGCAAGAATATCAGTGAATCCACTAAAAATTGGGTCAGTTTATAATTAATGGCATTTTGAGTAAATGTATGATCATGTTTGATTCATTGTTGGATGTATTAAAGTCCTTGGAGGAGAATTTTTCACAGTTAATTAGTGGGATGAAGGCAGCTCTTACGTGGGAATACGGAAGCTTGCATTGGTTAAATCATTGATTAAATTAATATTCCCTCTGAACGCCTGCAGATCTTGAGCGTTTCCCTCTTTTACCATGGTGTCCTAACCAGGTGTGATGCAACAAGCGATTTGTCACATGAATGTAAAAAAGGAAGCGTAACGCAACAATCACAAAACACAGCCAATCAGAGTGTAGATTTACGGCTCGAAGCTGGTTAGGACATGTGTAAAGTTCAGCAGTACAGACTGGTGTAATGCCCGCAAGAAGTTTAGTCACTCGACTTTTAGAAGTACACTAGCACATAAATCAAAGAAACAAACTCACATTCTGACTTCATCTCAAGTGATGGTGACAGTAACTCACAGCTAGCCACTCTGATCAAGATCTAACATCTAACACAGATCATATTTTCAAATGGTCGTTCTGCATGATGCCAAAAAGATGCCAGATGTATTTTTAGCGTTTCCCATCTGTAACACAGCATGCAGTTCATTTCTCTACTAAAACACATAGAACTGAGCATTCTTGTGGAAAATGTTCATGAAATTCACCTGCACCAGCAGCGCTGGATATCATAGGAAACGCTGTCTCATGAGTGACGTCTGTCTGAAGATGTGCTGCGGCCGGTCGTTGTTCGCTACAGCGTTTCTTTAAATCACTATTTTATGAGCGCTGTATTATTTATGACCCAGAGGAAGGTCAGGCTCTGCTGGGAGTGGAGGAGACACAATTCGGACCGACGCATAACTCATGTGTCACAGCGCCGAGGCCGGCTGATTAACTATGAGCTGGAGCCAGTGTTTACCCATAATGCCTCCTTCCGCCTGCCTCTCCGGTCTGCCAGTATCCTTCCGCTCTCGATTCGGTGTGAAGTTAGAGCCTGTTCTCTCTCTACAACTCCACGAACACATCAACACCTGCTTCTCTGTGTCGCTTTCTAATGCTTGTTTCTGACTTTTCAGCTTTATTAACAATTCAAATGTTCAGGTGACTGTTTAAACTAATTCAATTTATAATTTCCACTGCCACAATAAACCAGGAGTGCGGCTCTTACCGGCCTACGTCTGTTACAACCACCCCCCTAAACCTCACTTCCATCCGGGTCACGGCACCAACGTAACCCCTCCTGTTCGAACTACCCGCTCTAAGATGGACTCGAACCCGAGTCTGTTCGCATGTGATTTGGGCACTCTAACAATGAAGCTAAAGGCCGCAGTCTTTAGTGTCAGTTGCTAGAGCGCCTCTTGAGATCAGGGGAGTGAGGTTTACACGCACAGCTCTTTCCGGCCTACATCTATTACATATATATAGTGCAGGAGTCACGTGATATGGTTTTAGACAAGGTCTGCTGGAGAAGAACGAGGTAATGCACTTGCGTTGTGATTGACAGGATCAGATGAACACGTTCCTCCTAAAATTCATTTAAACGCCGCTGAAATTCTCCATCATTCGCTACAGTGTTTCGCTTCAGATCAAAGGCTGTTTCAGTTCAGAGAGAGACTCCAACTTCTTCTTCTCCTAATGAGGGAACCTAATGAGCCATTTTCAGGAAAAGGCCTTTACCTGTGAGGTTAATGACATATTACAGCATGTGAATGAAGGGCACGTTTCCCTGTTTCCGGTGGATTGAACTCAATAAACAACATCCATGCAAAAGAACCGAGACGTGAGTCCAGAGACGTGACATGAATAAGAAACCTCAGTATTGAACTTACATAAATCATAAACCGTAAAGGTGTAGCATCAGAAGGAGGTGATCTTATCTCTCTTCATCATCATCATCATCATGTGTTTTATTCACAGCTGTCATTTGTTTAGATGAGTCTCTGTATTAAGACACCAACATTCTCTCTCTGTCTGTCTAACAGGATGGATGGATGAGGTCTTATTGATTGAGTTAGTGTTGGTCTGATTACTGTGATTACTGTAAATGAATGTGACCATCAGCCCAAATCAAGTCCTCCCAAACCAGCTCATTATACAGCAGCAGATTTCAATGAGAGTGAGAACACAATTCAGAAAGCCTGTCTTTGAAAGAACCGTGTGTCTACAGTAAAAGTTCTCAGTCCTGCCTCTTTAGATTCACTTTCGATCCTTCATATTTCAAACCTGAATCAGCTGTGTATTCCCGATATGAGTGGTTCTCGACTCTGGCCCTTCAGAGTTCAGCTCCAACCATCAAACTCGCCTGTCTGTGACTTTCTAGTGATCCTGAAGACCTTGATCAGGGTTGGGTCTGAACTCTGCTGCCCCGTATAGTGCACTGCATAGTGTTGTCTGAATTCAAAGCGACCCACTTCGTTCAATGAATGTTATTGATGACATCAGTAATGTTTTCTGGTCAGACGAGAACGCTGTGAGTAGATCTGCTCACTGCTGATTCACGTCTGATCCAGTCATTCATCTGGGAATCGTGCTTTAGTCGTGATGCTGACTGATGAGTGCGCTGCAGACGTGAGTGAAGATACACATGCAGATCAGCTTCAGGTAATCATCTGGCGTGAGATCACACACACACACACACACACGTACCTCAACACGCATGAATAATGTCCCACGTCCTGTAACTCGGCCGGCCTGAACCAGATGGAGTCCTCCTCTTTACTCATCCGGCTCCCGTCGAATGAAATGGGCTCCTCGAAGTCTCCGTGGCCGGTGCTTTTGTACCACATCAGACTGAGTCCGGCGCTCTGAGCATGTGTGTAGTTTGCACGGATGTATCCATAAAACAAAGCGCATTTAATCCTCACAGGCTCCCCAAGCAGAACTTTGTATTTCAGGTAGTCCACAGACCAATCCGTACAGCCGTCCACTGTGGAGACAGAGAACACGGTGTTAGCAAAACTGACTGATGCTTGGCATTTAACAGCACAACATGAGGCCTTCATACATGAAATAATACAGTCAGATAGAGATCAGGGCGAGTGTGTGTGTGTGTGTGTGTGTGTGTGTGTGTGTGTGTGAACAGCATTTGACTGACCATGCAGGAGTATTTGAGCATCAGGCAGCTGTGACCCAGTAAAAGGCCACACACACACACACACACACATATATGCACACTCACACACACTTTTTAGAAACCCTGCTCTGTCCATTGCATCTCTGACATGTTGGAGATTTACACAGAAAATAATTGCGGCTCGTCATTAACTTCGTTAGCATCACATGTACAGTAATGCACTCTCAATGGAGACACTGAAGCCACAGACACTAGCACGTGAGAGTACCGACCCGGAGTTCACTGTACGCAATAGGATTATAGGAAACCACAACGGAGGAACAGGAGGAATGTGATGAAGCTGGAGAAACTCAAGCTGGAGAAACACTCAAACTGACAGCTGAGGTCAAACACAGCTCAAATAACACTCATTTCTACTGAAGAATTTATGTAAGAGCTTGAATAAAACTGCTTCTAAACCTGTGAAACACTGCACCTCATACAAACACACTGAGTCAGCAGACAGTTTTCTGTGGCAGCTCGTCACACGTGTCGTTGATGAATTATAAACCACAGACTCTTCCCAACGTCTCACATATTTGTAGTTTGTTGTTTAGAAACCGATTGTGTGCCATTTCTAATGTTATCAGAGAGGACTAGTGGAAATGTCCCAGCGGTTTTTGTCCAGCATCTCTCCTCCTCCTCCTCCTCGTTCTGTCTGTCTGAAACAGCTGCTGCAGACAGATGCTGAGAGCTCGACAGGCTCGGCTAATTGTGTCTCCCTCAATGTTTTATTTACTAAAGAAACAGCACAGCAGCTAATTAACACTGAGAGAAGCGTGTCGCATTATTTATCCCTCGCATTCTCTCTCTCTGAGCGCCAAATCCCCAAAATAAAACACCACGACTCATTTACCACTGAGGAAGTCAAAGCCGGCTGGACAGCAAGTGAAATCTAAATCTAATCTCTGTGAAGGACGCAGTTCAGCTGGACGCACGGACACTTATTCTGTGTGTTGCGTGTCACGGGTGAATCGGGGAAACGGAGGAATCCCTGCTGGTTTTCGACAGGGATCTTTCGGAGGGACGGAGATGCCGGCAGTGCAGCTGGTGTCAGGTGACATTTACAAACACTGACAGCAAAAAACCCGCTTATTAAAGTGTTACGTGTCTCTGTTGCTATGGCGACAAGAGGGGGCTGGTTGCCTTGGCAGCCTGTATGGGGGGGGGGGGGGTGTAACTAATTAAGGCTCATTGCAGCAGTATAAAGAACTCTGTGATGCTTTTGCAGTGTGAAAGATGGTTAAAACATGATCTCTCAGTTAATTATCCTACTGTACTGTGTGTGTATGAGTGTGTGTGAGAGAGAATCGGTGTGTGTGTGTGTGTGTGTGTGTGTGAGAGAGAAGTGTGTGAGAGTGTCTTTTTCTAAAGCTGATTTTCAAACAGAAATGTGAGTCACATGACTGGGTGTTTCTCCACTAAACATCACTTTAAAGGATGTAATGAACCATCAGCGCAGAGGATTTCAGGACTTCAGGCTGGATTCACAACAGAAGAAATTATCTTAATCAAGTTCTTAAGATAAATGTAGCGAGAGTGTGACGCAACGAAAGTGAACAGAAACCATTATAATCAGTGCTGATGTCCACACTGCTGTCTACGACACGACAAATTCCCAACTGTAAACCGATGCCGTTTTCTGTTTCTGACATTCATGCACTACTTCTGATATGAGGGAATAATAGATTTGCAACGGCCTTTGTCGCGTCCAGTGCGGACACGGTGTGAGAAGTGCATTTCTTCAAATATTTACTTAAAAACACATTTTCTTCTGAATAAAATAGTGTAATACAACAAAATTTAGTCCTGAAAAATGTTAATGATACATTTATCTATTCAGAACAGCAAGTGCCTCATGATCTTTTTTTTTGCTTCAGGGCATGAGAAGTGTTCGTTTGATGAATATACTTGCTGAAAACCATTTGGCTAACTTGACCTGGAAGAAAAGACAAGAAAACTTCAGTTGGCAATAGCTGCAGGAAAGAGAGCAGATCACACTGGAAACAAACCGAGGAACTCATTAAACATCTTTCCTTTGGGGATTTAGTACAGCATGGAGGTTATCCTGACTTTAAGGTGTTATTTATGCTGATTTTTGGAAATTAATACTATCTTAAGAAAAAAGAAAAGAACATTCATAAGAAGTACTTTTGGGAATATTCTCCGCTTTTTTATTCTAGAGAATGTTTCACGAATCCGGTCCCTGATGTTGATCCAGAAAGACCAGGACTAAAGCAAGAACCAGCTCATGCCACAACGTCAAACAAGATGGCGATTATTATACAGTACGTCTGCTTCGTACAGTAAAATCTGATGACGTTTGTCTGGCAGATCACAGTCACTTCATACACAGCATAAACGTTGAGAAAACATCCTGTGGGCATTTAAGATCTGGGATGTTGAAAATGTCAGCAGTTTAATTGAGGAGATAAAGCTGAGAGAGAGAGAGAGAGAGAGGAATACAAACATCGCATCTCTCGCAGGGAAACAGATTCAATTAAGGAGTTTCTGTGGGAATATTGTCAACATACTTACAGGAGACAGTTATTATTTTGTGCTCATCATTCTTCTCATTGCTCATTATGGGATGTTGGGCTGTTTTGGGCTGTTATCATTCATTTTACAAACGTGTTTCAGCAGCAGTGAGTTTCATGCAATCTCTCAGCACACGCAGCTAAGCTTGATTACATCCAATTAACTTCCCTCCCGAAACGTGTGCTCGAGGCGCGTCACTCCGCTGAATCACAGACGGACGGACGACGGACGGATGGATGGATGGATAAGTGTTTTTCAGAACAGAGGACTCACTCAAGTGTGTCCGTAAGAGACTATCCAAACAAGATGCAAGATGAAAATGTGAGTGAGATTGCGTTTAAAAGGTCTGTTCACAGCAGAGCAATATGAATGATTCAACGCTGTACAGTAGGAGGTGCTGATCGACAAACACACCTGACAGGTAGAAGACAGACAAACAGGAAACACATGTTGAATTACTGGCATATAACCAGCTGACTGAAACGTCACTCTGTTTTATTACTATCCATCAACTGCATGACTTTTGCTGTGACTTGGATTTGTTGGTGTTGTATTAAAGGGTTAGTTCACCCAAAAAAATGAAATTTCTGTTATTAATTACTCACTCTCATGTTGTTCAACACCTGTAAGACCTTTGTTCATCTGCAGAACACAAATTAAGATATTTTTGATGAAATCCAAGAGTTTTTTTATCCTCTATTGAAAGCAACTAAATTACCACATACAATGTCCAGAAAACTAGTAAAAACATCGTTAAAATAATCAATATGACTACAGTGCTTCAACCTTAATGTTATTAAAAGACAAGAATACTTTTTGTGCGCAAAACAAAAATGACTTTATTCAATAATATCGTCTCTTCTGTGTCATTCTCATACCCTATTTACGTCCAGCGCTTCCAGGTTTTACGTCAGAACGCCGGCTCGTTATCTCAAGTGTCTCGTGATGATGTGCATATGTCCAGTTACAGTCTGTCAACAGCTGCTGTCACAACACATCTCACTCACACACCGCTGCCAGCAAAACAAGAGCTGACAGACACGCATGAGTTTGTGTGTGTGTGTGTGTGTGTGTGTGAGATACAGGAACACACATCATGAAGAAAATAAAAGAGGCTCAATAAATAAAATTCATGAGAGTTGATCAAATCTGATCCAATAGTGATTTCCATTGCATTCTAGGTTTACATTTGACTGGAAGTGAACCCATGACCTTGGAGCTGCTAGTGCAATGCTTTACTGTTTGAACAACAGGAATGTAGCTTAAACACACACACACACACACACACACAAATGTCCAGCACTCCGTCAGCAAATTAAACCTTTAATGTAAATTGAGTTTACAATAAATCTACTAGCGGGAAAAAGATGGATGAAAATGAAAATTGCTCTCTTGGCAATAGTTACTGACATTTGCATATACATAATTTATTCTGCAGGAGAGAGTGAAAGAGAGAAGAAGAAGTGAGAAATGAGAAAGAGAGAAGGAGAGTCAGAGAGCCTCATTACTGAGGAAGACCAGATACAAACACAGATTTAACATCCATCAGCACACACACACACACACACACACACACACACAGGTTTGTTTTGCTATCTCAGTGAGGACTCTCCATAGGCGTAATGGTTTTATACTGTACAAACTGTACATTCTCTCCCCCTAAACCTACCCATCACAGGAAACTGTCTGCATTTTTACATTTTAATAAACATTATTTTACTCAGCACTCTAAATTGGGTCAATGCATGGATTTCTATTGTTTTTGTAAACACTGTAACCTAACCCTAACAGAAATTAAGTCTTTCTGCATTTTTATGTTTCGTTGTGTCACAGTCCGGTCTGTTTCTGCTGGTCTCAGATCAGGTTCTCTGTTCATCACTGACCGTTACGAGTGACAGCTGACCCCAGAGCAGCTGTTGAGAGCACCAGACTCAAATCCTCAAATCCGCCCTAAAAGCTTCAGAAACACGTCAAGGTCAGAAGCGTCGCACTGGACCGGTTTTAAAAAGATCCCGGTAATGACTTCAGAGTTCCGAATGGATTCAAATTAATACAGAACAGTTATAGAAATCGGATTTCCCCTGCTGTGAGAGAAAGGATGTCAGGACGACAGCTGTCTCTCTCTCTCAGAACAAAAATCCAGATGAATCCAGAGACGAGGCTGTTCATATGTGATTCATGTGTAACACTAAACAGTCTGAGTGTTATATGAACCGTCTCTCATTCCACGAGTCTCTATTAATCATGAGTTAATTAGCAGGTTTGGGGTGTTTTGGGGAGTCAGTACAGACAGTCAACAAGCTCTGATCAACAAAACATCACAGCAGAGGAGGGTGTGAATGTGAGTTTACTGTGACAATTTTACAGCAAAGGCTTTAAACGGAGGGTGAGACAGCTCTGGATGTCAGAACGGCAGAGGAGAGAGACAGAGACTGCTGTCTGTCTGTCTGTCTGTCATGTGAATCCAGCGCACTGATGCTTGTGAAGGTCAGTGAGGATTAACAGAAACACACACTCACCGAGCGCCCATGCGTGTGTGTGTGTGTGTGTGTGCGCGCATTTTTGTGACATATCAGGACACAAATGTGTATAATGACATGGGTATTACAAGAAGAGGTGACTTATGAGGACATTACTCCATGTCCCACTTTTCAAAAGGTTTATAAATCACACAGAATGAGTTTTTGTGAGAAAGTAAAAGTGTGCACAGTTTCCTGTGATGGTTAGGTTTAGGGGTAGTGTAGGGGGAGAGAAAATACAGTTTGTACAGTATAAAATCATTATGTCTATGGAATGTCCCCACAATTCACAAAAACTAACCTGTGTGTGTGTGTGTGTGTGTGTGGTGTGTGTGAATGTATTATAAACCAACAGTGAAGACTGACTGACAGCTCGACTCACAGTGTTTCTCTTCGGTCTCGTTCTCTCATGTGACTGAAACACATTCTACTCCAATCCACTTCTGTACAACTCAAATAAACACCAACACCAATTAAAGCTGCAAGCAGCCTTGAAAGGGTCCTCGCACCCGGGGCCACAGCCGCCCGGTGGCTTTAGGAAAACAGTAAACAGTGGGCGACATGCATCATTTTGATGTGCCACACTTCCTGCTGCCAACAGGTGGCGCTTTGCCTGAAACTGAATATTGTCATGTTGATGTCTTCAGGCCAGGACTATTATCAAACGTGAAGTTTGGAGCAGATCGGACATTGTATGGCATTCGTGGCGTTAATCGCATACATTAACACTTACACAAGTGTTGCATGATTTAACGTGTTTCTAACACATTTGGTACTTCGTGGCATATTTAAATGCGTTTCAGGGAGTGAATTGCATGTGTAAAGCATGCCATTTCCTGTTGCCCACAGGTGGCGCTATGACTAACTGAATATTTGCATGTAGATGTCTTCAGGCCAGGACTCTAATAAAACAAGTCAAGTTTGGGGCAGATCGGACTTGCCAGGCCGCCACAGACACACCCTTCAAAGAAAACTCAAGATCTTCGCAATTTAACATTGCAAAGGCCTCAAATATGATTTGATCTGATTATCGAACGTCCCACACTGGCATCAGACACACAAACAAACGCACACTCTTTATCCTGGCACAGCTGCAGAATCATACAGCAGCCTCCGTTCAAACACATATCGATCAATCCTAATGGAGGAGGTAAAATCGCAGATTAAAGGTTGTCGCAGAGCTTTATAAATCCTTCCTAAACACGACTGTCCCACAGGCCCCATTTAGTGCTAAACGCATTTCCTTCATCATACCTCGTGTTTTCGTAAAACATTCAGGGCGATTCAGAGGTTCCTCAAACGCCCGTCTTCACGAGTGTCATCCGTACAGCGCTCGAATGAACCATAATGACTTTCTTCTTTTTATCAGAATTAATCTGCCTCGCGGTGTTTCCTTTCAGATAATTAACTGACATTTTCATCTTGGTTTTAAATGGCATGTTCATTAACTGATTTCTGGCACCCAAGGGAAAAACACATTAGACAGTCTGACGTTTGTTCTTATAAATTAAACCTCATAAATGAAACAATAACGTTCAGCTAATGATTGTGCGCTGGCCACCTGTCTGTCTCTCCGTCCGTCTGTCTGTGTTTTCATGTTTTATATCAGGTGTAGAGGAACTGCGGGGCGCTCTCGGAGATCACCCATTTCTAGGAAACAGAAAGGGTAAATTCGCATAAAACGTCGCAGGAGAGAGATTAACAATCGACGCGGCTCAAGTGTAACGAACAGCAATAAATAAGAGAAAATCAAATGGACTCAATCGTATTCCTCACTGGATGAATGATCCCTGTCCAGGACCCAATATCAGGAGTGCCGTCTCGCTGTCAGGGACGCTTTATCTTCCTGTCACTGCCGCAGATATATTTTAAAGAGGATTGCCATATTTTCTTCTTCCCTTCTCTCTCTTTCTCTTTATAGCCTGGACTTCTATTTCGGCTCTAAACGCCTTTCTATTCTCAACGGGGGGAGGCTGAAATCTCCATTTTTAGGGTAAAAATTGAGCTGGAAAAGCAGCATTAGGTTTGAAGAATATAATCTTGTCTGAGTAACATGAGCTTGCATTTATAGTACTTAAAAACATTCTCAGAAAAAATGGCACACATTTAAGGAAATAAAAGTACATGCTCATTTAATCATTGAGGACATACTGTCTGATGGCGCACTGGTGGGATTTTATTATAGTTGGCGTTCACAAGTCACGTATAGCTCAATGACTCTAGATCGCTGGTTTTCATCCCTGCTTTGGATGAAAGCATCTGCAAGTGTTCCTATAGTCCCCGACACTGATCAAACACCTGATTCAGAGACTCCAGGAGCTCAAATGAGTGTCAGAATGTGTAGTGTTGGGGCTCCAGGAACTGTTAGAGAGGAATAGAAACCAAAGCACCAAAACACACTGCCGCCTACTGGAGGCTCACAGAAAAACGTGTCAGAAATCTTCAGGCCAATTCTGAAAGCACAGCATTAAAAAATCATATTCGAAATGATCTAAATGTGTTGAGATGCTCAGACCAGTGGGAATTTCCAGACCGGTTTATAGTGCTGGTCTAGCCGTCTAGGAAGTCTTGCTGGTTAAAAACACCAGGTGGGACACCAGCAGACCAGCTCTTCAGCAGCTCTTAAACAGCTGCGGGTTTGTGTTGCTCTGCTCTCAGTAACCATGACTACACATACCAGCAGTCGTCTAATAAACAAACAAACACACACACACCTCAATCCTTCCCAATCAGCATTTCAACACACTTCAGCAGAAGATCTGCAGCGAATCAAGCCGCTCCATCATTCGTGTGAAGTGTGTGATGACGTGACGCTCCAGAGGATTCCTGTCAGACAGCCTTCACCTCCTCTCCTCCTCATCCTCCTCTCCTGCTTGTTTTTAAAGCAAAAGCTCAGAAATGGGGCCACGGATCTCTAGGGGTGATGCTGCTTATATAATGTTATAAAAAATTTACACATCACATGTCCTTATTACAGCCTCAAAAACACATGAGAAATATCAGAGAGAGAGAAAGATGAGAGGGGAGGAAGAGTCTGCGCAAAACAAAAAGAAACTGAAGCGCCTGCAAATCTCAGCTCTGCATTTTCATTTCCGTCCAGAATGACATAAGCCACCAGCCTTTATTACTTCTGCTGGAGATTCTTCCATCGCTGCATGACGAGAACAACCAAATCCAAAAATCAATTGCAGTAATAATCTGAATGGAGGCCTAAATACGACTTATTTAATGGAAGTGTCATTCCTGATGAAGGGAAGAGAGAACCCAGTGAGAACTTGGTGAGAACTCAGTGAGAACCCTGTGAGAACTCGGTGAGAACTCAGTGAGAACTCACTGAGAACCCTGTGAGAACCCTGTAAGAACCCACCCTGTGAGAAGGTGATGTGTGAGAGAACAAGAACTCCCATGAGTGTCACTGAGAAGAACCCGAACCCAGTGAGAACCCGAGAACTTGAGAACCTGTGAGAACTCAGTGAGAAGTGAGAACCCTGTGAGAACCCTGTGAGAACCCATGAGAAACTGTGAGACTCACTGAGAACCCTGTGAGAAGTGAGAACCCTGTGAACCCGAGAACCCTGAGAAGTGAGAACTCACTGAAACCCTGTGAGAACTCGTGAGAACTCCTGTGAGAACCCTATGAGAACCCTGCGTGAACCCAGTGAGAACTCAGTGAGAACCCTGTGAGAACTCAGTGAGACCCTGTGAGAACCCCATGAGAACCCTGCGAGAACTCACTGAGAACCTGTGAGAACTCGGTGAAGTGAGAACCCTGTGAGTGAGAAGAACTCACTGAGAACCTGTGAGAACTGAGAACTCAGTGAGAACCCTGTGAGAACCCAGTGAAAACCCGAACCAGTGAGAACCCAGTGAGAACCCTGTGAGAACTCGGTGAGAACTCAGTGAGAACCCTGTGAGAACTCCATGAGAACCCTGCGAGAACCCAGTGAGAACTCAGTGAGAACTCGGTGAGAACCCAGTGAGAACCCAGTGTGAGAACTCGGTGAGAACCCAGTGGGATCCCAGTGAGAACTCAGTGAGAACTCCATGAGAACCCTGTGAGAACCCAGTGAGAACCCTGTGAGAACTCGGTGAGAACCCAGTGAGAACCCTGTGAGAACTCAGTGAGAACCCTGTGAGAACTCCATGAACCCTGCGAGAACCCAGTGAGAACCCTGTGAGAACTCAGTGAGAACTCAGTGAGAACCCAGTGAGAACTCCTTACAGGAGCAAAACTCCAGCAGACACAGGCCTGGTTGAGTGAACGGAGCTGCAGACAGACCAGAGCGTGCCAGTCTCTCCTGTCTCTCTGTTTCTGGTCTTTCTGCTGGTCTCGTGCCAGTGCTGACGGTCTGTGCCAGCGTGCACAGGAGGTCTGTATTAATTAAATGTGCTCGAAGCAGCTGCTCTCGCGGGCCGTGGGATGTTACATAAGTTATTCATCACAGACGCTCATCTCTCAACATTCTTCACTCAGAGAGAGACGTCCAGTCAAGAGCACGACGGGTCAGTCACTGCGGACTCGAGATGTGCCTGTTTGGAGGCATAAAAAACAGAAAAACAAATAAAAGAGTCCTGGTTTGGTTTGGTCTTGATTCACTGATTCTATCCCCTTCAATAAGATCTGAGTAAAAACACCACAGAGACAGAAGCAGGATGGAGATAAACAGCTCGGCTCTAAACGTCTGTGTTTGTGTTTAATGGATGCAGAGCCACAGCGAGAGTTTCAGAGGATGTCCACTGCCGACGCCGTGAGACTGACGGGTCAGACAGAGATATTACAGCATCTCTACTGGCCGAATAAACTACAACCTGCCTGCTCATCGAGAACAGGGAATGATGGGAAATATCAGTTTGATCATCAATGGCAAATTCACAGTGATTCGTCAACCTCCACAATGATGGAGAAACCAGCAGCATCTGACCATCTGAACACTGACACACTCACAAACACAGCTCTTATACTAGTAAAATTAATGAGGAATATTCAGAAATTAATTAAGATGAAAAGCAGGTCTCTGGGTGAAAGGCTTCATTATTATTGTGGCTTGTAAATCTTCTATAATCCTGCAAATAGAAGAAGAGAGCAAATGAGCTGCTGTGTGTGTGTGTGTGGTGTGTGTGTGTGTGTGTGTTTTCATTAATATTGATCACTTACAACAGGAGCAGTAAATAACAGACTCTTCACCCACCGACAGCCACAAAACACCTGAACGCAGCCCAGGGTCAAGAAATACATTCCTGATTTGACCCTTTGGTTTGACCTTTGACCCCTCTGCATGAGGTTCCTTCCATCATCTCAAAAACTGTATGTTTGTGTGACATTTTGTTTTATTTCACATGATAAAACCAATTGTTCTGCTTCTGGATGGTGATTGGTCAATGTAGTCCAGTGGTAAAATAGTATTATACCTGTATGTGTTTAACTTCTGTGCATGAATTGTGGTCTTTAAATATTTAAATATCTCTAAACATCACTTGAGTTTGTTCTGAAGCATCAGATGTGACATCTGGTCTGAAACCAGTTTATAGAAGGAAGATTCATGCGTGTTCATGCAGCGAGACGCTGCCTTCTGTCTGACTCTCCTCCGAATCAAACGGCCCTCAGCAGAGATTCTGATACGCCACAAGGCATGCTGGGAGATAAAGGCTCCACCCAACTCGACAAACACACACACACACACACACATACTGATCACACACTGACACACAGCATGAATAAAACACCAAGAAGCCACAACAAGGCAAGCACCACATGAAGGGTGAAATGAATAAATAAAAGGCGAAATACTGTGTAACTGTCAGACGAGACTTTTGGAGCAGATGAATGCGAGACTCGTCTGTGAGGAGAGACAGACACTGTGTCCTGTGGAAAGAATCGATGTGTTCAAAGGTTCATACGGCTCAGAGCAGCAGTGGAGAGACATTGCTCCGTCATTGCCCATCTCTACACTGATACAAAACACATGAAAGGAAGCCTGACTTTGCTGAGCGTCTGATTAATAACCAATGACAATTTCACAATGAAATCAAGTGATGTTCACACAGCGAGGAACCGAAGAACATGAGAATGCAGGAAGCACAAGCAGCATGTCAAACACACATCACATCTTACATAATGCTCCATTCATTGAGTGCTCTCGTCTTCACCAGCGTCTCACGTCCACATTTAACCTTCACAAACACAAAGAGAGTCTTTGTCTGACAGGAACCAATGTGGATCAAGCAGGGAATAAACAGGATATCAGTGGCATCAGTGTGAGCCGGAGAACGCTGGGAATGCTTTCACATCCGGCCTCAGACTTTACATCAGCCTGCTCTACATCTACAGCTACAAGAGCTGGAAATTATTACAGAGAAGACAGAAAAAGAAAGACGCGAGACGGTGCAGCAGGTCATCGCAGATTCTGCCATGTGCTTTTTTCTGGGGTTTTAAAGCAAGAAAAAGACTAACTCTGGGTCACAGCTGTAATCCTGACCTGCGTTTGTCCTTCTCAAACACTCTGATGTTCTGAGTCTTCATGTTTGAAAGCCGTCTGACAGCGACAGTTACCAAAGAAATGCGAATCGAATCAAGATCAGGTCGCTAAAAACAACTCCACAGTAGGCCGGTTCATGAAGGCCAGCCAGGTAAAGACACATAATGCACATTTCTCAATCGTCAACAGCACAAATTTCAGTCCCAGAGGGACATTTGATCTCGTACCGCGAGCCTGTAGCAAACCAATTTTCTCCAAATCACACGCAGCCCAAAAAAAGAGCCAGAAAAGCACATTTCCCTGCAAAACGCCACTGAAAAGAATATTTAAAATTCCTCCTTTCATACGGGAAAGCGCTGGAAAACATTTGGCTGGCCTTCTGTATTTTAACTTCACTTAATATGAGACACCAAAGCAAACTGAATAATACAGTCATTTATATTCCATTCAGAGGGAGGGAAAGGCGATTTATTCACGCTGAAGGGAGGGAAAGTGACCTTCTTCACAAAACTGCTGTTCTGCTCTCAAAGCTGCAGTTATACTGACGTTCACGCGGACGGAGTCATTCGGCTTCTCTAACGATCCCCTGGTGGTAGTTCTGTTCAGAAATGACTAACGTGAACAGCGGCCGTGAGTCCTCGTCTTGAAAAATGTCCGTCATGAGACACCGAGAGGGAAATCATCATGAGTAACTCAATGTCCTCAAGTGGAAGTGCTTTCAAAACACAAGAAATCGCTGTAAAATGCCAAGACTGTCAAAGTTACAACAGATTTATATTCACATTTATTTGTGTGGCAGACACTTTTATCCAAAGCGACTCTGTATTTTGTGTTCATCTTGGTGTTGTTAGCGCTGTTGAACACATTTTATCCTGTTACAAACGGTCAAACACAAACTATTATTTAATTTATGGAAAATATGCAAACTAAAAACACATCAGGTAGTTACAGATAGAGTTACAGCATTAGTCACTTCTTACATTTTCTAAATTTATGTTTTCATGGTTTATGATCAATTTTTGAAAAAGTTTCAGGCTCTATTTTGGACCGTATTTGTAAAAAGCAGTCCCTCGTCTTCATTGTAACTCTGAGAACATCCGACAGGTGAAGATGAAGGAGTGTTAAGCAGTGATCAGACCTGACGTCACGAGTTCAGCCGGACAAACTACAGCCGAGACTCCCGTTACTGTGGTCTGGTGCGTGTGGGTGATCTGTGTTCAGCCGTGAGTCATTACACTGAAATCACACACACAGTTATACAGGAGAAAATCCCTCCAGATGAAGCAGCATCACTGACACCCTGAACGCCTCCTTCACGCCAAGAGCTCTTCGGCATCCAAAGCGCTGCGTACTGAACACGCGTGTCCACATGTGAGATCGTGTCATGAATAAATTCACTCTAAACCTCATTCTCTAGCCCATCATCCCCTTCTGATGGACCGTGTTGGAAAATAAGCGATAAAAACACGCAATGACGTGATTCACTGGATTACGAACTGAACTGATGTCTGTATGAAGAGGAACTGATGATGTCAGCTGAAGAGGAAAGTCGTTTTAGAGGTGGAGAGAGCAATTAAAGTGCCCTAGAATCAAAAATTGAATTTATCTCGGCATAGTTGAATAACAAGAGTTCAGTACATGGAAATGTCATACAGTGAGTCTCAAACTCCATTGTTTCCTCCTTCTTGTGTAAATCTCATTTGTTTAAAAGACCTCTGAAAAACAGGCGAATCTCAACATAACACCGACTGTTACGTAACAGTCGGGATCATTAATATGTACGCCCCCAATATTTGCATATGCCAGCCCATGTTTAAGCATTAGACAAGCCAGTATTAACGTCTGGATCTGTGCACAGCTGAATCATCAGACTAGGTAAGCAAGCAAGAACAACAGCGAAAATGGCAGATGGAGCAATAATAACTGACATGATCCATGATATCATGATATTTTTAGTGATATTTGTGAATTGTCTTTCTAAATGTTTCGTTAGCATGTTGCTAATGTACTGTTAAATGTGGTTAAAGTTACCATCGTTTCTTACTGTATTCACGGAGACAAGAGAGCCGTCGCTATTTTCATTTTTAATGAGCGCGCGATTTAAAGGGGCCGCAGCCTGAATCGGTGCATAGTTAATGATGCCCCAAAATAGGCAGTTAAAAAAATGAATTAAAAAAATCTATGGGGTATTTTGAGCTGAAACTTCACAGACACATTCAGGAGACACCTTAGACTTATATTACATCTTTTAAAAACTGGTTCTAGGGCAGCTTTCAGATGAAGGATTATCAAGGCAAACATTTATTTCTTTAGAATAACGTCACTGATGACTTATTAAGAGGAACATTAATAGAGTCCGTGTTGATTTCATGTGACTTTAACACGCGTGTTCCTGATCTGAGAGACAGGCGTGTGCAATCAATCCCAGAGTAATGACCAGCAGATGGTTTGTGGGGCGATGGCAGATTTGACTTATTACGAGGGTCCTTGATGTGTTTAACTGAACAGGCTGTTCACGGATCCCGCGAGAGCGTCAGACAGACTCGTGCCAGACGCTTCACCGTGAGCAATGAAGTGCTTCAGAAACAAACCAATCAACCAAGGAAAAAGATCTTTACACAGCAAATCCAAAAACTGCATCTTACATATCTTTTATGCTGGTTGTAAATAAACAGTAGCAGCAGGTTATTGTTACAGCATTTACAGTAGCCCCAGAAGTATTTATACACGTCTGGACACTTAAGTCACATTTAAAATTTCATTGAATTAGATGAAAACACCAAGCCAAGTGTCATCTGGAGCTGTTCTCAGAACTAACACACTCAGACGGATGTCCTCGAGGGGGATTTTAGAGGATGCATGACCTCAGTCAAATTCAACATCATCCACAACGTTTGACAACCAGAAAGTGTCCAGATAAAAGCCAATCGGATTGATATTTTGATATCCAATGCAAAAGCATGTACACATTTTTCGATGTGAACATCAAATACTTTTTAAAGGGCCACTATATGGAGTTCACATAGAAAATCTGGAACCTTTTCCCCATTTTTACCTATAAATAAACCAAACAAATTACCACACGCAGCTCAAGATGCTCTTTAAATCAATCATCTCAGATGATGCTGGAGAACATGATCATGAGCTTTAGTTCATGTAGCTCCACTCCAAACACTGAGACACAATCTATAAGAAAACAATGAGAAACAGAAGCATCGTCTCTAGTGGTCTCAGACTTCTGGACTCTGGTGTACATTACAACAACCTGCTGTTAATGACACACAGCAGAAACCGAAGGTCACGTAATTAAACATGATAAAGACTGGAATGAGACTCCTGAAATAAATATGCAATCAGAAACAGCAGGCGTTTAACATTCAAGTCAGGAGTGTCTTGGCAAAGCTGTTATTGTGAGTAGGTGGAGAACTCTAAATGAGAACACAATCCCAGAATGCTTGCTCCTCCTCCTGCACACAGACCAAAATACATCCTTATTACATCACGGCCACCTGTGCGTGTCTGCGCGCGCGGCTCCTCTCCGAGCGGAAATTACGCTGCAAAGAAAAGGTCACGGAGTTTGATGAACTTCTCACATCAGGTGAGATCAAACTGCTCACCGATCACCCGGACCGACGGATCGATTCTGTTAGTCCACAGCCGTACACCCGTCTGAATCTCCCCGGCACGAGACACACCCCGTCCTCTTAAAAACTCACTGTAAAACACTATTAACATTACATTTTGAATCCGAAATGACACCCGCTACAGAGAGGTTGGAAAAATAAATATTTAATTTTGCTTCTAATTGCCGTTTATGGCCCCGAGCGCATCGCCAGACAAACGATTATATGATTCTAATGGTTATTGTCTTCATGCAAAACATCTGACGCACTATAAAACGCTCGCTCTCTCTCTCTCTCGCCAGTCACATGTACAGATGAGCAGAGGAGCAATGGATCATGGGTAATTCAGCCTTTGTGGATGCGCTTGGGCTTTGACTGATTTATTCAGTGCCAGCGGATGGCAGCAGATCACACATGACTTGCCCTTGTCATAAAATCTCCCTACCTGATTGAAAATCAACCCATTAACTCATAAATGATGTCAATCATATCTCATATCACATCAATGCAGTTCATGTTTTCTTTTTAAAATAATAATAATACTGACAGCAACACTGGTGTAAAAACTAGTAGATTTGTTCATCTCAGAGAAGCCACTAGTTTAACCACTTCAGAACACGTCGATCTGACTCAGTTTTATTCTTCCCTCCTCTTTCTTTCTAGTTTTACTCTCTCTTGTTTTCCTGTGTTTGTCGGCTGACATTTTAGACGCGACGCGTCAGGCTGCAGAATTTCCCCAGAGCGATTCTTTTCATCTGCCTGTTCTGACCTTCTGATGGCGTCTCAAAGCTTTTCTCCGGCACAAACACGAGTAATAGCGCACCGCAATCTCTACAATCGCTCGCCAATCAGATGCAACAGCCATGCAATTTCTCAGCGTGGAGTCCAAAAGCCCGCAGGACCGAAGCGTTTGTAGGCTTTCCCTGCGGCCGTGTTTCTAACGGCCCCGGAGCGGCAGACGTCAGAATCAGGGGCTGAAGATCCACTCGCAACATGACAGGCTGGAAAAGACTGAGGCACAGAGAGAGAGAGAGAGAGAGAGAGAGAGAGAGGGCGAGGGCAGAGCCGCTGAGGTGACGGGCTGGTCCTGTTCTCTTAGGAAGCACACAATCACAATGATGGATGAGAGAGAAAGAGGAGAGATATCCATCCATCCATCCATCCATGTGCCCAGTCGATGAGGGCTCACACACACACACACACACACACACACACACACAGAGCTCCTGTAAGGTGAGTCAGTGTGAAGCCGCATCAGAAGCAACAACATCAGAGCAGCTTTGATGAGGAGCTTCAGCCGCAGGAACGAGAGCACTGAGGAACTGAGGAACACACACAGAGAGAGAGAGAGACTCCATCTGAGCACGTGTTCAGCTCACAAACAGGAAGAGCCGCGTGATGCCGTTTCCTGCACTGCTGCGCTAACAGAGACTCTCCCCGACGCCACACAAAGCTCCTTTCATTCCTCCTCTGCCAGCTAAACGCCATCGGCTCATATTAATCTTGTGTGGCAGGGTAATTTATAATTTCTGACATGTAAAGAGGGAAATGTGAGATCTGGACAGGGTCTTCGAGGGTTAGCGGCTCACACCGGCCATACGCCAGAAAATCCCAGCAACGGCAAGAAACAATTCAGCTAATAAACTCCATCACTAGCTGACATCCGTAACTACACCACCACATACAGAGACGCATGACATGATGCGACATCAAACCCTTCTAAACCCCATACAGCTACTGTATCTTACCTGATACGCTCATTTACATTTATAAGGCCTCTAAATGATCAACACAACGGGTGTGTGTGAGTGTGTGTGTGTGCGCACTCTTTTGTGATTTATGAGGACACAAATGTGTATAATGACATGGGTATTACACTGGTATTATGATGTAAACATGAAATATGAGGACATTTCATGAGTCCTCATATTTGAAATAGCTTTAAAAACATACTAAACAATGTTTTATTAAAAATGTAAAAATGCAGACAGTTTTCTGTGATGGGTAGGGTTAGGTGAAGGGGTAGTTTAAGGGGAGAGAATGTACAGTTTGTACAGTATAAAAACCATTACGCCTATGGAGAGTCCTCACTGAGATAGCAAAACAAACCTGTGTGTGTGTGTGTGTGTGTGTGTGTGTGTGTGTTTACAGCAGCTCATCAAACGTCTGTCTGCACCTGTGAACACTGAAGTTTATTGGTCGAGAGGCGCTTGAGTGTGAGGATGATGAGGATGAAGAGGACGAGGAGACTAATAGGGCATTGTGGATTTTCAGTGCCGCTGGGTATCACAGTGCCAGAAGTGTGTTGTCCTGAGGGAAAGTGTCTCTGTCCGGCTGTAATTGGCACCTGCGCAGCAAACCTGCAAGACTGTTCACAATCACTGCAAACACACGAGCGTCCGGCACTGAGATCAGTCTGAGACGCTGCTGAGATCTCCTGAGATTACTGGAGGAAAAATCTGAGACCACATCCGACAGACGGACAGAGAGAGAGATGACTGAACACACACCAGTGCTTTAACAATCCACAGAGGAAACAAACGCTGCTGCTTCGAGATGGATGTGTGTACGTGGCGTCAGTAGAGGACATTGACATTCCCTGCGGAACGTCGTGTGTGTGTGTGTGTGTGTGTGTGTGTGTGTGTGTGTGTTTCAGAAGTGATTGTTGGTAAGAGAGACGTTTCAATGCCTCCAGAATTACAGCTGGTGATTCCAGCAGCATCAGCAGAAAACACTGTGCTCCGTAACCATGGTAACGTCAATCCCATCCAATCGATATTAAATTCAATTAAATGTTTCTGAGCTAACGAGGAGGTGTACGAGCGTGACGGAGCTGTGAATTAAGATCATGGCGTTTCACAGCTGCGTCACGCGTGCTGAAATATGATGTGTTTAATACAGCACTGCTAATATTCAGATGAGAGTATTCAGAATATTCAGAAAGGAAAGACTGTTTGAAACCCATCGTCATACATGCGTCTGTAACGACAGAAACACAATCACACACTCACTGCAGCTCAAGGAAACACGCCGTCTCATGTGAAGAAGAGAAACAACAAATAAATAAATAAATAAAAGCAATTAAAGAGAATCAGTCAGTGAATGAAAGCGGCTGCAGCTCGAATCTCTGCAGGGTTAAACAGTGACTTTGAACTGAACGAGTCTTATCTGACCCAAACAGACCCTGTGCTCCCTGTCAAGGGCCCTCGGAGCTTGAGACGGTTCCCAGAACAGAAGATCCACCTGCCTCAGATTCACAACACACACACACACACACATACATACACACCTACACACAAATCCAACCTGAGCTGAAACTGAACATCAACATCAGTTTAACTAACCCTAACATGACACACACTGCCCGGCCAAAAAAAGTCGCTGTTTGGATTTTAAGAGGCAAATACTTAAGAATCAATGGATCATTATTACAGTGATTACTATGTTTCTAACATGTTATATGTTTGACAATGGTTCTTTTAACCCTAAAAGATGGAGTGTGTAGCTTTTCATTTCTTCTGTAGGAAGACACATCATGGCCATCAGGGTTAAAATTGTGGAAGAATGGTTCAGAGAGCATGAAGAATCATTTTCACACATGAATTGGCACCTCTGAGTCCAACCTTAATTTCATTGAAAGGGGATGTGCTGGAGGAGACTTTACAGAGTGCTCACCTCATGTGCTGTCAAAGCAAGATCTTGACCAGAAATCAATGCATCTCTTGATGGAAATAACATCACAACATTTATTTCCATCGAGAGGTGCATCATTTTTTGGTCAAGATCTTGTATTGACAATGCAAGAGGTGAGCACTCTAATGGCTCGGTACGGTTCGGTTCAGTACAGTACGCAATTTCTGCCGTTTCCATTGTCAAAATTGTCATTAATAGACGGGGTGAAAACTTTTTGAATTTGAAGATCAAGGTAAATTGTATTTAATTTGTCTTCCTGGAAACATGCAAGTATCTTCTGTTACTTCCGAAGATCAGTACTAAATGAAAAAAATGTATATTTAAACAAAATAAGAAAAATTTAGACATCTTCATCCTGTTCAAAAGTTTTCACCCCCCGACTCTTAATGCATCATGTTTCCTTCTGGAGCATCAGTGAATGTTTGAACCTTTTTTAATAGTTGAGTTTGAGTCTCTCAGTTGTCCTCAATGTGAAAAGACGGATCTCAAAATCATTCAGTCACTGCTGGAAAGGGTTCAAATATGCAAAAGATGCTGGAAAACTGAAGAATCTGCAGGAGCTGGAGGATTTTTCTGAAGAACAGAGCTCAGTTTAACTGCTCAGAACAAACAAGAGACTCATGAACAACCATTGTTAGCATTAGCAGAATTATTAGCTGAATTTTATGGTGTAAACCTGTTGAAGATTAGAATTGTTATAATTACCCAATAGGCATACTTCTGGATCCATTGGAAAATTGACTCCATGAATATCAGAGATAATGTTGCCAAAATGTTTTTATGTGCATTTCCTAACATTCAATTCTGCATCCTGTTTGTTCAATGAAGACATTCTCAGTTGAGTTCTGCATGAAGCTCAACCCTGCAGGCAATAAAAGCTCCATTAAAGGCGCCTCTATTTTGGATTAACGTGCACTGATGACCTCTTCATAGACAAGGAACATGCTTGAAAAACATAACGAGAGACCATTTGGATTTTCTGTTGATAGTAATATAAAAGAGAGAGAAAGAGAGAGAGGCAGGAATATCACCAAAGAAGTACAAGAAAGAGAAAGAAACAGGAGAAAGTTGAGTTCATAACTTTACACACGCGGGCCAGTAACTGCTGACACAGTCACACCATCATTAAACCCGGAGAGCCGCTCTGGTCCGGTCTGGATCCAGCGCTCTCACTTTTGTCAGCATCTCTATGAATTATTGAAACCGCCGACAGGCAGACAGTGTGAGAGAGACACTTCAACATCTGACTATTCCTGATTTAACCCTCGCTGACACACAAACCCACAAGATACTCGACATAATGACACACTTCTGAGAGTCAAGATGCTTTAAAGTACTGGATCCAAACATCAGGACGAATACGTCAGAACCGAACAGAACTGAATCGTCTTCAACTGCTCTTCTAATCAGACTGACGGAAGCCACAGGAGACATCAACACAAACGTGATCATACAGGTGGCCCCAAAGACCTTTTGGACACTTCAGTCACATTTTAAATGTCTGAAATCATTATATATAAAACACCAAGCAAGTGTCTGCTGCGCTCAGATGATGCTGGAGCTGTTCTCAGAACTAACGTCATTTTAACCGGCTGTTCTCAAGCACGAATCCGTCTGTAGAGCGATCCGTATCAGCGATCAATTATACTTATCATACATGCAGTTAAACTGTCCATCCATATATCAATCATTTAAACAGATGTGATATTGTTGGCATGGTTTAATGCATTAGCTTTAGCAGCTTTCATGTTTGAGCAGAAAAGAGCTGCTAGCATTTGCCTTGACTGAAATCTTCCATTCAGAGTTTGATGGGAAACTGGGTCACTTACAGTCACAATGATTCAGCACAACACAGAAGCACTCGAGCGTCAGGGCTCAATGCCGCTCGCAATCTCATCTTTAATAGAGCTTCTCGTGGCGGCTTCAGCATCTCTCACGCAGGAGGAGAAAGCAGATACTTTAGCAGCGCTTCATGTGTGATGAGAAACAGTCTCGCATCAACGTCTGAGACTCGACCCGAATCACACACCGAGGGTCCCGAAGTCCCACTCAAACCCACACCAGAAGAGAACAGAGCGAAACATCTGATTCACGTGATGAAATATTTCCAAAAACATGACCTTGTCGAAAACATGATCTTATGCTAGTAGCATGCTAATCATGTTAGCATTTATTAAAAACATACTAACATGGTAATCATGCTAGCAACATGATAATCATTAGCATTATGCTAACATGATTAGCATCTTGTTAAAAACAAGCTATCGGTATGCTAATGGTGTTAGCATCATGATAGCAACATGCTTATCATGTTAGAATAATGTTAGCAAACATGCTAATCATGATAGCATCTTGCTAAAAACATGCTAGCAGCATGCTAATGGTGTTAGCATCATGCTAGCAACATACTAATCATGTTAGCATAATGTTAACTACATGCTAATCATGTTAGCATCTTGCTAAAAACATCCTAGCATGACGGTAATTATGTTAGCATCATGCTAATACAGTTTTTGCAAGCACCATTCACATTTTCTTCAGGAAATGAACATTCTAGTTAATAATGCCACCTACAGTGATTTGTATTTAATATGATGAAATTTGGTCAGTTTAGTTTATTGTAATACATCTAATCATAATGTTTCTACATATGAAGGGATAAACAGGCATAATTAGTCATGATTAATATATATGATTATGTATGCCGTTATTAAACTTTAGTGTTGTGAATTATAATTCAGTACTTTTGCCTTCCTGTGTGTCACGGCCTATTCGATTCACATTCACACTCATGAATTTTGCACAAGCCCGACATTTAAAACACTGCAGTGTATGAAGCACAACAGGACTAATAACACCAATTTGACCTCGAAGAGCAAACACACTTCCTGTCAGGTGGCTTCAGCTTCACAGCATCGATCAAACATGACAAAGCACTCGCACAAATGGCTCCTCGCTACACAAGTGCACTCGCGCGCGTGTATCGCCGACCGCAGGGACTCGCGTCAGAAACCTGTCCTCTCGCATCTCCATCCGCGCTCAGATCCCGATGCATCATTGATGAGGAGCCGTGCGGCGAGTCCTACCTGGGGTTCAAATGCTCACGGCGGCCCGTTACACACCGTCCCGAGAGCTGCTGAGAAAGAGCTTCACGCACTGAGAGCGTCGGTCACTGAAGGACACAGCGGACACCACGCTGAAACACAAATACAATTCTTTCTCTCTTCCTGCATGATTCAGTGTCAGTCAACACTAGTGACGGGTTGAACGCCATACTTCATTCGAGGCCGCGAGACAGACGTAGTTCATGACAAATATTCACAACTTTTATGTTTTAGTTTTACACATCAGATTAAATATGGCGTCCCCCCTGTCCACAGCAAACCGTGATGGTCTTGTCTTCTGGTTTTCACCTGTTTCTTCACCCTACTCTATCTATCTAAAGCTAAATGCTGCCACCGTGTCTCAGATCTCCTCATCGTCTCCGATCAGCTCCTGGAGACACCGGCTCGTCCGCTCACCGCTGTCGTCTCTCAGGGACGTTATCAGAGTCGAGCTCGTCTTATCGTCCTGCGGTCAGTAATTAGCAGAACTCACAGCGGCGCTATCGGCTGCTCGAGCGCTGGAGTTCACATCTGTCTGAAGAGAGACAGATTACACACACACACACACACACACATGCACACGCACACACACACACACACACATGCACACACACACACACACACACACACACACACACATCACACACACACACACACACACACACACACACATCCTTGTTCAAACTACTTTGTGAGCTCCAAATGACCCCACTAAGATAGTAAGATGAGGAATTTACAACATTGTGTGTCCAAGTAAAGGACCCCACAAAGTCAAAGATTCTGTATCTTTTTTACTATATATTTTACTATACAGTGAATACAAATACAAGTTCACGCACTCACACACACACACACACACACACACACACACACTACAGCTGTCTGAGATCTTCATTAATGATCTCTAGCGAGAGACAAACTACAATTAAACATCCTCTCTAATTAAGTGACCGTTGTGTGTGTGTGTGTGTGTGTGTGTGTGTGTGTTCAATTCAATTCAGATTTATTTGTATAGCGCTTTTCGCGATACATATCGCTTCAAAGCAGCTTTACAGAGAATGCATGTCAACATTACAATTTAGAGAATCTGGTATCGGAGGTGACTGTCCAATGTATGTGATATCAGAAATGTACATATAATCATACAGTTAGCTAACAAAGTAATAATTTAGGCAATTAATTTACAATCACTGTTAGCAGTTTAATTGAAGGTAGAAGCAATGAGCTCCTGGAAAAATGAATTAAATATTAACAATAATCAGGATATTACTATTAGTGTGTGTGTTGCTCTGAAGCCAAAGTGAGCGATCACATGATCTCATCAGCCTGTTTCCAAGGAAACCCTTCAAAGAGAGAACTTTTGATGAAAATGCAAACGATTCTGTGTTTTTCCTGCACTGTGATCATGTGAATCAGTCAAAGATCAGACGGCGTTAGAGTTTTTCACACTCAGAAGGGATGAAGCTCGTCTCTGTGTTCGACTCTGTTTCTGTGCTGGAAACAGTTAAAGGGATCATGAATTAAGAAATCGACTTTTCCTTTTGATATATAAGAGGTCATCGTAATATATGAATATCCTGTAAGTTTCAGAACTGAAAACTGGCTTGTTAGTCCAATAAAAGCTTTTATTGACACCAGACCCAGCGAACGACTCGTCCCAGAATGTGTCTATAGATGGTGAAACTCCGCCTCCACAAAAGAAATCAACGCCTACTTCATCATTGCAGCGTTAGCCCCGCCCACTGGTGTGTTAGTGAGATGAGGAGGAGAGAAGAGCGATACAGGACTAAAATAACAAAGGATCCTAATGCAGGAATATAGTTATTTATTTTCAATAATGTGAATGTCTCAGTTGAGCTTTATTTATTTGTATTCGGTTCATTTCACTGTGGATTCTTTTACGATATGGACTCGACAGTAATGCAACAACATGTCAGTAACTGTGTTCATTCTAATGCCTGATCTGATATTAATGATTAATGATATTAATGATGTGTGTCAGTAAATCAAACCAGTGACTAAACGCTCAACTTCACGTTAAGGCTGTAATACACTACACGACTTTTGACCCGGTTTTTCTTCCGATTTACAGTCTAAACAAGTTGACGCTAGTTGCCAAAAGATCTGCAGATTTGAGCCGACAGATTTCATGGAAAATCACGTAGTATATGATGGTCACAGACTGCGATTTTTTAGCTTCAGACTTTGATTCCATCCAGTCGGAGGATTTAAACCATGTTTGATATGTTGAGCCCATTTTAGAGCATATATAAATACAGTACACGGTATAGTCATCCGACAATGGAAATCAAGGGTGTGAAGTCACAAAGATCGAGAAAAAAATGGAGACAACTGTACAAGATCATGTCAAGACACTATACTATACCGCTTACAGCCGCTAGATGGAGCTGTGAGCTTGTGCATGACATGCATGAAGTAAATGTATGATCTGCCATTTGTTTAGTAATTGTTTGCGGCAGTTTCGTCACACAGTCAGGTTAATACAGCTCGCGTCCTCCCAGGTCGAAAAATACGGAAATTCTCATAAATACAGAAAAATCACTGTAGAATACTGTGTGGAGCTCCACCATGAAGGAAAAATCGCTTCAGTAAAGGCTGATTTATACTTCTGCGTCGAGTGTACGGTGTAGCTATGCATAGCCTGACGTGCACCTCTTCAAAAATGTAACAACGCGTCAATTCTATGTGGACCACAAGAGGTCTGATTGGTCTGCTAGAACCCCTCCCTCAGGTCAGAAAAATGGCGTGGAGCAATCGGAGAAGAGCGAGTGTTTTCAACTTCCATATGAATGAAAAAACACTCTGTTTCAAGGGACACATGCAGTCAAACTGCAACAAAAGTCATTACCTATTTGCAGCTTCTATTTGTAAGCTTCTCTGATAACGTACATGACAAGCTGCTTCTTCTTCGGCTTTTGCCTTGATCCTCAACATGACCGCGGACACTGCCTCCTAGTGGTCTGCATGCACATCGACGCGGACAATGACGCAGAGGTATAAATGAAAACAGACGCATGTCCTATGGCGCAGAGGCTCCGGCGTAGGTATAAATCAGCCTTAAGTAACGTTACTGTACTATTAGCTTTGTCTTGAGAGAGTTAGCAAACCACATTCTGAGGTAAATCCAGATTCATTCATTATTATGTTAATGTTCATCATTATCCAGGGCTTGACATTTACACTTTATCCTTGATAAGAAGCCGGATTAAAACGTCAATAGCTGCGAATGATTGATTATAGAACATTAAATGTAAACAGCGACTGATAATGGATTATATTAAAGGTAACAACATTGATAAAACTACACCATTTAACTCCTGTTGTAATCTGTTGAGTGCACACTTGACCGTGTCCACCCCTGTCCATCTCCAAACGCACTACTGCGGGTCATCTCATCTGTGTTTGTTTCGCCTGTCATGCGTCTCCTGGCTACTCTGGACTCTCACCAATTCAACAAATCTCTTAGTTATATCGCGTTTGCACTGTTAGTTATGATGAAAGCATTTGATAGTGTGCAGACATTGAGTTGCAATGACGAGATCACTGCTTTCATGAGCTCAACAACATGTCTGTGATCGACTACAGTGATCATCACTGCAACCTTTCATGCCACGATCTAAATATAATGTAATGCAACACTTTTCACGATTAGTTAACCTTGAGAGCTGTAATAGTAAAAACTTGCTAAAAGTTTTCGAGAGCGTAATACTGGAAGGATGTCAGCCAATCACAGCAGTGGGCGTTTACACTGAAGTCTCACAGACACGCCCCTTAAAACAGTGTTCAAATCAGAGGATAAAATCAGGGTATGAAAAATGCCTTTTATTTCTAAATCATGACAATTTTTGATGTAAAAAGCAACTAACATTATAAATGCACCCCATGAAATATTATAAAACAATAAAAAAATGCAGTTCATCACCCCTTCACCGCGGGGTCGCTAAAGGTCAGTAGCTAGTTATTAACAACAGGCAGTTTAAAGTTGACAGAAGAATTCCTGACCTTGCCACTGAATCATTTATGATGTATAATTAAAGTAGTTAATTTATGCATAAACATGCAATTAGAATGAAAACTGCTCAATTTTTAGCTTTATTGCATGTCATTCTGTCATTTATTTTTAACAAAAGTTTTAACAAAAGTATTTTTAACAAAAGTTTTTAACAAAAGTTTCATCCTTTAGTTTGCCACGAGGGCGAGTAAATGCTGATTTTTGAGTGGATGATCCATTTAATGTGCAGCTCAAATGATGACGTGCTTGACCTCCAAACCCCTGAATATCACGAAACAAAAAGAAAACTTGAGAAAGACGAGAGGAAGTGAAGGACACGTCCATCATTACTGATGAAAACACAGCGGCCGGAGAAACTCCATCCACAGCTCATCCTCATAAACCTGCAGCCGCGGATCCCCGTAACGAACCTCGCGGCTCGTTGAGCGTCTGGTGATGTTTGTTGACATCATCAGCACAGGTCTGAGACACAGAAACATGCTGTAATCCTCCTCTCTCAGATCAAAGGAAGCGCTCAAATCGCTGGCGTCCTCAATGCTTTTGTGAGCGCTAATCTATCCCTCCGAATGCAGATGCGTCTGGAGCGCGTGCTTCTCAGAAACGCTGCGGCGGGTCATAATCTCACGACCCACAAAGCCCTGCTGCGGGACGAGCAGTTAAAGCTGGGTTGTGAATCCAGCGACACAAACACACACAATCCCTGCATTCACTGCAGCTGCGGCTTTACCTGACTAATCTCTCTCTGCAGGAAACGCATCACTGGCACAGGAAGTGATGGCACTCATCCTCGTGTCAGAGATGCAGGTAACGTGTTCAACAGCAGCAGCTCTGTGTCACTAAACCTTCCACATGTGTCTTTAACAGCAGTTACTTTCTAAAATGCTAAACAGATTCACCACTGCAACAGTCTGTCCTTCACACTCATGTGACACGTCTGATCCTGACATGTAGAATTTATTGATCTGCAGGCCTGAAACGAGGAGGGAATCATGGGAAATAGAGGAGCGTAATAAACATTCTGCACACAGGAGAGAGAAAAATACACCAAGATAAATCCGACAGAGATCCGGATCAGAGCCGTCAGGATAAATCAGACGCGGAACGGAGTGAATTCTGAGAGTGCCGCAATTAAACACCAGCGCCAAACAGACTTCAACAATGAGCCGAGGATGTGGATGGAGACGCGGCATCTGACCTGAAAAACGACAGGTTATTTTCTCTTCATTAGAAACAGGCGTGACTAAATCAGCTGCTGAATGGAGCTTTCCCATCATGCAGCGGGGCGGCTCAGAGCGTCTGTCCTCAGCCGCGCGTGACCAAAAACAGCCATGAGTGAAGAAGGAGAAAAGCCCAGCGCTGGCGTCCTGCTCACGGCCCGGGCTTTTCTTCTCCCTCCTTCTGGACGGAAGAAAACGGGCCGATTGTTGGAAATGCGTCCAGTCGTTCATTAAGGGAACAAGAGCACAGTGTTCCAGAGGGACGGGATGTTTTCAAACGCTGGTTTGTGTGTGTCGTTGAAGAGTTTTGAAAAGAGCCACACGCTGAGAGTCTGACGGGAACCAACGACCCGTCAGCTTCCAAACACCTCCGGATTCAATGAGGGGATCTCACACACACTCACACACACATCCTTGTTTGTACTACTTTGTGGGGTCCAAATGACCGCATAAACCTAAGCAGTGGCGTAGCAAGTCAGCCCCGGGCCGAGGGGACATGCAGACAAAAAGGAATGACAACAACAGCAGTACTATATGCGCTCCTCCATAATTTTGACTTTGCATTGCGGATCTATTTCAAAAATGTCAAAAAACGGCTTTTCAACACAGTCTACGTTTGAATTCGACTGATTCGACTCTGGCTCTGGAATTTCAGAATGAGCATAGCGTCGTTTCAGATTATTCCAGTTATGAATTAATTATTCTGTCACAGACTTTTTTAATGCACTTGTTTTATTCCTAATAATTTTACTATAAGTTCCTTCTCTAAATATTTTTTCCATCACGTTTTATGTGCATTTTATTTTGTTGAATAAAGAGTATCCACCCCAGTGAGTGCGGGTTAAATTTATTCACATGTTGTGCAGTATCTTAAAACAGAGACATAGTCGTTTTTTTTTGAGAAAACCAATATGACTCATTTAAAATTATGTACTACTTACATTACTGCATGCATAAGTTTCAGAAACCCACTTTAAAAATGCCAGAAAAGCGAATACCCGTCAAATACAATAGATCATCGCTAAGACATGGTGACCATTTTATGGTCCATTTATTCAGATTCTTAAAGGTGATAGAGAGGATTTTTTTGTCGACTGAGAATCCAAAGACTGTTACTGAGTTTTTCAAATGAGCGGATGCGTAAGAACAACCCCCCTCCTTCACAGCTCATTTCAAAGGAACGCCTCCCAAAAATCGTGCACGAGTATTGGAACACGATCGGCTGTATTGGCTGATGTTTTTAAGGCCCTACCTCATGCACAGATGATGTATATTAATATTATTACTTTCAGTGCACCTAATAAATAGTCTTTTATCAGTTAGTAAAGACAGTTTCAAGTAATATTGCAAAAATGTATAAAACAAAACATCCTCTTTAGCACCTTTAATTATTTTCAGTACATTTAACATAGATTGGCTATAGCAAGTTATTGACAACATTACTTAATTTTTTGAACATAAGTAGGCTATACAGGTTCTGTCTCGTGCACAGACGCGCATGCAAACCTTTGAAAGCATTTGGTTGCAGAAAGACGCGTTCGGCGTGTGCACTGCGCACTTGTGGACTTTTGTTTTCAAGCACTCGGTTCACTCTCGCATGGGCTGTTTTCAGTACACACACTGTCCGTGCCATCACAAAAATTGGGCTGCACGTGGACGGGGTGTGCGGACGTCCGCAAACCCTCCTAATGACGAAAATTTGTGCGGATGCCCGAAGTACTTTGGGGTTAAGCCCGTAATAACGGGCCCCCGATCCGCCCGGGCCCATATGCACGTGCATACCTTGACCTTGTCCAGACGCTACGCCACTGAACCTAACATAATTCTAACATTTTATTATATATATTATATATATATATTATATATATATATATAAGAATGTTTCAACATTTTAAAAATGTGTTTTAAGTCTCATTATATATATATATATATATATAATATATATATATATATACACTGTTGTGACGGGTAGGTTTAGTGTAGGGAAGGACGATAGTATATTGAGTCAACATTTAGTCTCATGTAAAAGATTTTGGTCCAATTAAAGGACCGCACATAGTCAAAGATTCCGTATCTTTTTTTTCATATTTTAATAAATACAAGTACACAAACACACAAAAGATCAGTTTAGAGTAGTTTAGTGCTGGTCTAACTACTGAAACAGCTCATCGCTCTGGTGAAGCGTGTTGATAAGTTACGTCTCACTGGTTGAAGTCATCATGAAGACATTGACTAAATGCATTTAAATGTGCTTCTCCATTGCTGAAAACGACCGATGCCTGATTAAACTGCAGCTGAACACCAGACACGGCAGCTGCGACCCTCGCACTGTGTTCCAGACATTCTGACCTGGATAGGATACTCTTTTTCACAAAAATGCTAGTTAATGTTGACTGGCAACGCTACGATTCGGTTCACGTCTGTGAAGGTGCAGTTCAAGAGAGAACCTTTAATTATTTTGCTCAGGCTAAAGATTTAGACCTTTTTTTAATGTGAGGTGGTTTGAGAATTGGATGAGTGTGTGAGTCCGGTCCTGCAACTTCCCAAAACAATTTTTGTACTTTTAGTCATTTTCAAAAATGACTGGCCTACAAAAAACTGCTTGTAAATTTCTCATTATGGTATGTCATTGCCAAATATTGGATTCAATCTTTTTTATCAACTTATTTTCTTTCAATTAACACAGGTTTTTTGATTTCTTTTTGGATTTGATTGATCGTAGGAATGGTTAACCTGAGCTCATGCACCTCAGTGTTTGAAAGAAAAACATTCACTCAAGCTCAAGAAAAACTGAGGAGCAGATCAATGATCCTTTACAATCAATCTGTTCCAAAAAATCAAACCAATATTTGGTGATAAAACAGCATAATGAAAAGGCCAATCATTTTTGACCATGAATACTAAATTAGGTTAAGGATTTTCAGCACAGCACAAGGGTTAAACTGTTAAGGGTTAAAATGTTCCCAAACCTCATGACGCTAATGCTGACGGGACAGAGAGCAGGATAGACACCTGAGACACACATACAGATGCTGGAGAGTTTAGACATGTTTGTTCCAAACACTCGTCCTCATAATTGAGTCTCTATTGATGCTAATGATGTTTACACATATGCAAATATATGCAAACCTATGCAACCCCCTGATTTTCATAACACTGTTATCACAACATCAAAGGCTCGTCGTGAGGTGCGGCAGAAACAGAAGCGCTTCAGTCACTCGCTGCGAATCGGCCGTTCGTTCGTCCAGAGGTCACGCCAGGT
Organism: Culter alburnus; assembly: GCA_028476615.1. Lineage (NCBI taxonomy): Eukaryota > Metazoa > Chordata > Actinopteri > Cypriniformes > Xenocyprididae > Culter > Culter alburnus. The sequence goes on along the minus strand of JAOTNS010003472.1, from coordinate 571,779 downwards.
CAACCGGACATTTAACACAGGAGAGGATCGTTATTATGTTTGATTGTTGTGTGACATTGTGTCTACTGTTAAAAGATGACTAAATGAACGTTTAACATGTTAGCCAGCCAAACCTCTCACTGTGTGAGAATGGGAACCGATAGGAAACCCTTCCTCAGTGTTTCTGTCTTGTTTTACGGCACAAACATTTAAACATTCTTAAATCAAGATACATTTACTTGACAAAAGAAGAAGAGAAACTGAGATATTTGTTCTAGTTTTAAGCACAAACTTATTGATTGATTTCTCAGTTTCTCAGACTTCTTATGTCATTGTGCATCTACAGTAAAAGTATCTTGATTTAAGAATGTTTCGATGTTTGTACTGGAAAACAAGACAAAGATACTGATGAAGAACATCATGTTTTACATCTTTTCTGGTCACTGGAACGAATCTATGGAACTGAATATGGAACATTTCCATTCGCTGTAAAACAACCGTGTGTTCGAGAGTGTTTCTGCATGTACAGAATCTAAAGCATTCCTTTTGACAAATCCAGTCCAGCCGCTGTGCAGAGTCTCAAATCCCGGCTCCGCTAACGGGATGTCAGGATAATTGGAATCAATGGTCGGGATTATGAGGACAAATCTCTGTGTTTGATATGGCAGCATTGCAGCAGAGCGGGTGAATGCGATCTGATCGATACGAGCCGCTGCTCATGCAGTTTGTGTTGATCAATGCTCACAGCGGCTCAAACTGCAGGAGCTAAACGTGCAAACGAGCCGCCGATGAGTCGATGCTTGATTAGGCCGGACGCAGAGAAGATCCATCCACATATAACCTGATGGAGGCGTCGATCGGGAGTGTGGAGGAACGCCGTGTGTCTGCTGATGTTCATTTCAAACCTCACAACTCAATGCCATGCCACGACTGTTGCTAGGGTGCTGAAAAAGTTTCCTGGGCGTGTCGCTATGGTGATCTAAGTGGTTTTCAGGGTGTTGCTATGGAGTTAAATGTGCATCTATGGGATTTTCACCTGTATGATTTCCCCAATGCAGAAAATGAAGTCAGAAAAACAGGATTTATTATAATCCGGAATGTCACAGAATTTGTCAAATGTTGAATTAATGAATCAAATATAGGGCTGAAAAATGAATCAAAATGTGAACTACACTAATAAATGCTGGGTTAAAAATATCCCAAGCTGGGTAAAATATGGACAAACCCAGCGGTTGGGTTAAATGTTTGCTCAACCTGCTGGGTAGTTTTATTTAACTATTATTTAAAAATTACTGTATTGCTCACTTAAAATGAACCCAAAATATATTGGAAATGAACATTTATTAATATGTTTAATAAATTAACATTTATTAATAATTTTAATGAATATTAATCATATTTTTTTATAAAAGTTTTTTGTTATTTGTCTTTTAAACAAATGAGATTTACATAAGAAGGAGGAAACAATGGAGTTTGAGACTCACTGTATGTCATTTCCATGTACTGAACTCTTGTTATTCAACTATGCCAAGATAAATTCAATTTTTGATTCTAGGGCACCTTTAATAATAATTAAACAATAAACATTTATTAAATGGTTTATTAAAAATGTTCACCTTTTGGTTATTATTGTTGCCTCTAGTAATTATGTGTCTGATTTTTAATTTCAAACCTATTTGGGGTTCATTTTAATCCAGCCATATAGTAATTTTTAAAAAATAGTTGAGTTAAATGAAACTACCCAGCAGGTTGAGCAAACATTTAACCCAACCGCTGGGTTAAAACAACCCAACTTCTGGGATTGTCCATATTTAAGCAAACTTGGGTTGTTTCTAACCCAGAATTTTTTAGTGTAGTTCTAGCAGCTGTTGTGCAGCACTTTATTCAAGAAGAAAATTAAAATGGCATTCTTTACAGAAAAAGAATTATTCATTTTTTTTTATTACATTTTAAAATTTGATTACATATTAAAACATTTTTGGAAGAATTTGTGAAAAAAACATTTCATAGGCCCATATTATTGTTAAAATTCTAATAATATATGCAATTGTTAAAGTTTTATGAATTCAACTGATTAGACAATGATTAAACCATTAAAATGAATTTGGAATTGAATAAAAAAGCTGATGTCCACATGTGTTTGTGAGGGAAATCGTCTCAAACCCCGTTCTGAGCGTCACATCATCATTACTGGAGCGAGTGAATCACTGCCTTTGAAAGCTGTGGTGGATTTTCTACAATTACGTGTGGAGAGAAGCAGTAATGGCTCCTCAACATCTGAATCCTTCACTGCCTAAAGCTCATTAGCAACAGCACATTTAATCTGCAGAATTGGCCACAAATGCGAGTCTGTCTCTCCGAACACATTCACACACATTCAAGAGCGTTTATCTGTGTTTCTAAGAGCTTCGGAACGATTGGCTCATCTACCGTCTGAAGGAAAACACGCACACGGACTCCAGCCCACGGATCGGGCTCTTGTTTGTGGAGCAGCTCAGTAAAACTGAAGACAGCTGTAATAATCCTCTCATAATGACGGCACACGAGAGCAGACGATCACATCATCAAACACGCGTGTTGACGTGCCTATTAGCCAATAATGGACAAATATAATTAACAACATCACAATTATATTCCCTAACGGTCTCAAGTATCGACACAGACGTCCGTCGTTACCGCAGATCAAACTAAAGGCCACAGACGAGACAAATGTCACAGTGAGGTTATCATCACACGTAAAGTTCACTGTGCTGCAGAAATTAAACTGTGATGCGCCACAAAAAAACAACAGAACTGCCACAAATCATCATCCAACGGAGCGTAAATCTAGAGGAATCTCTTCACACACACACACAGCTTCTGGAAACATCTTAACCTGAGTGACGTTCAGATGTTCAGATCGTGGTGTGTGAGCTTCATCTTCACTAGTTCGATTCCTGAAGAAAAAAACACTGTGACGCTTTTCACGACATCTGAGCAACTTCTGACCCTGCTAATCATGTGTTTGGGGCGGGACTATCTGACTGACTGACCAATGACAGACGAGGAAACAGAAACAGCTTTACATAATGAATAAACAGACATTCAGAGCGATATGTGTGTTCAGTGCAGAACGGCTCCAAACACTGAAGGCAGAAGAGAGAAGACGCTGCTGTATTTCTGTATCGATCATCAGATGTGCTCTTCCAACCACAAAATCTCTGCCGCGTCCAGCCCTCGCCGCCCGTCTCACCAAATTGTCAAATCATCTGTGCTAAGCAACAGCTTCTTGTCAGAGCCCAGAGAAAGAAGAAAGCAATTTATCGGTGTGGTTGGTGGAAGAAAAGCCAGAAACTTTCAGGATTCGGTCTTCAGCGGTTTTCTTTGCGCACGCAGCCTTTCTGACACGGACAAAATAAACTGCAAAATTGTGTCTGTTTTCAGACATTAGGGCCGGATTCATGTGGAATTGTGCTGGGAATGATGCATTATGGGTGTTTAATGTTGCTGCTCTCACTGGAGTTTCAGTCAAGCCGAATCAAGACCGTCATGATGAATCAGAAAATGGAGGTCTGAAGTGATGAAGATGAGGAGCGTCACATCACAATCAGCTTAAAGGGTCATGAAACCCCTGTTTTACTCTGGTCGTTCACATCTCTGAGCTGGAAAAACTCTGTTAAAATGGGCGTGTAAAGCTCTGGAAAAATGGGAGTGTAGAGGAGGAGAAGAGGGGAGAGAACAACCAATGAAGCACAGACATACAACACACTCATTATACTGAATAATGATATTAATATATGAGCACGGAGAAATGACAACAACTCCCAAGCACAAGGGAGAATGCGAAAGAATATTTAATAGGACTAATAATACTTTGATTATGTTTACGAGCACTGCAGTCTCAAAATCAGTCTTTTATAATAATCGTGTCGTCGCGTTCAGATAGGCTACACCACTGTATCAGTGTCCAGTTTGCACATATAATTCATTTGAAGAAGACTTGATGAAATATGTGTGCATAACTACACCGTGCTGGTTAATGTTTGGAGCAGGAGAATGTGTGAAATAAAAACTTTAAACACGGATACTTTATTCTGTATGAGCTATGTGTCACGTGGCTAGTGTTGTTAAACTCATCGCGGAGCTCCGCGCTGTCATATGCGCGCTCCGCCTGTATATCATAATAACAATCGTATTTTTTATGTGTTCGTATTCAAACTCCAGTTCTGACCGCATCGCGAGCAAAATACAAACAACACTCATGTGCTGCTGTGCTGAGGGAAACAGCCTACGGCTCGCGTGTTTGAACGCAGGCAGAGGAGAATGAGCCGCACTTTTGTGACATTTGAATTCTCCGCTGTAATGCGATCTCACGCGAACATATTTTCCATTTGTGCTGGAAGATTACAGCAAAACAATCCACATGCACACAAACCTCTGCTCTGGTCGCATTGCAAGAAAACACATTGTGTTGTAGCACTGAGGAAACGAACACCAACGATACGTCTCTGAATGACAACAGACCGAGGCGAGAGAAGTGATGCTTCCTCATGCATAATACCGCAATTATAATCTTATGCATACTACAGCGCAGTGATTGGATTGAATGAGCTTTATGTCATGAACACACACAGTTGTTTTTGTGAATTGTGGGGTCATTCCATAGGCGTAATGGTTTTTATACTGTACAAACTGTATTTTCTCTCCCCCTACACTACCCCTAAACCTAACCATCACAGGAAACTGTGCACACTTTTACTTTCTCACAAAAACTCATTCTGTGTGATTTATAAACCTTTTGAAAAGTGGGACATGAAGTAATGTCCTCATAAGTCACCTCTTCTTGTAATACCCATGTCATTATACACATTTGTCCTGATATGTCACAAAAACACACACACACACACACTCTCACACACACACACACACACTCACACACCTACACACACTGGAGGTTTAGTGCGTCCTGTGAACAGAAATCAATAAAGCGACTGGTGGGGAATTGAAGGAACTGACCCGAGGGGAAAATCTAATTATAAATTAATTTGTGGAATAGATTCCAGCTTTGAAAACCTGCGCTCACAAATTTTATTTGTTCCAATTGTGTCACCATATGCTCTCACGGAGACTGCGGCTACGAGCAGACGGATTCATTTCTGTGGCCATTTCCCTCTCTCGCAGAAACCTGGAATGAGCCCAAAGCCTCGGAAGGGTATCATCGCTTTAACTAACGAGCGGATCCGACATCTTTAACAAAACCGCCGAGAGTTTGACGCGTTTCTCTCGCGCGGACGTCATCGTGGATTCTCAGTCCCCGTGGGAGATCCCTCCCCTCGTCACCGCGTTCAACAGCTTTAATATCAATTATTAGGGGATGTGAAGAGCTCTGAGTGAATTTGACCTGATGTGTTTGAAATAATCACTGTCTTTTCTTATTAGCAGCTCTTTGTTCATTAGTATGCGAGTGTGTGAGCAGAATAGACTCCTGACCTGAACGGAAACTGATATATTGATCCTGACACCATTTATCACAGTAATTTAAAAATAAGTGTTTACTTCAGTCGCTCCAGAACAGAAGAAACGAGACAGTGATAAAACCAATACACAATTTTGAGGCCAATCAGCCGAGCTGCACGTCATGTGACTAATGACGAAAGCTGACTTGGGTTCATCTATGCTGCCTTCAGAAATCAATCAGATGAAGGGATCTCAGTAGACAGCATGTGCCTCGTTCCCTTCTGAGGAGGAACAGTGTGAAAACTTCACTGGTGGCGTCAGACAGCAGACGCGACAAACCTCACAGAAACACTCACACGCTGCTGCTGGAAGATCAATATTAAAGATTCACATGTTTCCACAATATGATGTCATGCAAATGCCTTCAGTGGACTGAAGACGCTCAAGGTCAAAGGTCACACTCACACATCAGTTCAGAAATCACTTAGTCTTACTCAAGTGTTTGTTTGATCCACTCATCAAACAGGAGCAATGAAACGGCTCACGGCTGACAGACGATCATTACGAGAGGCGTGCGATTCACATCTCGCTCTTCACGTGAACCATCTGCACCTTATTCTGATGAAGATGATGAATTCTGCTCATGAGAGTTCTGATATCATCGCTCAAACACAGAATCTGTCATCTCGATAAGTCTCATATTATGAGATAAACATGTGCAAATGAAGATCTTCTGTTATATGTGCAACACCAGTGTTTTTTCTTCTGTAAAAGCATAATAGTGCGGTTCAGTCAGGTGTTTCATTAACATCAGCGTTCTGATCGTCGCTCACGCATGCTGAGCTGGTCGGAGAACATGCAAAGCACGTGTTTTCATAGATGTGAAATCTGCACGGATATGAGGACCTGTGCGTTTGCTGCGTGAAAACATATGTGTAAGCTGAAAATCAATGTTTCTGCTGAAAGAGTCAAAACAATCACAGAAAACCCATTAGAAAAACTACCAGAGAGCAAAAGATTCGCTGCACCGCTGTTCATGATCACATCAATGTGAAAGAGTCTGAGTGATTCTTCACACTGAACATCTCCAGCAGATCTTTGCTCTCCACACACACACACACACACACACACACACTTAACGTTTGTTTCTATGGTGCTCAAAACAAAAGAGCAGCTCAGATTCGATGCTGTCCTTCTCCTGCTTTCCATGTGTCTCTTGTGGATTGAGCTCTGAGAGCCGAGAACCCTGGGAAACACACTCACATCTGAATCTGAGCCGCTCGTCAAACAATCAGAAACAGACACAGGAAATCATGTCACCATGTAATACTCGACTGTGATTGGTCAGTGGTGTCATTCTGGGCTCTAAACTGTGTCCAACACTCCACACTTCCTTCTTATGTTAAATAAGCACATCATCTGGGTATTTAAAGTGCACTTTTCCTTCATGAAATTTTCATTGTGAACCCAATAATCACAATATTTATACTACAAAATGCAATAATTGGGACGCACCTGCTGAATAAAAATCATTTACATTCATCAGTATTTCATGTGACTGCCATGGCCAAAGTCTTGCTCTTAAGAAGGACTTCATGAACAACGAAGCACTGCTAATCTGTCTGAACAGCCTTACATTGTTCAAACCGGAGTCGACACTGATGGAGAGACTCAGGAAGAAGTTAAAACTTTTAGACGTTTCTGAATGGTTAGTGGATAAATTGATGTAGTTGCTGTGGAGTTGATTCAACTCATCCACTAGCATGTGCCGTCATGTTCATCTTTTTGTGTTGAATTGACCCTCGTTTGTGAAGCAGTCCGGCGTAAAATGACGGCATGACAACAACACTCTACTACAACAACTCTTCCTCTTCTCTAAAGCAGCCCAACATGGCCCCGCCCCCTTTGTTGTGTGTTCTCGGGGGCGGGGTTTATGTAAATTTTAGGGTTTGTGATGTCACTAACCCAGGAAGAAGCTCGTTGTAGTCCCTACCAGCCGTTTAAAAAGTGATTTCTGTAAAAGAAAATATCTCCTTTGCATTGAACTTCATTGACATTCAATAAGCTACAGTAGACATTTACATGTTTCCCAGAAGACAAAATATGAAAACGCATGAGCACAAGTGTATATGAATCACATGTGAGCGGACCAACCCTCACCAGCCACAGATAAAGCCAGAGGGTATGGGTCGATTTATACCTGACCTTTTGCTCTACAGATAAGAGGAAGTAAATACCATTAAAGGTCACATCCTGACCCGAGCGGGACGACGCCACAGAAAGTCTCACATTAAAGCACCGGACGCCTGCCTCTCGTGTGTTCGGTTTTACGGTCCAGCAGCCGTTCGCTCTGGTATAAAGTCACGTGAACTGATGCTGTGCGGGAGATGCAGACGGATCTCCCATCATGCCATGTTTGTTGTTCCTCAGGGATCTTATTCATCATGTTAGCTGCGTTTCCCTCGAGGTGCCACCTTCAATATGTTCCCATGTGACGTCTCCGTGCGGCCCGCCGTCACACCCCACTGATCCAGATTAGTCCTGATAATGGCAGAGGAGACGCGTCCCGCTACAGACACCAGAGCGGCCATCTGGACCACAGCGTGAGCCAGACATCTCTACACACACACACACACACACACACAGAGAACCACACATACATACACTGACACACACACAGCCACACAGAAATTACTGGTATTACTATCTTTGTGGGGACATTTGTTCCCCATAATGTAGGGAATATCAGGTACACACACACACACACACACACTTTAACAGCCTGATGCCTCGAGAGACACTTCAGGACATCCACATACTGAACAAAGAAGCTTCAGCTGTCAAGTGATGATGAGCACAACTAATACACTGATCTGCAGCATCTGATGAACATCAAGAACGTTTTAAACTCCAGAGAAACTCGACAGGCCATTCCAGCCAGAAATGGTTCTAAGATCCTACAAAGAACCAGTGATGATTTCTTTCTGTCTCCAGAATCACAAACTGGAGTGAGACACCAGCCCAGGGATCCCATCAAGACAAACATTCATTCTCACCCGAACACACACCAGACGATCATCACGAGGACAGCAGGGTTTCTTACCTGAGCCGCGCTTGGACACCACTTTCAGACTTCTGATGACCGTCGCATACAGCAGAATCTGCAGAGGAACCCGTGATCTCATGTTTCACTGTGTGAATCTCCTGCAGAGACACAAGAACACAAACAACATGAGCATCACAATCAACGGCATCTAAACTAACATGTCAGACTCTGAAGGGGTTTATACATGAGTTCACATCAGTGTCTTCAATCCTCAGATCTTCAGTCTCACACACACACACACACACACAAAAGACGTCCATCTCTGTGTCCACAACACATTTGTCCAAGTATTCCCTCAGAAACCCAGCGCCTGCCAAAAGCAGATCCACATATCTCTGATTCCCTGTTTACTATCTGCAGCCAAAATACATCATATGCTGCAAACATCTGCAAACATGCCCTGAAATGACATTCAGAATCGACAGCAGCGGGACACGCGAGCGTCCACTGAGCCCTCATGGAGAAAAACCAAATGACAATGAGACGATAACACTTATGAAAGAAGAGACAGCTGCCATTCCACAAGAGACAGACAGACAGACAGACATATTTGAGTATAACACTCATACACGCGCGCGCGCGCACACACACACACACACACACATATATATATATATATATATATATATGGAAGCAGCAATTATCGGGGTTCAAGCGTTTAAGGCCTTTTAAGCTCTTGCGTAAAAAGAGTTTACATTTTATTAGCAAGCATGTAACCACTTAAATTATAAAAGGAAAAGACAATTTATAGCCATTACAACAATTAACCATAGGAAATATATGTTTTTTAAAACTTTTTAACAGTTATAGAGCCAGCTATGGTCTGATCTCCATAAAAGTTTGCATGCTTCTTCAGAGTCATTTGCTGCATGTGCTCACTTAATTTCATGAAGTTTTGAGTTTTCGTTTATAATTTATAGGCTTTTGAGTTTATTTTGCCACTGCCATTTTCTAAATGACCCTGTTATAGCTACCAAAGGGTAAAGTTAAACTTTTTTGATAATTGTTGATCTGGAGAGTCCAGAGGTCTGCACTGGTTTGGTTCCAATTGGGTGAAAAACCTAGGACTAGTTCACAAAAATAGTTTTTTACATAATTGTGAATATTTAATGAACAATTTGATTGACAGCAGTAGTTCTTGAGGCAAAGTTGTTCAGTATGAGGAAATCTATCAAATGATATGAATATTCTGTGTATGTGTGAAACACCACATGATTACAGAAGTGTAAAACTCGTTAGCACCAACTAGTGTCCAATTTCTTCCAAAATTCTTACAGACCTCTAGGACCATGAGCGGAAAATGCCCACCAAGTTTCGTTCCGATCAGCCTCCGTTAACCTTGTCTAATAGGTGCTCAAAATATATTGGCCAATGGCGGCCATGTTTTTCGAGATACACCAATGTCCTCAAAAACAATCATGCCTTCTTGGACCAAGACACTGCATGCCAATTTTCAAGTCAATTGGACTAACAGTTGCGTAGTTATAGCTGTTTTCATGTTGTTGCTTTCATGTCCAATCACCACGATTCTTTTTTTACTGTGACCAAATATTGAGCTCATACATGTGAGTATCAAGTTTGGTGAAAATATCTCATTATGTTCAAGAGTTATAGCCATTTTAGTAAAAGTGGCTCCGCCCACTTAGAACGTTTTGGCGCTCCTTAGCGACCGTGAAACGAAATTTAAACTTTTTTAAATAACTTTTGATAGTCAATCTCCAGAGAACATTTCTGCACTGGTTTGGTTCCGATCAGGTGAAAAACCTGTTCACAAAAGTAGGTTTTGGACAAAATTCAAAATGGTGGAAAATTTTTCCATGCAGAAATAAATATAGATTTTATTCATATTGTGCCAAGGATTCCAACGGTATAAGGAACTTGAGTCTATGGCAAACGTCTAAGAGTTATGAGCAATTTCAAGTTTTTGATTGCTGTAGCGCCACCTATTGGATGATCGGGGTCATACCTTGTCAGTCTCCCCCAAATTGAGACCTATCATCTGGCCAAACTTCAAGTCTCTAGGCCTTATGGTTTGGTCTGCACAATCATTTTTACGGCAGAAGAAAAATAATAAAAATCCTTTCCATTACAATAGGGTTTCAGCGCTACGTACTTGAACCCCGAATAACACTTCACATGTTGCATTTGTTTGTGTTCATCAAGCACTGAACATGCACTGTATGTGTTGTTCATCGAATCTCTTTTGCTTTCATTTATTGCAAAAACACAACAGGAAAAAAGAAGCAAAAGTAAAAAGTGTGCCAAACATAATAGTTTGTAACTTCACATGGTTACAGTGTGTGCAGCTCCAGATGATCGGAGGATCACATCTAATGCATCAGAGACTCGGAGCACATTAACACGGATTAAAGGCTTTAGAGACTCCACAGAAACCACAATCCAACAATACGACATTCTGAGAGCTGAACACATGCAGCATTTGAATATGCACAACATCGTTCTGTTGTTTCCAAGGAAACCACTCGCGCTTGTAATTGTTGCGACGGGCCTCAGATTGATGCGTTCGCAAGTGGCCGCTCTCACCTGAGCTTCAGGATTCTGCTTTCTAACCAAGAACACGTCCTGAACCGCTGAGAGTCGTCCAGACAAACCGCACTGTTAGCAGAAGAGGTTTGTGGCTCAGGAAAGACAGAAGAATATCAGATTGTTTCTGCTCTGAAACGGCCTCTTCAGCGTGTCTTCACTTCTTTCTATTCTTTTAGTTCCTATTATATTCAGCCAAATTCTGTTGTGCAGTTAGAGACGGTGCCAAACAGAAGAGAGAGAGTCTAGAGGGTTCCACCGTTCCCGTCTCTCTCTTTCTCCTGTTTGTGGAACTGGGTGAAAAATTGATGTGCCAGCTGCCTTTGCCAGTCATTAACATTTCTATTTGAGAGAAACTGTAGCGAGAGCCTCCATTTCTACCTTCAGCTCACCCACGCAAAACCTCAGCTGCTGCGCCCTGAATTATTCTGTTTCGCATTATCCACTAGCGCATCTCAGCCTCGCTGCAGAGGTGAGAGAGAGAGAGAGAGAGAGAGAGAGACCTGTGAGCGTTTGCTCTGCAGATGCTGATTCTCTGTTTTTATTCAGATGAATCTGAGGATTGTTACAGTCACGCTGCCAGATGAGCGTTTGACTGAAGGTCAAAATGCCCATAAACTCCTCACAAACACACAAATCTGACAATCTGACAATAAATACTATAAATAATACATACACACCATTTTTTCCAGTACAAATTAATTCACCACTGACAAGATGGGCTTTTAATAAAAGTTTGCCATCTATGCAGTAGAAAGGCTTTTTTTTTCTTTCTTTTTTTTTAAAATTCAGTGCTACATGACTAGAGAAAACAGAAAAAGGGCTGAGGCATTCTCTTCTGCAGAAAGGTAGGAAAACTTTAGCACCCATAATGCATGAGCTCGGTCTGGCCGTCCTACGATCTGTAGTTTTCACAAAAGCCCTGTAGATGTCTAAAGTTCGACAGACTGACAAACTAATGTTACCTGAACCAATAAATAATCATTGGTTCAGGAGAAACAGCTCATATTGTTCATCTACCAATACTACTGACATTGAAACAATTAAAAAGCTGGTTAAAAATCAGTGAAGTTACTCTTTAAATCAAGATACATTTATTGGAGATGCAAAATGATGCAAAATAAGAAGTCAGATGAAGAGAAGAAGAGGCAGATGAACAAAATGAAGCATAAAACAAGAACAAATATCTAAACTTCATTCAAAGGAAAAACAAGATTATTTTTCTGAACCCACTGGCAGATATTTGTTCTTCATTTGGATCAAGTCATTTTGCATCTCAAGTAAATGAGTGGTGCTTGATCAATACTCTTTCCACATGGAATGAATCTTTACACTGTATATCACTGAAATTATTTTAAATATTCCTCAAAACTATTTTACATTTTAAATAAATCAGATGTTTCACACAATAATCATCTGACGGAGAGAAAGACAAAGAGTGAAAATAAAAGAGAAGGTTTCTGAATCGTGACTGTGTGTGTGAATCATAAGCCCCCACAATCCATCAGTGCTCTTTCCAAGAATCGCAGCAGTCACATGACTTACCTCATGCACAATCATCAATAACACACAGTCGATTGAAGCGTCTCCCACACGTCAGACCCTGTGGACGTTTCTCCAAGAATACACTGGGAAACTCCACTGCAGATGCACTTTATAGCAGCTGAAGCTCATTCACATCACTGCCTCTGCACAAACCCAAACAATCAGCCAAACAATGGCAGTGCTCTGTGTCTGTCAGAGTCCACGGCGTCAGAGCTCAGAGGGAAACGGACGTTATTGAGGTTGAGTGATGCGAGCCGCTGGACTCGTGTTCATTCTCCTGCTGCGCTCAGAGCCGGTGGTCAGCGCTAATGAGCGGAGGTCTGACGACTGACCTGTGCACTAACCCTCCCAGATACTGACCGTTCAATGGCCCTCGGCCCTCTTGAGAATTAAACAGCCTTCTTAAACTGCTTACATGAACACGGACACGGCTGAAGAACACGGACACCACACGGATACACTGGACTAGAAGAACACGGACATGAGAACACAGACACACGGCTGAAGAACACGGACACACGGCTGAAGAACACGGATACACGGCTGAAGAACACGGACACAGTAGAAGAACACGGACACATGGCTGAAGAACACGGACACATGGCTGAAGAACACGGACATGTCTGAAGAACACGGACACACGGCTGAAGAACACGGACACGGCTGAAGAACACGGACGAAGAACCCGGATACACGGCTCTGAAGACACGGACACGAAGAACACGGACACACTGACACTGAAGAACACGGACACAAGAAACCGGATACATGAAGAACACGGACACATGGTAGAAGAACACGGACACAGGCGGAACACGGACACACGGCTGAAGAACACGGATACACGGCTGAAGAACACGGACACATGGTAGAAGACAAACCCGGGAACACATGACACACGGCTGAAGAACACGGACACATGGCTGAAGAACACGGAATGAAACACGGACACACGGCTGGGGAACACGGACACATGTCTGACACACGGCTGACACTGAAGAACACACGCTGAAGAACACGACACTGACACATGTCTGAAGAACACGGACACCACGGCTGAAGAACCACACTGAAGAACACGGACAATGTCTGAAGGAACACACACGGCTGAAGAACACGGACACACGGCTGAAGAACACGGACACACGTTTGAGACACAGGACACACGGCTGAAGGACACATGGCTGAAGAACACGGACACATGTCTGAAGAACTGGACACACACGGCTGAAGAACACGGACACACGGCTGAAGAACACGGACACATGTCTGAAGAACATGGACACACGGCTGAAGAACACGGACACATGGCTGAAAGAAACCAGACACATGTCTGAAGAACACGGACACACGTTTGAGGAACACAGACACACGGCTGAAGAACACGGACACATGGCTGAAGAACACGGACACACGGCTGAAGAACACGGACACATGTCTGAAGAACATGGACACACGGCTGAAGAACACGGACACATGTCTGAAGAACACGGACACACGGCTGAAGAACACGGACACGAACAAACACAACACAAGAAACACGGACACACGGTGAAGAACACGGACACATGTCTGAAGAAGACACACGGTGAAGAACGGACACATGTCTGAAGAACACGACGAAGAACACGGACACACGGCTGAAGAACACGGACACACCACGGACACATGTCTGAAGAACACGGACACACGGCTGAAGAACACGGACACACGGCTGAAGAACACGGACACACGGCTGAAGAACACGGACACAGGTTTGAGGAACACAGACACATGTCTGAAGAACATGGACACACAGCTGAAGACACTGCTACAGCTCATTAATCAATCACTGACAAACATTTCAGACTGACTAACGTGACGTTCCTATATGAATGTACTTCAGCTAAATACCTGTTTACCATCATACAATACAATCTGATTTATGAATTATGAATTGTTGCCATGAATTGTTACTGTGTTGTTTTGTTCTGTCTCATAATCTGATGTCATCTCTCTACATGTATGTTGTGACATTATTTCTGGGCTTTCTGGGAAAAGCATCTGGACTGAAGCATTAATCTCTATAAACATAAAAGGACTTTCATATATATATGTATATAATTAATCCCTCCAACTGACGTCTGTATGATACAGATAAAGCCTGTGAAACAAACCACACTAATCATACAAACATGCATTCTATCCATCCATCCATTACTCTATTTATCTATCTATCTATCTATCTATCTATCTATCTATCATCTAAATTAAAACACAACAAAAAGTCTGTTCATTCTGAAGTGAATAAATATTATTTAGAATATATTCATGTTCAATGTTAGATCAGTTGTTTTTTGTTTCTTATTTCAAACTGTCCAAACTGAGTTAAAGTGTGTTTGTGCCTCTTTCTTTAAAACCAATGACACTTTCTGTGATATTTTGTGATCAAACCCAATGACATTCATCGCCCACACCCTTTGGTGGCTGCTGTATGTCTGTCAGATCATCTGCAGGAACCACACGGTCCAAACACAAGTCAAGTTAGTGAGTGAACCAGAGTCTCCTTCATCTGATATTCTGACTTGAAGACAAACATCACCATGATGGTTCTGTATAGATGCTGTGATTCTGACGTCTCCTTCAAACATTAAACACACTCGGACAGCTCCTCAGTGGCCTGAGAGAAGGAGAGATAATAATGAAGATCTCTAATTCTGCATTCATGCATCAGACTCTGAGGCGGAGACGCACTCGTGCCCTAAACACCCGCTCGCGACACACGCCGCATGCAGAAGAGCTGCTGGGAGAGACACTTCTTTACTGTCAGGACGCCCGGCATGTGTTTAATAAAAGATAAGAGAATCCAACCCAAATCTTTCCAAACACGCAGCACTATTGAAATCCAACATCTGAATAATTCAGTCTTCGTGCTGCTTTATGGCCCATTACGCTCTGTGTTTAGCACGACTCGCACACGTCCTACAGCACTGGGACAGGCGTGTCCGGCCCTCGACTCACTTCCGTACCTTATCTGCAAGGCTGCGTCTTCTTTCCATACGAGTAAACTCACATGCATGGAAATTACAGATAGTTCTGCGAGCATTTCTTTATCACATCTTTTCTCATGAAAACCAAACACATTATGTCTTGTTTAGACTCTGTGAGGTAAAACTTCCCTTTTGTCTGGACTGAATAAATGTTTAAGGACCTGAAAGCGTCGCTGTTACTCCTGCTCAGAATGAAACCGAAGTGATACACGTGTCTAGAGAGAAAAACGCTGGGTAAATACACATGATAGAAGTTAATACAACATCATTACAGCACAGGAGACAAACAACTTCCTTTGAACAATATTTCATAAAAAGTCCTGAAAATGGAAGTAGTTTATTATGAGGTTTAACACTTAGTGTGATAAAAAATCGCACACCAGCACTACTAGTGATGGCTGACTGTAGAGACTGTTTATGTCTTTATTAGAACATGCTTGAATGTTGATTATTTTCCTCATATTCTCCATTGTTCAGCTCCTCTCTTCCCAGTCTGTCAGTAACGCTCTGTTTAGTTCCTGTCTCTATGAAGCCCCTCCTCCTGAAAAGCACAATGTGCTCCGATTGGTCGGCTGGAGCAGTGTGTTGTGATTGGTGTTTGGGAAATGTCCCGCCCCTTACCATAACCGCCAGTTTCAACACACTACTAACTAACTCAACCAGGCCCCCGCCCCTTTATTCTGCGCATTAATTATTTAAATGAGGAATATTGTGACGTGTTCATTCCCGGAAGAAACTCGAGACTACAATGGAGGCGTTTCAGGGAGTTCAGAAACACTGGCACTGATATAGAGAAGAACTCCTGCTGGAGGAGCTTTCTCATGCTCAAACAGCAACATTACACACTAAAGAAAGATGAGCATGGGAAACAGCAGAATATGTCCTCTTTAAGAAGCTTTAACGTGGGTGTTTGTGAGCGATGACTCCAGCAGTTTTAGTGTCTTATCTCCTTCACCTCTGAATCACCTTGTGAACCGCTCATCCTGCTGAAGAAAGCTGCTTCATTACAGAGAACCCTTCTGCTCAGGACCGATCGCCCCGCTGACTCATTAGTGCGCTGCGGTGGCCCGGCGCGGAGTGGTGTGCGTCGTATGAGCTCGACTCCAGCGGGAAGCAGAACTGTATGATTTATAACGGCGGTTCTCTGCAGCGCTACGTTATTCCTCCATCCATCACGTGGAGGTGAAACCAGCGTGAGAGGAAGCGCATCAGTCAAGCGGCCGTGAAACTGACTTCCCCGTCGCTGTTTTTACAGAGTAATGTGCGTCGCCGGGACTCCAGTTCCTAACGAATCACCTCAACGAGAGCTCAGCGAGAAATGACACAGCCACAGAATCACAGAGAAGAGCTCCATCAACTCAACTTCATTATTAAATGAGAAAATAAAGCTGCTGCCTCAAATGTACAATCAAGAAGAAGAAGATTATGATTTACACTGAGAATCACACAATGCCTTCGATCTCTCTCTGGTTCAGTCTGATCTCCAGCCTTCAGCTGATACCATCATAAATCCAAGGTCTCTTTCCAAACACTGCAGGAGAGGTTTATCTCACGTCTGTAGGAGCTCACACTGAAAACCTTCATGAATGAGTAACCAGAATTACAGAAAAGAAAACAGACTATTTTTCTGCACTTCTGTAGATTCCATCCTCCATCGTATTATCATACGTGAATCGCTCTGGACCTCAAGGAAAAGCTTGGAAATGATAATTCTGTGTCTCTGCAGCTCAAACGAACCGTATCCATCAATGACAAGATCGTCTGAAGTCACTGCAGAAATCAAAACACGTCTCAATCAGCTTTACACTTCAAGCGCTTTGTGTTTGGCATCAAATGGTGCTGAAACTGAAGACGATAACATTTGCCAAAGTATAAACTATTTTCAATAATCTCTAGCAGTGCATCTTCCCGAAGCCCCAAAACTGCACATTTTGAACGTCTCTTTATCTGACAAACTCATTTGAAGTCCTGGAGTGTCTGATGTGTTTGATCACAGAGACATACAGCATCTGCAGTGTTGGTGTGTCTCCAGAAACACTGATCAGACCATGTCAACACAGCTGACCCCAACACACAGAGGACAATAATGTCCAAACTGATCAGAAGTTATTTACTAACCCTTACCTTTAGGTGCAGAAAAGCTTGTCCCCTTAAAAGAGTAAAAAAAAAAAAAAACTTAGAATTGAAACTTAAAAGACAAGCTTCTATATCGAATCTTTTAGGGGTTCCTATTAGGGCTGTGTGATTAATCATAAGCGTAATACAATCATGATGTATGGCCGATTGCTAAACCGCAGAAAGCACGATTATTTTCCGCCAGCCCCCTTCGGTGTGAAATCTGAGAACAGAACACAGCGGGTTCATCAGATCACAATTATTTATATAGCGCTTTATACATTATGTGACATATGTTTCAAAGCAGCTTTACAGGGATAAACAGGAAAATAATGATACAGTGATGCAAATAGAGTGAATTTCTGCTCTGGGGGCAGTTGTGGCCTGATGGTTGGACTTGTAACTTGAAGGTCACAGGTTCGAGTCTCAGTACAAAAACGGCTGCCCGGGTGTGTGTGTGTGTGTGTGTGTGTGCAATTGGATGGGTGAAATGCAGAGCACAAATTTCAAGTATGGGACATCATACTTGGCCACACGTTGCTTCACTTCACTTCAGTTCACTAAAAAAAGAAATAGTGTCATTGTTCAACTGAGATCAGTTCAGTGTTGATTCAGTTCAACTCAATAACTGTGTAAAGATAATCAACTATAGAATGAGTTCAATTCATCTATAAAGCTGCTCTGGTTTGAAGAAAGCAAAGAAACAGGGAAGGTGAATTCAGGGCAGGATGAGGAAAATCAACATCTGTGGTTTGGGAATATTTTGGATGCAGGACAAATTGGGTTTATTCCACAGAATGAGTTTTTTCGGTTAAAAACACGAGACTCGGGTCTAGAAACACATTTGGCACATTCTGAATGAGGTGAACAAAAATAATCACCAACGAAAAGAGTTCAGAAAATCCCAATCAAAATCACAGTATTTTGATAGTATTTTTTATCCATATTGCACAGCCCTAGTTCTCCTAGTTTTTACTTTTAATACATTCATTTTTTTAAAATTAAATTTTATGAATTAAGCAGCTTGTAAAGATACTATATCGGTAGAAAAAAATTAATTAACCAGTTAAACATGAAAGTAGTATGCAATCATTTAACACATTTCTCCTTATATAGAATCTTTTTGGCATAAACCCTCGAGTTCTATACGGTGAACCCCACTGAAGCTTTTTTCTAAGAGTGAACCCCTAAAAGTTGTACATTAACCAACTTAGAGTTGTAATATGTACTCTTAAAATACTACTGTGAACCATTTATGGGTGAATAAGATACGCAGATGTCTCTTTGAAGGAAATGACCAGCTGTTAAAGGTACAATTTAAGCACATTTCTTCTGTGTACAATCACCCCTTGAAGAACCTCCAGATGATTCCGTTCCGGAACTCAAAAGTTCTTTTAGTACAAAGTTGAATACTCATCATACCCCAAAACAAATAACTTCATATGAACATTAAAATAACGTGGAGGAAAGAACTGCATGTGGGAGACAGATGAGAAATGGACATGAAGGTCCAGTGATATTGAGAACGTCTCCCACGACCAGTGTCGTCCTGAGCGAGAGAAACCAAACCTCATAAACCCCACACATGGAGAAACATGCAGAATAGTGCTTGTGATGACTCACTTTCCCAAAGTGCTGATAGGATGTGAGAGTCCACTCATGCGTGGTTACCAACACCAGCTCAAGCGTGACTCAGCCGAGCCGTTGATCTGTGCCGACAGAGACGCTTTGGGTCTCGATGAGAGGGAAGAGAGTGGGCCGACTCAGCTGCCCGCCGGATCACGGCAAAACTCAGTTTAGTTCAGTCGATCGTCAAAGGAGAACGACGAGAGAGACGAAAGCGAGGTCGGCAGAGGATCCCTCAGGTTTAGTGTTTCTGAGGGTGCTTTTGAAAAACTGCTTGAATGAATTTAAAATGAACATTTTGGGTTTCTCTACTCTAAACACACAAATGGGAAACTCATCTCTCTTCAGGTCTGCATCACAAAGAACATCATGAATTAGCGGAAAGCACACATTTACTGTTAGTACCTGAACATGAGCACAAAGCCTAAAAATAACTGTCACAAAACACACGCGCGCAGCTTCAGAGAGATTACTGCCACCTTCCCTTCCAGATGAATGTCAAATCCATACCGACACGGGCAGGGTTTGGCTTAGCTTTGCTTTTCTCCAGAGTAAATTTCATCCCTTCCTCAGCAGGAGGAGCTTCTATTCCCCGAAGCTCTCGGAGACATCAACGACGCTCACAAGCATTAGAAACTGAAATCACATTCACAAATGCAAACCAACCACTCCAGCGTGAGACACACGAGAACACCAACACTGACTCCCGTCGGGATACCGGAGCTGACGGGAGCTTCTACAGCTGCGTGAATGTCAGTGAAAGGGAAGACTTATTCACATGAGATGAAGAACGATGAAGAAGAATCACAATACGGAGCAAAACAAGTCCCAAATGAGCTGAGAAATGACTTAAACCAGCTGCGTCACGGGTTGGATGTTGAGCAGAAAACTGAAGCACAATGTAGTTTAGTCACGTTTTGATGTTTGAGAGGGACTTCATGAGCTTAAAGATGCCATCCACATCCAGAAGACCAACAAGATGCAGTTCAAATCTAGATGAAAAATTCGTATCTAATTCACTAGATTATCCAATAATGGATATTAGTACATGCTTAACTTATTGATTATATAACTCTGGTGAAATTGCTCATGTGGTGATATAACCTGCCCACCTCTAACATACACAAACACACGTTCTGGACTTCATCATGGAACGGACGCTGTTAATAACATCTCTCATAACATCTTCACACAAAATAAACCCTCAAACTGAACGCTGGCAGAGTTTCACAGACATTGTCCTGCGGATTATTTTAGAATTATTATACATGCAGCTTTTGTGAGCTTGTATTAATTAAGAGACGAAATGTAAAATGTAAAATACTTAATTTGTCACACTTGCAGGACCATGCAAAATGAACTAGAGAAGGCATTAAGATTATTACAAAGTCAAGTCAAGTCACCTTTATATATATATATATAGTGCTTTTTACAATGCAGATTGTTTCAAAGCAGCTTTACAGTGATAACTGGTATATAATTTTGGCTGCACAGCAGTTTAAACAGTTTTAAGTTCATGATTATCATCAATATGTTATGCATCAACTACCCAAACATACAGTAATTGTTGAACTCAATTAAAGGGTTAGTTCACCCAAAAATTAAATAATTGTTTATCCTCCATAAAAAGCAACGAAATTACCACTTTCAAGGTCCAGAAAGGTACTAAAGACATCGTTAAAACAGTCATGTGACTGCAGTGGTTCAACCTTAATGTTATGAAGAGACGAGAATACTTTTTGTGCGCAAAAACAAAACAAAAATAACGACTTTATTCAACAATCTCTTCTGTGTCATTCTCATTTTTTTTTTTTTTTACGTTGCAGTGCTTCCAGAACGCTGACTGCG
This sequence comes from Culter alburnus, assembly GCA_028476615.1. Lineage (NCBI taxonomy): Eukaryota > Metazoa > Chordata > Actinopteri > Cypriniformes > Xenocyprididae > Culter > Culter alburnus. The sequence goes on along the minus strand of JAOTNS010003472.1, from coordinate 550,551 downwards.
CACAAAAAGTGTTGATTATATTGCTGTCTATGGACGAATCTCTCGGATTTCATCAAAAATATCTTAATTTGTGTTCTGAAGATGAACGAAGGTCTTACGGGTCTGGAACGACATGAGGGTGAGTAATTAAATTTCATTTTTGGCTGAACTAACCCTTTAATTTACTCAAATGCAGTTTGCATTAAACTTTCCAAAAGCTATCTGACAAGATGAGATCTTTACAGCATTAATATTTTTACATCAATAAGAGATTAATGAGCTGCACAAGAGCATGAGTGTTCGTGCCCGAGGGCTGACGAGTCTCACGATCGCAGGAAATCATGTAATTGGCATCTATTTAAGATCTAAGAACCAAGCGCCTCCAGACCTCAGATCCGCTTTGAGGCCGGAGAAAATGTGCTGCAAATTAAACCTTAAACCTGAAAGAGCCACAAAAAAAAAAAAAAGATTCTTCCAGAAGAAGCTTGTTTGAATGGGAAGAAGAGAAGCCACATCACTCTTAAAAATAAAGCTTCTTTACTGTCAACTTTTAACATCCATGAACCTTTCCATTGGACAAAAGGTTCTTTAAAGAACTGTGAAGTAAACGGTTCTTTGGGGATCCAAAAATGGCATCACTTCAAAAACCCTCTTTTGGAACATTTATTTTTAAGAGTGATCATTATCAATTATGAAATTTACTGCATTAATAAACTCTTGTTTGATGATGGAATGTGCTTTTTGTGCTCCTATTAAACATATGACATCTTTATGTCATGTTTAAATAATCTGATCTGAGATCTCGCAACACGGTTTCTCAAGAGATCAGCAAACAGACGGTTATAATGAGGACAAATGACACAAGAAAATCATTGAACGTATGATGGAAATGTAGTTTTGTGAAGCAAGAGCCACTGCATCCAAACCACAAACACTTCAGCAGGACAAACCAAAGAAACCCTGAATACTGTACAACTGAACTGAATCTGATCAAACACAGGCCTGTGAGACATTCAGCACTGACTCATTAACCTTATTTCAGTCGTTTTTGTTTATTTGTTTTTTAATTGTGGAGTAATTTTCTCTTCTTCATCTCTCTCTCTCTCTGATGACAGATATAATCCTTCATTTAACGCGTCTCTCTCAGATCTGTTCTGCTCTCGCGTCATTTCTGAGATGCTGCAAACGCGTCTGCAAGAATGAAAATGAATCTCACTAAATACCGAAGATTCAGTCCACTCTCTCTCTCTCTCTCTCTCTCTCACACACACACACACACACACTGATGCGTTTAAATGAATGCGTTTCTGCGTGAACTGGCGTGTGTGTGTGTGTGTGTGGGGGGGGGGTCATATTGGCTAATTCTCATTTTAATTTCTACACGAACTGTCCGGATTCGCTGCAGTAAAGCGCATTAAAACCTTCATATTTTTCACAGCAGAGTCAAACAGACCAACCATAAATCAATCATGATTTAAATGTTTCGTTTCAGAGCAGCGGTTTATAGGACGAATCATAATAATCAATCAGGTCAGATGATATATTTTTTATTTCTTTACATTTGTCTTTACAGTTTATTCATCTCATTTTCTTTGAAGAAAAATAATTTGATTCAATTAACCGCATGTGACAGAACAACGAAACATTTAAATGCTTCTTAAAAATACATTTTCGGTATCAAACTTTTATAGATAATGAGCGAGAATAAATGTGGCAAACACAGAATCATCTCACCCAAAGTGATGGATACAGATATCAGCAAAGACCGAATGAAACCATCAGATCTGAGGACCTCTCCAAACGAATAAAAGATGAAGGAATTCTCAAGAAATCAGGAAGAAAAATCCACATCAGCTGTATTTGTCATGAGATAAATCCTCTTCATGGCGCGCAGGTGAACACCAGAATCAAATGATGATGATGAAGAGGAGGAGAGATCTAAGATGATGAAGATGAAGCATCAGTTAAATGTGTGTTTTCTCGTCATCATCTTCAGCGCACATGTGTGTTATTGAGCAGGTCCAGTATCTCCATCATCGCGCGGCGGATCGCAGCACATCTCCGCACATTCAGCCCGCAGTGCGCGTCACATCCACCGGCTCCAGCTCACCGTCCGGCGCTCAGACACACGCGAGCACAGCCGATGACAGGCGCGGGTCTCTGGATGCTGCTGCGTCCATCCTCCCCTAGAGCAGGACGAGAGAGAGAGAGAGAGAAGAGAGAGAGAGAGTCAGTCACTGCAGACGCGCACTGCCGCCCAATGGAGAAGATCTTCTGATTCCAGCAGCCATAATGCAGGTGAGGGACACACACACACACACACACACACACACACATCAACAGGACACACCAGAACATTGTAAGTTCGTGTTTATAATTTGAACAACAGAACTGACATTTTTATTGGATTTGGCCCAATTATGCATAATCCTCTGACATCATCCTATTTTGAGAGACTTTACAAAGGTCCGTCATTCCGCGGCTGGATTGGGATGTTCCCGGTGTGTGTGGAACGTGAGGCTCATGAATGGCTCTTGTTTGATTCCTCCGTGGGCCCGTCAGAGCTGTGGCCTCTAAAGCGCCTCTCTGTGAGGGGAATTTCGATGAAGGGCTTCGACACCAAAGAAAAGAGCCCTCAGAGCCTGAGTGGCTCCTCTGTCCTCTCCGTGTCAGAGTCGCGGGACAAACGTGACTCCGTAATAAATGGAAAGACAGACAAATGCGGCTTTGATTGCAGAGAAATTGATTGACAATTGGTGCTGCTCCATCATTTCAAACCAAACAACCACAGAAAAACCAGCTTTGTGTGTTTGGTTTTTAATTTGAGCCACTTGGACAAGAAAAACTTTACAAAGACACAATAAAAATGCATACCAATTTGCATTTTAAATAGGCTACAAACTCAGAGTGAAGGCAGGTGAATTGGAGGTCTTTTAAATTGAGATGAATGACAGAACATTAGTTTAAATACATTGTACGACTTCACCAATCGGAGATCACTAAAATTAATATTAAAGAGGTGTGTGAACTCACAAGTATGATGTCAGACACTGTAATTTGCTCTGGCCCCCTCCCTGTTCGTCAGCAGTGTTGCCAATTTAGGGATTTTGTCACTAGATCTAGTGACTTCCCCACCCCTTTTGAGGCTTTTTTTTTTTTCAAAAGTTTAGGGACAAATCTAGCAACTTCTTGGACAAACCTTTTCTAGATTCTTATTTTGCCCACTGATCTATATCCATATTTATATAGATCAATGAATTTGCCATTATGATGTCATCTACTGACATTTAGCTACCAGTTTTAGCTACTTTCAATTGAAAGCAGTTGGTAAAACTGTTCGTCGGAGTGATGAGATACTTAGCAGACTGCACGTGACGTCACTGTCGGCCGCTGTGCTTGCGGTCACGCCCACTGAGTGGCAAAAAGACTGAGCGGCAGCATTGGTTTTCAGCATGAATGCTGCGAAAAACATATAAAACACATCCAAAATGGGAATAAGTTTTGCGATTGAATTTACAATTAGATTTGACAAGAAATCTGAGATTTATTTTTACATACTGCTGAAAACTACAGAAAAGAGAACCAAATAGATCGTACAGAAACAACTGGACTCCAGGCAGGGAAATGTGGATCTGCAGTTATCATTTTGTGTCAAAATGTTAGATTCTGAGGTAAAATCATACCCTATATGTTGTATTGACAATTCATCAATTAAACATTTACCATCTTATATTCTGCACAATTGGGTTTTTTAAATAAACACTGACAAAAACTATACAAGTTTTATGGCTGGATGATATATATAACACTGATATAAGTGATCACCCAGATTTAGACCTACCTATAGACCTCATGTAGCCCCGCCCCTTATCAGCGCTGCGCTCGTTGTCTTTTGACTTCCTGTTTTTAATTCCACAGCGATCTTATTTATGAATGAACTGCTCGTTTTAAAATCTTCCTGGTCTACTGACATTTGTTAAGACATCTGCTTTAAACATTACAATGCTCATGATAACATTTGTTAACTCATACATTAAGTAAATCCACTTCACCAGCTAATTATTCTTTGACAGCGATGCCATAGAAATATACAGGGCTACCGCAAAAACGGAAATTGTAAAGATGGCTGCGCGCACTTACGTTCACGGGCAGATTTGCGTTATGTATTTCCCCAGCGTCGAAATCAGACACATCTAAATGTCAGGAAACACTATGTCAATATCCATGGATTAGGTTTCTTTGACAAGTTGTAAGGAACACTATCCAGCCCAACCTTTAGTGTAATTGTTTTACTCACGTTTTCGCATTTTCCTCTATTAAATCCCGTCATGCAGCAGCTCTTTTTCCACTCAGTCCGGCTGAGGGAGCGTGTTCCGGCTGGAAAGTGACGCCAATGCATATCCTCTATTGGATTACAATTTACAAGAAAATACTATTTTAAGTAGTTTTACTTAAAAAAAAAAAATTCAAATTCAATGCATTACTTACCATTTAATTGTAATTATTTGTAAAATTTGAAAGCTATTTCTGAGTGAAAAATTGTTTCAAAGTAAATCCTAAATCATCTTGTTTTCTGTGTAGGAAGTGAGCCAGTAGTATTACTCTGTAAAAAAAAAAAAAATAAAATAAAATTCGATGTTGTAAATAAAACTGGATTAGATTAATGATGAACATTTTTGGAGCATGTTTTACAAGAAAATACTATTTCAGTCTTTCTACTTTAAAATTTCACTAATTCACTGTGCCAGTACACTGCAAATAAATCTCATCTTTTATTTTTTGCATGGGCTTTTTTGAATTTACTTGCTCCCAAAAGTTGAGATAACCTTTTTTTAATTTTGTCAGTTCGAATACATTGGACAAATCATTGGATAAATACTGTAAATTAAGTTTTAGAACAAAAATCAGAAGATTTTTTACAGTGTAGGTAATGTTGGGCAGAAAATCATGGCCAATAGAAAAGCTATTAGATTAACTATAATTACTGGCAATATTTCAGTAAATCAACTTGTGTGCCATTGAGCTCCAGAACAGCCGGCTGGTGGAGAGCAGAAAGAGACTCAGCCAATCTGTGTATATGGATGATGGATAGAGGCTGATGGGTTGGGTGATCAGTGTCTTTCAACCCACGGGAGAGCCCCCTGCTGGACTCATCCAGCGGATGCAAGGAGGTCACCCATCCATCCAACTAACTAACCCGTGTCAGCCCTGATCAGCACCAGTGGGACACCAGCTCTGTCTCTATAGTGCTGAATGACTGTCATGAGCACAAACCTACAGGACAAACAGCCACTGATAGCCTGTGTCATTATCGAATCATCCACTTCAACAGCGAAGGCAAGAGTGGAGTCAGAGAGCTCGAGGACGAGTGCTGCTTTTCAAGTGAAGCTTTGCTTGAGTTAGAGTTGAGAAGGCTTGATTAGCAGAATCGGACGTAGATGTTTTCAGGTTCAAACAAACAAACAAACAAAGTTATCACTGTGTGTTTCAGTGTGAGTCTTACCTTGATGAACACCTCACTGGATTCTTCTAACAGTGTCTGACCCGTCGTCAGAATTTCATGGCTTCTATGACAGAGAACAATTATAATACTGAGACTAACGGGTATTTCCTCTTTTTGACACTCAAATCATATTGTGCATGTCCAGAACCAAGAGCCACAGCATGAATCTTCATATATTTGAGATCCGTTCTGATTAACAGTGGAGATGTTTGCTCAGAAGATTGTTTTAGGAGGCGACAGAAACCAGGACAAGTTCCAGATTACCAATTCTCTCATATTTCTATTCCGTTCTGTTTTATTCCATTGTGAATGATCTCACATTTAACTGGTGACTGCTTTTTGTGCTTTGGGAAAATTAAATCCCTATCTATGTTTGCACTGTGAACCGATTTACTATAGAGCCCTGTGTATGATTGAACACTGAAGAAACCGGCAGTATAGATTCATTTACTGTAGACCCAAATTACATTTCAGTTCAGCAGTTATAGAGTTCCCTGTAGAAAGCCTGAGGTCTTGATTTTACACGCCTGGAGTGACAAACACCAGCAGGAAAGTTTCCACTGAATTCCTTCAGTCAGCTTTCCCGACATCAGCATTCAGTCCTCCGACAGTGATGCTGTAAGGGAAGAACCGGCATCAAAATATTCTTACATTATTTAATAATGTATAGCCTTATTAATTGGTAATTCTGGTGAATAGCAAAGTGAATATGTTCATTTTGTTAAATGGGTCATGACATAGATTTTTTATTATGTGAATATTTTCACTTATAATGCTAATAAAGTTTTTTGCACCAAAAAACAATATGGAAAAATGATTATTTTATTTATTATAAATAACGATTGTTTTAACGATTAAGTTTCTTTGCAAACTTTCCATTACACTGTGCCTCATTTACAAAACAAAATGCTGCGAACAAACATATAATACTTTGTTGCAACCCCGGACGCCATTAAAATAAACCTTCACTTTTTTCCGACGCTGGGATCCTTCTGAAGTCTGTAGAGAGACAACAAAGCTGTCAAAACGAACATTATTCTTCCATATTTCCTGTTGTCGACAGACTCAAGTGTGTGGAGTATGTCAGAAATGCATCTGTATACTGTATCAGTGTAGACAGCATCAGTCATTATAACGGCTTGTGTTTGCTTTTGAAGAGACGCGACGCTCACATCCAGTGTAAGCCGTTGTCAGCCTTTAAGCAACTGAACGCCAGTGGGCGGGGCCTATGGTGCAATGATATATAACTATTCATCGATGTCATGCTCTGGAAGCAGTCATGTGCAAATATATTTTCCCATGTGACGTCTCAAATCCTGCAATATCCAAACTCGCCGTATTTGGAGCTTGATTAAAAATGCTGCATTTATAAAGAGGAGGGTGTTTTTAAGCTCTGAAACTTGCAGGATGTTTTAATTGTACAAAGACCTCTTATAGACAAATAATTTCTCATGACGTGACTCCATTAACAAGCCCACACTGTAAGTCCTAATTACTCGTGTATTTAACATGTGGTTTGGAGGACATTTCTGTCCACTTCATGTGTCATGACGAGGCATCAGCCCGAACAGAAGCTCTTACACTGTTGAACAGCATGCAGACATTTCAGATTTGCTCCTAAAGGGTATTTATAAAAAAGGCAGAGCCTGTTTGTACTGAGTGCACATGGTCAACTCTGTTTTCACTGACTGTCCATCTGTGCAGATATTTTACAAACAGCACATCACTGAACAGCATCTATAACTGTATGCAATTTTTATTTGTTGCTTTTTTACTTGGTACAAACAGAATATATCACTATTTACCCTAATCATAACACATCTACCTTTTTTTACACTTTCTTTAAATACATGCTGTCGTTTACAACAGTTCAGCCTTTGTCATTTGAAAAAAACACCAGTCAGTCTACAAATCTACAATCCATTATTATTATTTTCATTATTACTACTGCTGTTTGATCAAACGGTGTGTGTTTGCTCAGTATTGGCCATTGACGCTATTGCTCAGCGTCTCAATATTGGACTTGAGTTCTGCTGAGGTTTTCACTGGTGATGTGAGCCAAGCTTTACTTTCACTTGAATTGATCACTACTCATCTAAATGAAGCCAACTGGGAGATTACTGGTAAAAACCACAAAGGCTCAAACATGTGAGATATGAGCTCCTGGCATTGGGAAGCATTACTCACAAACATGCAGGATAAAGCCGTGGATCCCACAATGCCTTAGAAATAATACCACCTGATAGACGAGGGTGTCAGCATCATTAGCCGGTCGCTGCTGCCCTGCATATCAAACATCAATTAAACATCGAGTTAGCCAATCAAGGCATTGTTGTGATGTCATGGGATGATGGCGAGTCCCATGTGAGTCATCAAGCGCTCACATGTAATTAATGCAGATGGCCCAGCGAACCGCAGCGCAAGGACGAGGAATAATGATGAGAATAGCGAGGAGGAGACTTCAGAGAAAACGGCTTAGAGTCGTCACGCTATGAAATGAGCGAGACCTGGAGAGAGCCAAACGTGAGCATTCCCACTGACTTCCATTCATACACTACAGACTGACACATATGAAGCTCAGATGAAGAAGTTTCATGTTTCACTGAATGTTTCACATTTTGCATGTTCAAAGCCAAGTGTGACTTATGATCACGCTTTTAAGAGCCAATCAGCTGAGTTGTAAATGTCATGTGACCAATGACCACTGACATTATGGAATTTAAAAATAAAATAAATGAAGAGCCTCCAAACAACAGAAAAAAACAGCTGCTAGAAGATCAGGAGATGTTTGCTCTATATTACTGTAATAAACATGAATGGAGAAAGATGTTTTTCTCCCACATAATGCTGTAGATGATGAAGATATTTCAGAGACGCCAACAAACTTCACCTGACTGATCCTTCACACGAGAGCATCGCACTCTCTTCCTGACACGCTCCGCCACGATTCTCTGTCATTCTGTCCTCTTCTGAACGCAGATTCAGCTTCTCGTTTGTCATTGAACGGCTGGGAGAGGATGGTTAATGATGTCAGCTGTCATTTAGCAGACCGGCGGCAGAACTATTCTGACACTGAAACGGTTTCCGAGGCAAAAGTTCAACAGCAGAATCAGCGAGTCTGTCAGTTTTCTCAACAGCGTTCCATCATTATCTAGTGAGCGAGCGGCAGAAAGAGATCACTACTCGTCCCACCTATACACTTCTTACCCATCAGACACTGCTGCTCTGATTATTTGTTGACTTTCATAACGTTCTGACGACGGCCTGATTGGATGCACGTTACGGTTTTATATCGTTTTGATTGCATGCATAAACCGCTCAAACTCTAGAAGGTTCTGCCGACCTTGTGGACGTTTAATTGCAGCAGCTGTGATACGGCATCATAAAGTTCCTCTCTGAGAGTCCTGTCTGGGCATCTGGTGTTCAAATGAATAATAATCAGATGAGAATCTAATAAAACACATAAATATGTAGCCGCAGGTGGAGGAGGGAAAGGCGAGAGAAAGGTTAGGTTTATCTGAAGATGCATGATTGGCAGTGGCCTAGATTCGCAGTCGTCTCCAGACCTCCACACACGTGCGTCTCCGCCGCCCCATTTCCTCTGTGCATCGCTCTAAAGTGTGTCAGTCTGTCCCGGGAACATTTGGCAAAGCGGACGAGTTTTTTCTGCCCCAAACGATTCTCCTTCTATCTCTCTCCCGCTCATGCACACGCCGTTTATATGCCAAGCTCTGTCTGGAAGTGTTTCGGCTCGCTGCAGGACGGCCCCGGGGCGACACTCCTCACCCGATCCCTCGTATCCCATCAGCCACACAGACAAACAGCATCAGATCTGAGTGGAGAGAGAGAGTTTAGTGGATTTAGGTCAGCGTGTGTGGGTTAGTTAGCGTGTTCAGTGCTCCGAATGAGTTCTGGAGTCTCGTTTAAAATGGTTTGTGTTCTTTTGCCCTACTGTAGACGTCATCTGTTCTAGAACAGTTACTTTGAAAGGCATAATTAAAGTCAGCATGAAATCACAGTATTGCAGTATTTATTTGAAATGATTTATCCACGCACTTCATTATTGTTTTTAAGTAAATAAATAAATAAAATAATCATTTAAATTCATGTTCTGGTAATCTTGAATCAGAATATCTTCTCCTCCCTCTTGCAGCATCTCTTCTCTTCTCTGATGATGAGGGCGGGGCAACCTGTCACTCACATGAGATCCACCAATAGCAAACCACAACCATCCAATCAGTTCCCCACAGATAAAATCAAGCCCCGCCCTACATTTGTTCTTGTTTGAGAAGCCAATTTACTCTGATATATGGCACAATAGGGGAGAAAAGACGAGCGCAACTAGTCTTCATGACGTCTTTAAATGTAACATTTAATGAGAAAGAAAAATATTTTAGAAATGATATCATTGATCATTTATTTAAATTCATTTAGTTGTTTAATATTGCTCCTTTAAATATCTTAAATGCCTCAGATTCTTAACTGGGACAAACCAGAGTATAAAATAACAAAAATAAAAGTTATATTCAATGAATCGGTTCAAAATGTGTTTCAGTGCTCCTTTTCTTACAAAAAGTAATGTTTCATTTAAACCTCTATTGCTCTCCGCGAATGAAATGAATGTATTATATTTTATTTCGATTATGTTTTTATTTAATATTTTGTATTTGTAGGGGATTTTATGGTACTAAATTATATTTATGCTGTAGGTATATACCATGTATTCACTTTTTTGAGCATAGACCTGAAAATGAAATTTCCAACTTAAACTGTCATAAAAGAATTTTTAAAGAATTTTACGTTTATTGTTATGAAAAAATGCACAAAAATACTATTTTAAATTCTTATATGAAATATATATTTTTAAAAACACATTTTACTCTAAAACTGCAAGAAAATCAAAGCCATAAATCTAAAGTTGTGTTCCAAATTTGAGCTTGATATCTCAAAAAATGAGCGTTCAGTAAGATTTTGTTTGGCTGCAGTACCAAACGCTTCCACTAGATGAAATTTGACTTCCATTCATTTCCAATGTGCTCATTTTTGACTGCCAGGAGCACAAGTGTGACTATTTCTTTCAGGGCCATTTAACATTTTCGAATCATGACCATGATTTTTTGTGTTCACATAGCAAGTGCCAAAACCTTTACCAAGCTTCGTACCATTCCAATGAAGTAAAAAAATTCTAAAAAGACAAAACGTAAAATTTTGGCCAAAGAGCACCAGAGGGTTAAACATAACCCTATATTTATAGTTAAGTTTAATATATTTTTGAATCTACAATAAGACTTCATCTGAGTTTGCATCGTTCTGAATAAACGCTTCAGGACTCATTTCAGACTGAAGCTTTTACAAATGCGGCATGGATGTCCAGTTTGTTTTACCACAATGATCCTCATCACGCAGAAGAACGCCAGACAAAGTTTCTCATGCAAACCAGAAACTCAGCGACCATCAGCTCGCGTTTCCATGACATCCATTAAAAATCACCTCATCTTCAGTCATTTCATGAAGCTTAACTCCAAATTTGCTCTCTTTTAAAAGTCATAGTTAAACTTCAGGTTTTTATCACTCTTGCGAAATTGGATTAATTTGCAGCCTAAATGGAGTTCCATGCCATGTTCAGAAGTGGTGTAATAAAATAGGCAAAAATCTAATTTAAATTGCAATAATAATTGAAGTACGGTCCCAGCGATTCATTGTGAAATAATGACGTCTCTTTCAAGTTCTATTATGCAGTTTGATTTTTATAATGATCAAAGCTGTTGAGTTTCTTCATCACATTCACTCAGAAAGCACCTCTTTTATAGAGCGCAGCACAGATTTCAGGCTCAAAAGATGAGATCAAATGTTTGCTTTTGAATGACATGAAATAAATGCATAAATAAAGACGGAACATATAATAAGAGGAGAAGCGCTGAAACCATCGTGGAATGTGGAAGAAAACATCAGCGGCGTTGCTGTAAATAGAGACTTTCTGAAGATGTTTCAAGGCCGCAGAGGATCAATCTTCTTCATTAGCATAAGATAAAAGACATACAGTAGATCCTCCATGGAAAACTGCCAGAAAAACATACTTTGCATTTTCTGTTCAATACGTCTGATAATGTTTCTATGTTTTACATTTACATGATCAAAAGATTCGTATATGGAACATCAATTTTAACAAATCAGTTTGTAGTGTTACAGTACCATGGTACAACATCCAAAAACCACAGTACTTCTTGGCACCTGTTAGTGCTTCGAAAGGAGCTGCAGCTCGTCCGTGGAGAATCTGTGCTGCTGAGAAGATAAAGAGTCCAACAAGATTCTGCTCAGATTACAGGAAGCACACATAAAAATACAGGAGCGATGGAGGAGATAAAGTAACCTACTAAACTCCCAGAACAGCCACACACACTCATCTGATACAGATACACACCGCAAGAGTTTATCTGCTTCAGTGCAGCATATCAGACATACACACACACTCATGTGGGAACCACGGATCCATCCATCACTCATTCTTTCCTCTGGGATTGAAGCAGCACAGAGGGACGGTCGAACTGGGAACAACACGCAGGAATCTGAGCAGCCTGTAACTGATGAAGAGAAACTCAGATGCGGTTTGAGGAGCCAGAAACATCTGCAGGATGGAGAAAATCGACAGGCAGATGATGGAGATCAGAGCGAGTGTTCAGATCAGACTGATGAAATGATTCAGAGTGAATCACACTGGGAAACTGAGCAGTTATTCTGTGAACTTATCAAGAGTTTGTTCTATAAAAACAGGGTGATTTTCACTCACGTCCCACAATCCCACAGAGCGTCGGCGTCCAGCGGTGTGTCTGTTCAATTATAATCATCTAGAGTTCGGCTTCATTTGCTGATCAGTAGTTTGTCAAGAGCTGCAGTGAAAACAGAGAGTTCAGGTTAAATACAGGAACATGTTTTTCTTTCAGACTATTCTGTTTTTACACCAAATTTTGCATTCATGTTGTTCTCAATCACATCTTTGGTTCATCTCTTGGGTTCAGACAAGCTGAACATGTTCTTCTGTCAGGACCACTATCGTCAAATATGATTGATAATTGCATAGAGTTTGTATTGGCGGTATGGTTCTGTTCTGGGCAAGAACTCCTTGCACATCCATGCAGTCTAACATGGACAAGAGCAGAGAGAGCAGCAATTAGGGTAAACAGACCAGGACCAACATGTGCAGATATCAATGTCAAGATATGTAATGTCAATAATTTAACATGTACACATATTTCAAGAATTAGTCTGATTCAGGGGAATCATAAGGCCAAATCCTGACTGACGAGAGGAGGAGCTGGGGAAGGAGGAGGGTAATTTGCTCCTGAGAAATGCAATAGCTGCTGATAATTCTGAGGAGCTTATATATGGATGCTGTGATAGGCGTCGTATGCCTATTGTGAGTCACCTGGGAGTCAGCTGATGCGAGCTTGACTGACGTGACCTGCCAGAACTGATGCTAACGCTGGATTTCTCACACTCATTTACATGAAGTTGGATTTTAACACATGAGTCCAAACGGGAGAATCACATTCCTAATCAATGTTTTCCGGATCTTTCCAGGAGATTCAGTCCTGCTCCGGTTCTTCTCGTCACTTAAAGATCAAACGTTCTCAGTGACGTCAGAAAAGCTTTGCTGCGAGTTTATTAAGACTGAATCACTGAATCGTTCGTGATTTCATGAAGTCTTAAGGACTGAAGCATCACAAAACTTGAACTGAACTGATCTGGATAATGACACTACTGTCTTTTTAGAGCAGCTTCACAGCAGAATTTAAGAGGCTCATGGATTTTGGCTCACTCTTTCTCATTTTTGTTTTGTGTTCTTGTTTGAAGAGTGGCTTCTTGAGGTTTTGTGTTCCCATTTTTGTTTCCACAACTCCACAAACCCCATTTCCAACAGTTATTTGTTCCCGGACGAGCCCCCAATTTATGTTACGACCCGGCTCAAAGTCACAATATAAAGAGGACACTTCACAAAATAGGTTTCAATAAAGAAACTATAAGTTTATATAAAGTTAAAGAAATAATGTCTAGGGTCAAAATATTAAAGAATAAAAAAAGGAACAACAAATCAAATAACTGTTGGAAATGGGGTTTGTGGAGTTGTGGAAACAAAAATGGGAACACAAAATCTCAAGAACCCACTCTTCAAACAAGAACACAAAACAAAAAGAGAGAGCGTGAACTAAAATCCATGAGCCTCTTCAATAGAGTGTCACAGGTGCGGCCCATGATCAGCACTGATCCCGCCCACCAGGAGGAGCCTCTGTCCCTGCAGTCTCACAGCAAAAGACAAAGGAAAAAGGGGCAGGGCTGTGACAGCGACGCTGCTGTATGTTGAGAATGCTTGTGCTCACAGCTATCAAACTCTCCTTCTGTTTTCTGCTGAAAACTCATTTAACTGGCTTTAACTCTAAAGTGAACCCTTCTTCCTGTCACATGATAAACACACCGAGACAAGTTCACCGTGTACTTTATTTAAATATGAATAATTTCTTGCCGTTGCATAAATTTAAGATGAGACCTTCCATCAGCGAGTCGAGCATGCGAGGAAGATGCAGAGATGCAACACTCTTCATGATCAACATTCAGAACAAAGATTCAATACGTTTGAACTGATTCACACTGATCACGTAAATGGTTCGTTTACCCCGGTGACTGATGATCGACCGTGTGTTGATTTAGAGAGCAGTTCCTGCTCCTCACCTGTCACAGCCAAGCAAAAAACAAAGCCAAGATTTTAATATCACAGACTGTGTGCTGTTCATATGTGCATCTCTGAGAAAGAGATCCAGCAGATGACGGATGCATCATTCAGCCAATCAGAGAGCCTGAAGCCGTGCAGGGGCCAATCAGAATCCTCCCGCTGGTCCCTCAACGCCAGCAGAGATAAATGAGAGAGAAATACAGAGGAAATTGACCTGATTTGTGCAGCTGTATATATTAACACCATCTATTCTACAGAAAAAGGAGCCATACAGAGGATTCATTCATTTACAAACAACGTTATAAGAGAAAGGACTTGAATCACTTCACTGCTTTATTTCTCTCCTACGGGAGGATGAAGTTACTGCATGACCTCGTTATCCTCACAAATAATAACTGGAAGGCTTTTTTCAAATATGATCTTTCTTTTGCTTCAAATCTATTACATTGCCTTTGTGCTGAATGTCAGAGTGTTTGAACATCTGAGATGTTTTGATTGTTTTGTAATTATCATTTGAACATCTGAGATGAATCGACCTGATCTCTCTCTCTCTCTCTCTCCGATGTGGTCGGGATCATCTGACCCTCACAGATGGCATCATGACACGCATATATAAAATCATCTGTTCAACTGGACTCATCTGCATATTTAGTGTCACATTATACGCCGTATTAGTGCCGAGTGTTTGTGATTCGCATTCAACAGGACAACAAACTCTCACAAACACACAAATGTGTTTGATCGCAGCGTTCAAGGACACGGCACGCTCTGAACTTACACTCATCTGCGCTTCTTCACATTGACACACATCTAATATTTCTACAGATTCGTCGAAGAACGTCTGTGCATGTGTCCATCATGCTTATGATTCACAGATGATGTAATAATCATCATCCTCATCAGACCTTCATCATCTTTAACCGAAACAATAAAGACTCGATTATAGTCTGTTTAACCCCTGCCTTTGACCTCAGCGTTTCATACTGTAATGTTATTACATGTGTAATATGTTGGGCTCTGAATCTCCAGAGGTTGAGCACACATCTGTACAGTCACAGAAACATTAACAATCTGTTTGTGGAAAGAATCAAAATGTCAAACAGAGACAGAAAAACATGTTGATTGGACTGAAGAAGAGATGTTTTGTTCTTAACACTAATCATTTTGTTATTAAAATATAATTATTGTAAAAATACACTATTCATTTTATGCTTATATTATATATAAATATAATATATAATTATAAGTAAAACTTAAAAAAAATTAACTGTTAACATTAGAAATGTTGCTTTGGCAACTAACTGAAATAGGTTCAAGTACTAAAATTACTAACTACTATCTTGCTTCTTGCTGAAATTCGACTGTAAAGCTGCACATCCACAAACGGCTCTGAGACTTACAGAGCATTAATGAACAAATGACCTTGAGTGACACACACTCACACACACACTCACACACACACACACTCACTCTCCATCTGAGTGCTGGTTTGATCTTTCTCTGAGTCAGCGTTTATTTCTGTCCTTGAACTTGGTAACCAGAACATGTGAGTAATGAAGAGCTGTTGGAATTACTGATAGAAATAAAGCTCACGAAACTTCACTGCGGCGCGTGACTCTGAATCTCTCACTATCAGCACGGTCTTTGATTGCTCAACATAAAAACTTTCATTTTCTTAATGATTTGCAGAATTCATATGTTTGGAATCCCATATTTCAGAATATTTCATCATGTTGAGTTTGGAGGTGAAGGAAGACTTTGAAAGCATCTTCAAAGGTGCAACAGACGTTTCTTCTCGACAGCCGTAAATGAGAGTTTTCCTGTTTGTTTTCTGCCGTGACACGTTCAAGCAGCTTCTACACACTGATGATCAACAAATGACTTCAGATGAGCAGCTGATGTTCAGAGAACAGAAGAGCGATGCAGAAATCAATTTTACATAATCACATCAGCGCGTGTTACAGTGAACTAAACAGGGTTCTGAGACCCCGGAGGTGTGAACACACGCCTGTTGCCAAGGAGACACAGCAGTCAATCAATCAGTGTGTTACAGTATTCCTCTGAAGATTCAGATCTAGTGAGAACTGCACAGAATCTGTAGGACGAGACGTGAAATCAGTTCACTTGGTGGCGCTTTCCCTGATGGGGCTAGAAGTCGGCAGAAACGTCATTGTTTTTAAAGAAAGAAAGTCAAGTCTGCGTTTGGGGCAACAAGAAAAGAGTTGATGGTGCTATAGAGTTTATCTGACAGTTTTATTTATCAGTCATCCAAGATGTTCATGTCTTTCAATCTTCAGTGGAAAAGAAATGAAGGAAAACATTCCAGGATTTTTCTCCATATAGTGGACTTCACTGGGGTTCAACGGGTTGAAGGTCCAAATGTCAGTTTCAGTGCAGCTTCAAAGAGTGATCCCAGACAGTCTAGAGAAACCATCGGACATTTTCTAAAAAAAATAAAATTATAGTTTCAATGCTCGTCTTGCACTGCTCTGTGATGCTCCACGCATGACGTAATCATGTTGGAAAGGTCAATGTAGCAATACACTACAAAGTGAATGTACAAAGACTAAGTCTTTACAAAAAAGGTAAAACAATGATGTCGGACAATTTTGAAGTTGGAGGAGAAAATCAGATGGAGTTTTTCGCTCTACCGCGGTACTTCCTCCAACGTCACGCGTGACCTTTCCAACATGATTACGTCATGCGTGGAGCATCACAGAGCAGTGCAAGACGAGCATTTGTGGTTAAAAAATATACAATTTTTGTTTTGTTTAGAAAATGTCCGATGGTTTCTCTAGATAAGACTCTTATTCCTCGTCTGGGATCATGTAGAGCTCTTTGAAGCTGCACTGAAACTGACATTTGGACCTTCAACCCGTTGAACCCCAGTGAAGTCCACTATATGGAGAAAAATCCTGGAATGTTTTCCTCAATTTCTTTTCAACTGAAGAAAGAAAGACATGAACATCTTGGATGACATGGAGGAGAGTAAATTATCAGGAGATTTTAATTCTGAAGTGAACTAATCCTGTAAGCACCAAATGAATGTGAATGTAAAATATCATCCACACGGCAAATGCCTGTCATGAGGTGATGCAGTGAAATCCTGTATGCATGTATGATGTGATGTGAAACTATGCCTCAGATCATGAAGATGACCTTCACTGAATAATAATATTACAGTAAATCAGCTGAAGAACAGCAGCGAATCACGAGCGAGCGCTCGAGCAGCATCAAGGTTTCTCCGCGCGTGCCGCTGCTCCCATGAGGCCGTGTCAATTAAAATATCAAACAGCATGTTTATTATTAGGGATTTCTGCATGCGGTAATAAAGGCAAAACAAAGCTTATGTATAATTACAGGATTAGCAGGAAAGCGCTGTTTTATCTGACTGTGGTAATTGGATGTGAGTTTACGCTGACATGAAGTACCTGGACATTCAAAGCGCTCATTATTCATAATCTCGTTGCGCTCAAAAGAGTCATTATGGCGGGGTGAAATGAAAAGCCGTGTGGAGCGACTGGGCTCTTGAGCCTATTATTCACGTTAAAAAACAACAGCGACGGAGCTCTGGGTCGAACCTGAGAGGAGCTTTATTCTGCCTTTAGTTTTGAAGATAAAAACGCAGAAAGAGCTGGAAAATTACAGGCCCCGCAGACACTAATAACGCAACGCTGTGGGAGTAAACCGTTTCTACGCTGAAACCTCCATCATAACGTGTTGTTTGAGGAAACTGCAGTGAATGTGCACTTTACTGGAGTTCTTCTGCATGTGAACCCTGAACACGTCCATCATCCTGAGGAAAATCCAGACAGTGTGAACGTGATTCTCCCACAGTCCTGTTCTCTCTCGTGACCTTTGACACACTTCAGGAGGAACTGAAAGACCTTCAGCCAGAGAAACAACTGCAGAGCACCATCCCAGAGCGTTTATCTGAATCAGACCCTCACACACACACACACACACTCACGCACACACACACACACACAAACTCACACACACTCACGCACACACACACACACACACACACACACACACACACACACACACACACACACACACACACTCACGGGTCAGGTTGACTGTGTACACCAGGTCTTGGAACACACACATATTCAGTTCAACTCAATCTGTCAGCTGTTTCTGAGAACGTTTCAGATGTTACAGGTCAGGATACTGGTGACTGTATATTTTACAGGTCATAACCAGATACGTCACGTGTGATCTTTCCAACATGATTACGTCATGCGTGGAGCATCACAGAGCAGTGCAAGACGAGCATTTGTGGTTAAAAACTATATAAATGTTTATTTTTTTAGAAATGTCCGATGGTTTCTCTAGATAAGACTCTTATTCCTCGTCTGGGATCATGTAGAGCTCTTTGAAGCTGCACTGAAACTGACATTTGGACCTTCAACCCGTTGAACCCCAGTGAAGTCCACTATATGGAGAAAAATCCTGGAATGTTTTCCTCAATTCTTTTCGAATGAAAGAAAGACATGAACACATTGGATGACATGGAGGAGAGTAAATTATCAGGAGATTTTAATTCTGAATGAACTAATGCTTTAAAGTAAGACTTTGTTCATCTTCAAAACAAATGAAGACATTTTTAATGAAATCTGAGAGATTTCTGTCCCTCCATTGAAAATCTATTCACCCAAAACTCTGATCCATATGAATGAAGTGGTTTAATCCCAGTCTTCTGAAGAGACACGATCGTTTTATATGATGAACAGATTTATTTCAGGCTTTTACTCACATATAAACATTGATCAGTGCATGTTCAGAGAGTAAACAGAAGACAGAAATCTCTCAGATTTCATTAAAAGTATCTTCATTTGTGTTTGAAGATGAATGAAATTCTTATGAGTTTGAAACATAAATGATGACAGAATATTAATTTTTGGGTGAACTAACCATCCAATTAACTGGAATTATTGAATCTGACTGATACCTTACAAATACTGCAGTCCAGAATAATAATAATAATAATACAGATGATAAAGCAGAAGGACACATGATGGATTAAAGATCATCAAACTAGTCCTTCCCATGATCCTCTGCTAAAACACACGACAATAAACATTCACAGCGACATAAAGTAGCTCAGGAAATGACATGGAATGAGGAGCGTCACACACGGACTTCTGGGAATGTTTCATCATGAAGAAGGTCGTTCAGTATCTGACTGTAAAACTGCACATATTGTCTTATTTCACACAATCTAATTTAATACTTCAGCATATACAGTAACACAGTTCATCACGAAAAGGTTTTTTACTGCACTTTTTCCAGTCAAAACGACCTGAACATTTTTACTGAATTTCTGTCTTGAGGTTTCCAGCTCAAATTAGAACGTGATGAATGTAAATTTGCATTAACGAAAATTAAGTGTCACGCAGTATAAAGTCGATGTCGACATCTGAACTGAACTTATGACCATCAACAGAGAAATTCATTGATAATTAAAAATATTCAGTCATGTGACCCATATTTACATCATTACTCACTAAATTATTCCCCTCAAATGTCTGTCAGATCATCGACACACACGAACCATCACACAGGTGAGTAAACCATCATTCCCACATATATAAATCTTACTTGATGAGTTTATGGTGACTTCACAACATCAGATAGTGTGGTTCACATCTGACCCGATCTTTCCCAGGGTTACATCATGTGACTTACAGCGACTTACAAGGAGAGGTGAAGCGCAGGAGTGTGACAGGCCATCTGCCGGAGCGCGGCGTCCGCTCGGTGCTGTCAGTGACGTCGAGTCACGCAGAGAGCGAAACAACAGCGCGTCTGAGAGAGCGGGAGGTCACTGGAGAAAGGGTGGATATGGAGAGCGCATGCTAATGCTGTTCGTTACGAGAAGATGAACAACAGCAGCTTCAGCCACGCGATTATTCTGAGAAACACTCATGAAAACACTCTTACACACGGCTCTCAGGACAGACACACATCATCATGTCCGCGATCAGTGCTGGGCGTAACACGGTACAAGTAACGTAATCAGATTACTTTTTTTCCCAAGTAACTATACATTACTTTTAAATTTACAAAGTTACTTTTTCAAATAAGTTACACAAGCTACTTTGTTTTCCCATATATTGACTGACAGCTCTCCAGTCGCCATGTTGAGAGAATCGTGATGGTTACTGTAGTTCTAGACTAAATGTGAGAATTTATTCATCTCACTTGCTCAAAAAACAGATTCAGCATTCCTAAAAAAAAAATAAAAAGTGAAATGCAAACTCAGAATATTATGCAAACCTGAAGCAGGTTCAGTGAATATAACTAGAACTAACGCTGATGCAGTTAAAGGAGAAACGATGCAATATGATCTCTTTTTTAATGTTTTGACGACTACAGAAGAGGAAAGTTGCTTCTCAATGAATAATTCAAATTTCAGCTTCCAGACTAAACAACTCTGCTGTGAGACTGTGGAAAGCAAAAGATTTCTCTTCACTGGCTGAGAACTAAAGCATGTGTTCACAAGTGTGCGCACAAGTCCTGAAATGTGAAGCCAGAGCGTTTAGATCGCCCCAAGGTGGTGGGATGCAGTATAGCTCATAAACCCTGCCCTCTCCATGTAATCTAATGGGATGTGAGATAAACTAAACAATAAAATTACACTTCAGATATTTAGGTAGTTTTTATCACACTGATGTAAATTCAAGTGTTTGTTTTTCTTAATAAGTTTGGGTTTAATTAGTTATTTGATGCTATAAAAAATGGGGTTTGACGTCATGATTGACAGCTGAGATTGACATTTCCATAACCGTTTACTTCACCAACATAGTGAATTTTTCAGCAGTAAACTGTACCAACCGATTCTGCGGGAGTGTGGGCGGGGCCTTGGTGAGTGTAGGCGGGGCCTTTATGAGTGTGGGCAGGGCCTTGTTGAGTGTAGGCGGGGCCTTGATACGTGTGGGCAGGGCCTTGATGAGTGTGGGTGGGGTCGCGGGGCCTTGATCGGGGTCTTGTTGAGTGTAGGCGGGGCCTTGATATGTGTGGGCAGGGCCTTGATTAGTGTGGGTGGGGCCTTGTTGAGTGTAGGTGGTGGGCAGGGCCTTGATGTGTGGGTGGGCCGTGGGCCTTGGGTAGGGCCTTGTGGCCTGGGCCTTGATACGTGTGGGCGGGACCTTGATGAGTGTGGGCGAGGCCTTGATGAATATGGGCAGAGCCTTGATGAGTGTGGGTGGGGCTATGATAGCGCGGCTCCACTTCACGCTCACTTCTGCACAGACTCAAAAGATGTCAGTGGCGCCATATTTGGACATTGGCGGCTTCACTTCTCTACAATGGAAGGTCCTTATTTTTTTTACAGTCTATGCTTCACTGCTGTCGCTACAGAACACAATCAAACACACACAGAGAGACAGAGCGCTCAAAACACTTCTTGTTATTGACCTGATGGCCGCCGGTCACTAAACACAGAGGAGAAGAACACGGCGACTAAACTGCCCTGTCATCAGAACGGTTAATAAGCCGTCAGCGGGTGCACACTAATGAATGACCTACATCAGAAAGAGTGCTGCTTCGATCATGTGAAGATGAGCACTAGAGATGGTTTAACATCACGACAGAGGAGAGCGACAGCTAGGAAGAGAATGTGCGGCCGGATGTTGGTCTGCGGGCCGCTGCAGAGGAGGACGGGATTGTTATTTTCAGCACGCCGGACCTGCGATTACTCCCACACGCATCTGATCGAGCGTCTC
This sequence comes from Culter alburnus, assembly GCA_028476615.1. Lineage (NCBI taxonomy): Eukaryota > Metazoa > Chordata > Actinopteri > Cypriniformes > Xenocyprididae > Culter > Culter alburnus. Next base: position 528,614 of record JAOTNS010003472.1, on the reverse strand, counting down.
ACACATCAGCTCCATCTCACCGCCCGCAGCTAAACGGCACAAAAGATTCCTGTCCATCGATAAAACGCTCTCGATACATTCAGCCACACATCTCACGCCCGCGGCCATAGCGCTGTACCATCATGTGGAGTTTCTAACCTGATAAGCATTTATCAGAGTTCACTTCAGATATCTTACAGCCGGTGAAGCTCTGATGAAGATGAACACAATGAGATTTTGTTCCCCGAGCAACAGTGTCGCTCACATATTAAAGCACAGATGATTTAACATGAAAAAACTGCAATTAATAGAGAGAAAACAAACCTCTGAGCTCAACCCACCTCAGCAGAGGAGGATCTTCAGGGTTGAAGGTCAGTCTATGAAATGAATGTAATATATCCAAACAACCTGATGCACGAAAGACAAATAACAACATGTGAAAAGGTCACATGAGCCCTGACTGTACGATCTCTATCCCAGACAGGAGAAACAGTTGTGCTGCTAAACGAATGTAATTGCAATTGCGTTGGTGTGAATCTCTGTCAGACTCCACTCGACGTTTATGGACTTTAAACAGGTGCAACTAAACTGCCATGTTTCCACAACAGCTTTTCACAGAGGAGCTCCATCAAACCTGCGGCGTCAAGCAATTAGAGGAAAGAGCCGTAAAGATGAGCAGGAAAAATCCCTGCGAGAGGAAAGGAGAAACAGATGATCCTGGAGGAGCGGAGAGCTGGCGAGCGGGATGGAGTCGGCGGCTCTGAAGGTCACTGCCGTCTGAGACCCCTGAGACTCGATGATGTGCAAACGTATTAGAGATCTGTGAGGCGTAATCGCTGCTCATATGGCGGCGTATTAAAACGGAGAGGGAAGTGGGCAGGGAAGGGTGAAGGGCAGACGGAGCCTTCAGGAGACACACCTCGGCGGTTTCATCAGCGTAACCTCATGCGTTTCAAAGGCAACAGATTGTTTTAGTCGACAGCGTGTTTTTGTCCTGAGGCGAAACGTCACTTTAGAAGCGGTAAACACGAAGCCTTCGGGACGTTTGATTCGCTCTGATGATCTTACAGGACATGATGCGATCCTGCCAAACTAAAACGAAACGTCTACAACCGTCAGCTTCTCTGATGAAGATGAAACACCAATGTGAAATGACGTAGTATTTTTAACCACAAAGGCAAAGTTGAATGTCAATATGAAAGACAGACAGACACGCTATCAGACGTCCAGTCGCTAAATTAAACTAAATCAACCCAAAGCTATCATAAACTGGAAGCGTCATTCACGAGGCCTTCAAGTTTAATCAGAGCAGCTGTGAAACACTATTTATTCTCTTTCTTTCTCTCATGTGAGATGCTTCTAACAGTCTCTCTCTCTCTCTCTCAGAAAACTGGCACCCTTCCCGTTTCATTATTAGTTCTTTCAATCAAGAGCGTCGTGACGAATCGTTGCATGGAGAATCATAACCCTGAGGGACGCGGACTGTTTGACTGCCGCTTTAGGAGGAGGAAATCCTTGACTAATGGCGTCTCCTACACGCCTGCTTTAATAAGTGTGTGTCTTTCTCTCCCTGAATGGGCCGGTTAAACTGCTCCACAGTGGATTTATCGCCCGACGTCTGCGCCGGTGAGTCACTGTGAAACAGCTTCACCTGGAAACCCTTCCCAGAATCCCACTGACAGGAGAGGCAGGAGATCTGAGAACGAACAGACAGTAAGCAGAGAATCGCATCCATCTCAGAACCCGGCCGAGCCAGGAATGATCCTCCATGCTGGTTTGTGCCGGTCTGGATACTGGACGAAAATAGTCAAGATGTTCACCATCGGATCTTAGCTGGTTAAGAGCTCACATTCAGTCAGTGTCTTTTGCAGGTGAACGAGGGCCTCACGGGAGTCTGTGAGAGCAATGAAACACAACAGTCATACAGTAAATTAAACGTACATAAGGCCAGCGATGTTCAATCTCCTCGAGTGCTTCACGCTGCTCCAAATCTCATTTGTATCGACTCCAAATTTATCTCATGCACTCATTTACTTCCAGTTCATGTTCCACTTTCCCTCCTTCTGCTGTCACAGCAAGAAACATGCTGCTTTTCCACCAGAATTCAGGGAAACGTGATGAAGCGTTGCTGCACGGCAAACACACACGTGACGAGAGCCGGTTTCTGTGGGTTTTTAGCTTCATTTGTTGCTTGATTGAGGTGCAGCATTAATGTGATTATTACAGACAAACATGATGCACATTAAACCTTATATAATGATATAATCAATAAGTCATGGTTTTTACATTAATTTAACTCATCAAAATAATTTAACCAATTTCATTTTTTTAAGTTATGCAAGATTCAACTAGGCAAAAAAAAAAATAGTTGAAAAGACGTATACAGCCAATTTAATTATTCTTAAAAAAAAAATGAAGGCAGCAACTGAACTTGAATTAGGGAGATTCTTTTACTGTGTACATTGGGAGAATTTTGGCAAAGTGGGACACAAATTTTACAATTTTAAAACAATATCTCTGCTAAACTGGGACGTAGGAAATAAGATTATAAATACAAATAAATTTGAAATTACTTTCTATATTTTCTGATATCTTAACATTTAGTGAATTTTACCTTATTAGTTTAAGCTTTACCTCAGATTTCGATGTCACTGTCGCCAGTGCTGCTGGTGGGCGTGGTCTGATCTCTGCCCCGCCCCTCCATGTGACATCATCAGCTCTGGAACCTAAAAACTTCCAAAAGACACATTTAGTAATGAATTCTAACTATTCATAAGCACTCGAAACTCAATGAACTTATATTTTTCATCAAATCTCCTGGTACAGAGATGTAAAAACTCAGGATTTCAGGATTCACATCTGAGCAGGAATACTGAAGTTTTTCTCAGCATGATAAAAGATCCAGCTCACGGGAACTGGAGCTGGTTGATGGACGCGGTTCGTTTGATGTGTTCTGTCTCAGCGTTGCAGCAGATGAAACGCACGTGTCCGTCGCCGGCTCTGTGCAACATAAAAGAGCTTGTGTGCGTCAGTTCAGGGTGAAACGGTGACGGCTTTGAGTGCTTTACCATCATGCATTCTGAAACATACAGTGTTTATTTACTTATTTTCATTTCTAATTCTTCTCCACCAATGTTAAAGAAATTAAAGTGCGCCTGTAATCCTTTTCGAATGGAGTTCTTGTCTCCCAAAATAAAGAATCGATTCTGAACTGCTGAAACGAGTCGTCAGTAATTCAGTCTCACTTCCTGCTGAACCTGAAACTAATTTGCATAATGCCATCTCTGGTCTTCATTGGCTGAGCAGCGTCTCTTTGCCCCGCCCTCAATCACTGTAGTTGTATCTGAGACCGGAAGAGTTTGGTTCGTGTTGTTCGTGTCGAGAAGACGCTGTTTTGACATTTTGATAAGATTGATACGGTAAAACCGACGCCATCGTTACTGTTCGTATCAAGAGCTGAGATTCAGATATGATAATGAGCATTTGTTTTCCGACCAATCACAACAGACTGGGCCATCTGACCAATCAGAGCAGAGCAGCTCTCAGAAAGGCGGGTTTAGAGAGACCGAATTCTTGATGGAAGCGTTTCAGACACTGAGAGAGAAGAGCTGCATGATGCTGCAGTGGATATTATGAGAGAATTAAAGTGTTTTTTGACCTTGGATGAATGTAAATTAGGAGCCATTAAAGTAGCATAATAGGGACACTTTAAAAAGCAGTTCTGCAGCACTGAGACTGTTTGCAGATTGTGTAAATACAGAAACCCAGAAATCTGTACAGCACATTTAGCCGACAGGCGTTATTTGATGGTGGGAAATATAGTCAAGTCAAGTCAAGTCAAATTTATTTATATAGCGCTTTTACAATTGGTAATTGTTTCAAAGCAGCTTTACATATTAGAAGCACAGAAAAAAGGGAAGTGGTTAAAAATAAGCTGTACAACAAGCGTGGTAATATGTAACATATACAAGATGGTGGTACATTAAGCCAATGTCGGCTGACTCCCAGGGGTGGAAAAAACCCCCTAGGAGAAAAACCCAGCGTGCTAACACTGGGAAAAAAGTCCTAGGAGGGAAAAAACCCCTTGGAAGATATATATAATATATGTAAATGGATATGGAGATCAAAATCTGAATTATACATTTTATTATAGAGATTAAAAGTAGATTATATATATAAATATATGTAAGCGGATACGGGGATTAAAAATCAGAATTATAGATGCAGCCAGAACTGGATCTGTAGGCCCATTGTCTCCTGGGCTACATTGTAGGCAGGTCCAGACACAGGTTCTCCATCTGATCTGGATACGGCCTGGATCCAGCACCCGGCAAACCTCAGGATAAGCAGAGAGACAGATATTAGCGTAGATGCCATTCTTATTCTGATGTACAGGTATATCTAGTGTTATAGGAAATGTTCTCGGTTCCGGCCGACCTAAGTATTGCAGCGTAACAATCCTTTAACGGATTTGAAAAATGTTAGTGTATTGATAATGTGTTATGTGTATGCAAGAGCAAAGAGATGTGTTTTTAGTCTAGATTTAAACTGACAGAGTGTGTCTGCTTCCCGAACAATGCTAGGAAGATTGTTCCAGAGTTTAGGTGCTAAATAGGAAAAGGATCTGCCGCCTTCAGTTGATTTTGATATTCTGGGTATTATCAACTGGCCTGAATTCTGAGATCGCAATAAACGTGAAGGACTATAATGCATTATTAGAGCTCGCTTAGGTACTGGGAGCTAAACCATTAAAGCTTATAAGTAAGTAGCAAGATTTAAAATCTATACGATGTTTAATAGGGAGCCAATGTAATGTTGACAGAACTGGGCTAATATGGTCATACTTCTGGTTCTAGTAAGAACTCTAGCTGCCGCATTTTGGACCAACTGTAGTCTGTTTAAAAGCCGAGCAGAACACCACCCAGTAGAGCGTTACAATAATCTAGTCTTGAGGTCATGAATGCATGAACCAACTGTTCCGCATTTGTCATTGAGAGCATATGTCGTAATTTAGATATATTTTTTAGATGGAAGAATGCGGTTTTACAGATACTAGAAACATGACTTTCAAATGAAAGATTGGTATCAAAGAGCACACCCAGGTTCCTAACTGAGGACGAAGGTTTAATGGAGCACCCGTCAAGTGTTAGAGAGTATTCAAGGTTTTTTTCGTGAGGAAGTTTTTGGTCCAAAGATTAGGAATCAGTTTTTTCTGAATTTAATAATAAGAAATTTCTTGTCATCCAGTTTTTAATGTCAGCTATGCATTCTGTTAGTTTTGTGAATTTGTAGGTTTCGTCAGGGCGCGAGGAAATATAGAGCTGAGTATCGTCAGCGTAGCAGTGAAACTAACACCATGCTTCCTAATTATCTGTCCCTAAGGGCAGCATGTACAGAGTGAAAAGCAACGGTCCTAGTACTGAGCCTTGTGGTACTCCATATTGAACCGTGATCGATACGACATCTCTTCATTAACTACTACAGACTGATAACGGTCAGATAATACGATTTGAACCATGCCAAAGCAGTTCCACTATGCCATATAGTTTCAAGTCTTTTTAAAAGAATGTGTGATCGATAGTGTCAAAAGCAGCACTGAGATCTATAACACTAATAGAGAAATACAGCCACGATCGGATGATAAGAGTAGATCGTTGTAAACTCTAACGAGAGCATCTCAGTACTATGGTATGGTCTAAATCCTGACTGGAAATCCTCACAGATTCCATTTCTTTCTAAAAAGGAGCACAGTTGTGTTGAAACTGCCTTTTCTAGTATCTTTGACAGAAAAGGTAGATTTCGAGATTGGCTGTAATTTACTAAATCTCTCGGATCTAGTTGAGGTTTTTTAATAAGAGGTTTAATAATAGCCTGCTTAAAAGGTTTTTGGCACGTATCCTAGTGTTAAGGATATTAATATCTCAAGAAGTGGACCGACCTCTGGAAGCATTTCTTTCAGTAGTTTAGTCGGCATTGGGTCTAACATACATGTCGTTGATTTTGATGATTGATAAGTTTAGATAATTCTTCCTCTCCTATAGCGGCGAATGATTCTAGTTTTACCTCAGGGACACTACAGTGCACTGTCTGAATCGAAACTGTAGACGTTGCATGTTTATAATTTTCTCTCTATATTATCAATCTTGCAAGTAAAAATTCATAAAGTCATTGCTGCTGTGCTCTATGGAAACGTCAGCAGTTGAATCTCTGTTTCTAGTTAATTAGCCACTGTGTCAAATAAATACCTAGATTATGTTTGTTTTCTATTAAGAGATTTGAAAATAAGAGATCTAGCATTTCTTATAGCCGTTCTGTACTCAATCATTTTCTTTCCATGAAAGGCGAAAAACTTCTAGTTTTTTTTCTTCCAACTACGTTCAGCTTTTTCTCACAGCTCGTTTTAGAGCCCGAGTGTATGCTCATCATAACCACGGCGTGGATTAGTTTTCCTATCTTCTTTGAACGTAAAGGAGCGACTGCATCTAATGTGCTGGAAAAGAGAGAGCCAATAGTTTCTGTTGCAGCCCGAGTTCTTCTAAGTTTCAGGTATACTAAGGCGATGAAACTGTCGGAGATATTTTAAAGCAATCTTTAGTGGTAGACGTGATGGTTCTACAATATTATGGCTGGGTGGTGGTTTTGTAGCCTTGGCAATTGGTATTATACACGAGACTAAATAATGATCTGTATATCATCGCTCTCTGTAGAATTTCAACAGCATCAATATCAAATTCCATGCGACAGTATTAGATCTAGGGTATGATTACGACAATGAGTGGGTCCTGACACGTGTTGTCTAACTCCAATAGAGGTAAATGTCTGCAAATGCCACCAATGCGTCTTTTGTTATTATCTACTGATATTAAAATCACCAACAACAGGACTTTATCCGCAAGCCAGTAACTAACTCTGATAGAAAATCAACAAATTCTTTGATAAGTCAGTATGGTCCCTGGTGCCTGTATACAGTAGCCAGCACAAATGTCAATTACATAAGTTACATAAAGCACCATACTTCAAAGGATTATATTTGAAATTCTTTTGAATGATCTGAATATATTACTATAAATTACAGCAACACCTCCCCCTTTGCCTTTCTGTCGAGGATTGTGTCGATAATCATAACCTTGAGGACTAGATTCATTTAAAGTAATGTAATCGTCTGGTTTTAGCCAGTTTCTGTCAAACCAGCAAGTCTAGTTTATTGTCTGTGATAATTTCATTTACATAAGTGCTTTTGAAGAAATAGATCTAATATTCAGTAACCCAAGCTTATCATTTGTTTATCTGATTTATCTGTGATTTTCATTTTTTGAACATCAATTAAATTTTTTACCCGTAAAGGTTCGGAATTTTTTGTATTTACTAGTCGAGGTACAGACACAGTCTCTATGTGATATCTAGGTGTAAGTGTTTCTATGTGCTGTGTGAATTATCTGAGTTCTGTGACGTGAGGCGGCTAGCACGGTCGGTTTAGCCAGTTTGTCTGCGTCCTGATCTGGGCCCTGGTTGTCATGTTTCAGCTCTAAGACTATTTGCCAAATTCTAGATAGAAGAGCAGCACCATCCCGGGAGGGATGAATACCATCTCTTTTCAACAGATCAGGTCTGCCCCAAAAGCTTTTCCAATTGTCTATGAAACCTATATTATTCTGCGGACACCACTTAGACAGCCAGCCATTGAGTGATGATACCTGCTAACTATCTCATCACTCCGACGAACAGGAGAGGGCCAGAACAAATTACTTCTGCTGACATTGAATTTGCGAGTTCACACACCTCTTTAATGTTAATTTTAGTGATCTCCGACTGGCGAAGTCGAACATCATTTGTGCCGACGTGGATAATGATTTTAGAATATTTACGTTTAGCATTAGCCAGCACTTTTAATTGCTTTGATGTCAGGTGCTCTGGCCCCGGCAAACATGTACTATGGTGGCTGGTGTCTCTATTTTCACGTTCCGTGTAATAGAATCGCCAATAACTAGGGCACTTTCAACAGGATTCTCAGTGGTGCGTCACTGAGTGGGGAGAACCTGTTTGATGTTCTAATCGGAACGGAAGAGTGGTGTTTGTTCTTGCCACTATGCCGCCTCACAGTCACCCAGTTAGCCTGCTGCGTGCTTCTACAACCGGAACCGAATGTGCAGTGTTTACTAGGCTAGTCGCATCCAAAGCAGTATCTAAGGCCTTTCATTCTCACTATCCTCTTAAAGTTTGGATGCGTGTCTCTAATTCTGAGATTCTCTCTGTCAGCCTGACAATATCCCTGCATTTATCACATGTGTAAGTCTCACTGCTGACAGAAGAGCTAAGCTGTACATGTTGCATTTAATACACATGATAATCGTCGGACATGACTGACCGTGTGTTTGATGAACGCCGTCCGAAAAACTGCAACGCACACGGGACTCGCTGGCTGGATGTCTCGGTCGCTTGCCGGTGCCTGGGGCAAGGGTGATGTGCGGGACGCTGTACCTCGCGGTGGATCGATGAATGCCGGGCAGCAACGTCTCCACAGCTTCCCGATCTGGCGAGGACAGATCAGAATAACATACATCGGATAAATCCGCCATTAAATCGACAAGGAAGGTTGGTTTAGAGGAAAAAAAAAGTAGACGGTAGCTAGCAGGCTAGCGGGCTATGGCTAACACTAGGTGATTATGCTGGTGGATTGCTAGTAATAAATCGTTCCGTTTAGTAATACTATGCAATAGGTTAAGTAATCTAGTGAAAAATAAGAAAGTTATATTATGTGAATAGGAATAAAGAGAAGGATTTAGGATAAACTCCACGAAGCTCCGAGCGTAGGTCAGACAGCAGGCAGCAGGCAGCAGCGTTGAGCGTCCGACCCAGGCAGATATATAATCAAATATAATCAAATAACTGTATATTTCTACAGAAGTACATGAATTACTGCAGTGCTGAAGTAAAGCAAACACCTCCCAGCGGCCGTCGCTTAACTAAACCACTGCCGTTCTAATATATACGGTTTTAATCACAGCGGATGTTAGACGATGGGCTCATAAAAGGTCTCACTCTGGTCCACAATCAGGGTCTTTCATTCACTGGCACTCCAGAACTCTTTTAAAGTAATTAGGAGGAGACAATGACGTGACCTTGTCAAGAGCATCTGATAGGAGCTTTTATAATTCAAGGCTTCGGCCAAATGATGTCGGAAACGGAGGCTGGATTCCAAAGGCCAGCTGGACCGAAATCCCACGAGTGTCTCGACGCTTCCCTCTGAGGATCTGAACTCACACAGTTTTAATGTTCTAGTGATCTTCACAGGGTTCTTTCTGTGTTTCGGTCTCACACACTAATGAAGCTCTGCATATACCTGAAATATGGAGTTTCAGATGTCATCATTTAATAAAGATTACATGTTGCTATGGTTTCTAACGTTAATTCGTTACTTACCAAGTTTTAATTCCATTTACAATTAGACGTGTAAACAAAAGATGAGTGTGATGATTTAATACTCATTAACACTTCTAACTTTGGATGCAGGCGGATGGACGGATAACACATGCTCGTCGATTCATTATTACTTATATAATCACTCTTCACAAATGACACAGAGGTGTTTAAATACTGAGATTACACTTAATCACAGCACATTAATTATTGCATAAATAATGAGCTTCCAATCTACTCAAGAACTGTGTAATTAAAGCGAATTAATTATTATACTAATTGATTTCTTGATTAATTCAAAATCTAGTGAAACTCTTGCTCATTGATACATGGAGAAGCAGCAGCTCACGGCGTCATGTGACCCGAAAGAAGAACAGATTTAAATAACATATGCTATAAAATCTTTGAAAATCATTGAGCGATCGCAGATCTAGAGTTTAAATAACTGAAGCTGGAGCTCAACCGGCCCTGCACTCAATATAAGAGTCAATGAAATAACGAAGAAACCCAATTAACTAATACAGCAGAACAAACCTGCTCAGATACACGCGGTCAGAAGAAGAAGCGACATCAGAGACTGAAATCACTCATCTGATTAGCATCAGAATATCTCATCATAGTCCACACACGTCTGCAGGACGACACGACCATCGCTATAATTCAGCAAAAATGTACCGAAGTCATTTATGTGTCTATGAATAAATCAGTGTTGCTGCATTTCATTAGTTTAGTGAATATTATCACATGAATATAGTGAATATTGTGCTGTTTATATTTGTGATCCACTGTAACCTTGAATCTGTGAGCAGGACAGACACACGAGTCTTCAGTCCATCACGGATAGATAGATAAATAAATAAAGAAATCTGACATCAGCACATCCCACTCTTGAATAGCACAACTGGACAGTCATATTTGTGAGTTATTTACATATATCCAGAACACACACAGTCTAGAACTGCACTATAGCGTGTGTGTGTGTGTGTGTGTGTGTCTCAGTCTTGCTTGTGTGCATTTCATTTGTTGAGTGGCAGGTGATGGCAGCACATGGGTGAGTTATACAACAGAACCTGTGACAGCATCTGTCAAACGACTAATGACTTACAGTGACTCTCTGCCGTAACTCAAACCATCATCACTAACTTACAGGATTAGTTCAGTTCAGAATTAAAATTTCCTGATAATTTACTCTCCTCCATGTCATCCAAGATGTTCATGTCTTTCTTTCTTCAGTTGAAAAGAAATGAAGGAAAACATTCCAGGATTTTTCTCCATATAGTGGACTTCACTGGGGTTCAACGGGTTGAAGGTCCAAATGTCAGTTTCAGTGCAGCTTCAAAGAGCTCTACATGATCCCAGACGAGGAATGAGAGTCTCATCTAGAGAAACCATCGACATTTTCTAAAAAAAAACATTTATATAGTTTTTAACCACAAATGCTCGTCTTGCACTGCTCTGTGATGCTCCACGCATGACGTAATCATGTTGGAAAGGTCACGCGTGTCGTAGGAGGAAGTACCGCGGTAGAGCGAAAAACTCCATCTCATTTTCTCCTCCAACTTCAAATTGTCTGACATCGTTGTTTTATCTTTTTTTATAAAGGTCATTTCACTTAGTCTTTGACGTTCACTTTGTAAACACTGGATCGGTACTTCCGCCTACGTCACGCGTGATCTTTCCAACATGATTACGTCATGCGTGGAGCATCACAGAGCAGTGCAAGACGAGCATTTGTGGTTAAAAACTATATAATGTTTATTTTTTTAGAAAATGTCTGATGGTTTCTCTAGATGAGACTCTTATTCCTCGTCTGGGATCATGTAGAGCTCTTTGAAGCTGCACTGAAACTGACATTTGGACCTTAGTAACGTGACAAAACACAGTTGAAGAATCAGCTGCTTTCGGTTCCTGAATGTGAGCTGGCCTCGACACACAGGACTGGAACAGGAAGAGGAACTACAATTCACAGGTAACACTGCTGATGCATTCTGGGAAATGAAGTTCATTTGTTAGATGTGACGTAATAGTTTGCAGGTTTCTCATCCTGGAACGCTTTGTGGGATCTTTCACGGCTCTTTAGCTTTAGAGAGTCATCCGAACACACGCCATCCATCAGGCGGCGTTTAGCGCAGTTCGGCCGTCCGCCGATCCCTCCAAAACAGCCCAGAGATGAATGTGAGGTCAGGACCTTCCAAACAGGCAGAGAGGACGCGGATCTCATTACCGCCGAAGCCTCGGGGATATCAAAGCAATTTGGCTCACCCTCTGTTCCTGGGAAGCAATTAAAATATTAAGCAGAGTTGTAATGGCATTCACACATATTGATATATAGGAGGGGCGCTACGCATGAAATATTGAGAAGTTCCTGCGAAACTTTGATAATGAGACCCAAGGCTACTACAGCCCATTTAACAAGCGCAATGACTTTATCCGGGCCGGATTTCCTCTGTGCCGCTGGATTTATGCTCCGTCACGCCGCGGCCACGCTCTCAGAGCACCTGCGCGCGACCGGCTTCTGCTATTAAATGAAGATGGATTTAATCTCCGGGCCTGCTGAAATGTATCCGTGTCGCCCGCAGCTCTACCTCACGGCTCTCCGTGACCCAAATCTACTTAGAGAGTCTCTCGTCGGCCGCGTTTCCCACAGCACGCGGGCCGTTTTAGAGCTGCACGTTTGCCGTATCTCACTCTTTGAATTCTGCTAACAAACACGACGTGTTTCTCTTGGTGTAGCACAGACAAATGAGTCTCCCTGGTTTTCTCCTCCAGACGGATTGTGCTAAATGTGGAATAATGCTGGTGCAGAACACTTCTGTCAAACGCTGCATAATGGCTCTGCCGCAGACCGCGGGTTATTGATCGGCGGAGGCTGAGCAATCAAATGAAACAAGCATTAATTATGTAACGGTGAGCTGCAAACCGCTCGCATCTGATGCTTTAAATAGCTGCAGGTTTCACCAGTGATCCTGCAGCACACTCTCTGAACCCTCTGATGCTCCTCATCTAGGGTTCACACTCAGAAGTGCTCGAGGTCAAAGTGACTGAACTCCTGGAGTGCAACTTTTTTACTTTCAATGAAATGAGTTCAATGATATTGTTTTTATTTAGTATTTTGATGCTGTGTTTCATGGTACTAAAGAATATTAAACTCTACATTGTGCACCATTAATGTATAAAATAAAAAAGATTAGAAAAAACACATTTCATTTTTTTCCAATTTATGCAGTATGTACACTGCCCTCCAAATGTTTGGAAACACCCCTGGCAAAGTGTGGTTTTGGACGATATCAGCATAAATCCTTATCATTTTTTGGTGCAAATACATTACAGTATCTTGACATTATCACTGAAGACCAGCAATAATAATTTTCATTTTGATTACATAATAATGGCAATATAACATGTCAAAGTCAGACATTAGTGATGGGAAGTTCGGATCATTTTACCGACTCGGACTTTGAGTCTCGTTCAACAAAATGAACGAATCTTTTTCGAGTCATTTCGTTCATTTTAGCAAATTAATTAAAATGTTACGTGTTACTCCCCCAACACATCTACTACTTATGCAAACGTTGATCCCACTACAAACAATACAAAACTACAATGCTATAAGATTCAGAAATGATTAATTCATTACCTGGGTCTTCAGTTTATGACAAGCTGATTAAGCTCACCTCACCTCTTGTCTGACAAGTCTTCGGGTTTAAGTCATTCCTTAATGACGTGACAGGCAGTCCCATGCTAAACCAATGCAGTCTGAGCCGGAAAGAGAATTGATTAGTTCATTTCATGAGTCTTTCGGGTTTTGAGTCGTTCTTAATCACGTGACAGACCCATACACTATTTCTGACATTTCTGTCACTGTTTTTGTTACTGTTTCTTGAGGATCTGTGGTGTGTAATTATAAATAAATAAAGCCCTGTTATAAATAAATATTTGATTAATTTATCTTTTTGACTGTCTATCTGTAAATAAACACCAGGCTATATATAATAATAATCCAAGCCTACAATACAAAGTATTTATAGCCTAGTTTGTTCATTTTTACTCCAATTTGAGTTTGCTGTTATAATAATTGCTTTTCCTAGGCAGACTTGACATATTGGTCTAATAAGAAGATTGCTCAAAAAGGACATAATGACATAAATTAAAAGCAAATAACATTTTGAATTTGAATTATTAATGTTAGTTTAAAACATCAAGGTTATGATAACTTCAGCTTTAACAGTTGTAACACAAACTCAAACAAAACTGGAGAGTTAACGTTATTTACTAATAAATATAATGTGCTTGGGTCACACAGCATAGCGTATGGGTCTGTCACGTGATTAAGGAACGACTCAAAAACCCGAAAGACTCATGAAGAGAACTAATCAATTCTCTTTCCGGCTCAGAATGCATTGGTAGCGTATGGGTCTGTCACGTGATTAAGGAACGACTCAAAACCCGAAAGACTCATGAAATGAACTAATCAATTGAATCATCAGGTGAACTACTACTAGCAGTACAGAACCTGTAGAATATTCACATGCGCGACTGAACGAATCACCCCCCGAGACGACTATTCTTCCCGAGTCACATTAAAGATTCGTTCAAAATGAACGAATCGTTCAAGAACGACACATCACTATCAGACATGCCCCTTTGCCAGCTGTGATGCTGGTTACTGGATTAATCTTGGCCCAGGTTTGTAACAGATCTTTGGGTCAGCACACCTTAATAGCTTCAACAATTGATTGCCAATTAAGTTTAGAATACAATGAACCAATCATGCTAATGCTGGATATTTTGGTGAATCGAAAATTTAAGTTTTTTTCTATGTATAAACTGTTTATATAATAAAATATGTTTTTGTAGTTTTTGTAGTTTGTGTTGTCCCTTATCTGTGCAAAATTATCACAAATTAAAAAGGATTCATGCCAACATTGTCCAAAACCCCACTTTTCTAGGGCGTTTCCAAACTTTTGCAGGGCAGAGTATTTAAAAAACAGTAGTATTTAACTGTTAAACAGAGTATTTAACTGTTAAACAGTAGGGGGCGCTTTTACACATCTTCTAAAAAACAGAAACAAGCAAACGAAGCATTGCTGACGCACATAAATAACACCATCATCAAACATTAAACAGCATATAAATCAACACTTCCTAACGTTACTGAATGAAATGTTGAACCCATGAAGAGGAAAAGATGCTTTGAAGGACTCCATCTGTGTTTTGATCACTTGACTTCAGAAGGTCTTTATTAACCCCCAGAGCCGTGTGGAGCACGTTTATGATGGATGGAAGCACTTTCTTCATACTCATACTCGTATGGCATTCACTGCCATATAAAGCTTGAATGCATCAGGATATTTATTAATATAACTCAGATTGTGTTCATCAGAAAGAAGAAAGTCATATACACCTAGGATGGCTTGAGGGTGAGTAACGCTTGAGGTAATTTTTTTATTTTAAAGTGAACTAACCCTTTAAGTAAGTTTAGTGTTGAGTCATAAAATTCATCAACATAATGAAAAAAACAGTACAATTAACAAGGAAATATAACATAGATGGCATTAAAGATGTGTCTCTCTCTAGTCTGAGTAGTTTGAATGCAGGTCCTGCGCTGACTGGAGTCGTGTCCAATTGAAGGGGAAAAACTGAGTCAAGCGACAGTAAACAATCCAAATGGTGTCAGATGTCATTCTCTGCAGAGACCCAGAAAAACTCCTGCAATGCTTTTCAATTACACAGTGAAGTTGGAGGATCTCTGCGATTGTTTCCCAGACTAAAGGTCATCGGTGCGCGAGTGTGATGCGAATTCTGCTGCAGGAAACGGGAAGGACGCTTCAAAGAGACTCCTTCACTCACGTCGCTCTCCATTACATTTGATATGACACAATAAAAGAGCCCATTTAAAAGCCTGTTCATCCCAAACCCTCAAAAATAATACATGAAACATGAAATATTAGCACCTGCAGAGACACACAGCTGCGTTTAACTCCACTCTTAGACACTCACAAACTTCCCTATCCTCGCCGCTGCTTCGAAGTGCATCCAAATTCATGGAAGTTTATATGGACAGACCTCAACCCCTCGATTTGAACTACTTATATGTACACTTCAGACAGATCCATAGACCACAATGCAACACGATTGTGACATCACAACAGAAGCTCGCAGAGCTTGCACTTCATTTACCCACATGTGATCAAGGGCTTGGAGCTGGTCTCAAACTGCACTGGATTAGAGCGTTCCATTAAAAAACATTGCAAGGGTTCCGCCAGTAGTGGGCACTAGTGCAACGCAAGCAATGACGTACATCTGAGTGAATGAGACCAAGGGAAGTTAGCGAAATAGTGTACTTAATCGCAGCCAGAGACGTCACACAAACATGACGTCAAGAGTTACTAATCTATGAATCTATTAACACGGCCAATCTAAAGTTTCAGCAATGAACACATGAGCATATTTATAATACAAACACATTATAGAAGCAAAACCCATGAGAGAAAAGTGTCTCCACAGAGGCCTTTGTGTTGAAACGGCTCATTAATCAAAGTTTGTTGTGTAATGATGTGTGTTGTGTTCAGAGGCTTTAATGTACAATCTCTGCAATGGAGAGGATTCATGTCCGACTCTTATTTGCTGTAATAAATGAGCCAGTGAGGCTTTATAGGTATTTATCTTACAATCAACGCTCAGAGTAAACGTCTCTCTGATGAATCTCACATTTACAGCCTCAATAAGTGATTCACGTTCATTTAAAGCGCATCTGAATCAGGCAGGATTACGGATAAACGTATGACATAAAGCATCTCTCCCTTTGTGCAGGAAAAACTCTTTCGTTCTGCCTTTGACAACTTATTCTAATGCATAATTAACCCAGAGTTCAGAGCAGAATTAGCACTGATGTCATCTGTCCTACAAACACACAAACTTGTCGGTTTATGGAGCGTTTGAGAAACATGCTGAGAATATGACTTCACCTTCACCAGAAATCTCTCTGGGGTTTTACTACATGACTCATGCAAAACAATCGGCTCAATTATACTCAACAAAGAGACGAGGTGTTACCAATATGATGCCGTTCACACGCACCATTCTCTATCTAAGCTGCCATCTTCCCAATCAGAGCCTGTGGCTTTGATCATGTTTACAATATTCCATTGAGGAGCATTTGAACTGTGCGGCCCAAAATAAAACCCTCACAATAAGGCGCAAGAGAAGACGACGTCTGTTCTCTTCTATAACCAGAGTGATCCGTTAATAGCACGCTGTCAGTGTGTAACGAGGGGCCTTCATGCGGCTCCAGCTGAGCGAGTCCTCTGTTCCTGCAGCGCCCCATCCAGCGTCGACTAATTACAGCAGCGCTTCCCAAACTCTTATTGCTGCAGCTCATTCTGTGGGTGTGAAATAATTGCAAGCCCTTCATTGCATGTAAGAGTAACAATCAAAGCCATGCAAATGAGACAGCGCACAGAAATTAGCTTTCTGCGTCACCACTGACGGAATATCTGAGGAAATCGAGAATCACACGCGAGAACACGCATGCGTTCGGATCACACGTGTATCTCCTCTATCTAAATCAATCAAGACTTTCTCCTAATCTTTTTTCCTTTTCATTTTTTAATCTATGAGGTTCCAATGAGGTTCATTCTCGTGTTACGCATCACGTTTGAGCTTCACAAGGTTCATTCTCGTGTTACGTGAGCTTATGAGGTTCATTCTCGTGTTACGCATCACGTTTGAGCTTCAGCAAGAACCAATGAGGTTCATTCTCGTGTTACGCATCACGTTTGAGCTTCACAAGAACCAATGAGGTTCATTCTCGTGTTACACGTTTGAGCTTACCAATGAGTCAATTGAGCTTCAAGAACCGTTCATTCTCGTGTTACGCAGCACGTTTGAGCTTCAGCAAGAACCAATGAGGTTCATTCTCGTGTTACGCAGCACGTTTGAGCTTCACAGAACCAATGAGGTTCATTCTCGTGTTACGCAGCACGTTTGAGCTTCAGCAAGAACCAATGAGGTTCATTCTCGTGTTACGCAGCACGTTTGAGCTTCCAATGAGGTTCATTCTCTACGCAGCACGTTTGAGCTTCAAAGAACCAATGAGGTTCATTCTCGTGTTTTGAGCTTCAGCAAGACCAATGAGGTTCATTCTGTGTTACGCAGCACGTTTGAGCTTCACAAGAACCAATGAGGTTCATTCTCGTGTTACGCAGCACGTTTGAGCTTCAGCAAGAACCAATGAGGTTCATTCTCGTGTTACGCAGTTTGAGCTTCACAGAACCAATGAGGTTCGTTTGAGCTTCAACAAGAACCCATTCTCGTGTTCGCTTTGTTCACGCAGCAATGCTTCAATGTTTCCCTTGTCAATGTTTATATGTCAACAAAAGGCTAAATTCAATCTGTTCATCATATAAAGTGAATCAAGTCTCTTCAGATAATCTGGACTAAACCGCTCGATTAATATGGATTAGTTTATGATCTCTTTAAATGAACTTTTCGAAGAGATAAAGTGGTAGCTGCTGGACTGTCAATGGAGGGACAGAAATCACTCCGATTTGTTACAGGTTTGGAACGTCATGAGGGAATTATGACATTGCTTTCATTTTTGGGTGAATTAACTCTTTAAGTCATAATTCATATTATCATAATAATTTGAACAAGATGAAAGCACAGAACTACCTAGTAACCACCCATAACATCTTAGCAACCACAACCACAGAGAGCTAAACCACCGCATCATGTCTCGTGTCAAACGTCCTTCACAGTTCCTTCAGAAAACGTCCAAATCCGGCTGACATGCTCATATTGTAATGTGGCACCATTGTGTCATAAAACAACAGGCAAACAAAACAACCTGTGCGTTCTGCCTGAATAAAGCGCTCTATTTGCTGCGCTCTTTCTCTTGTTTCCTCCGACATTAAATCAGAACGAGTCTGAGGTCATTAAACTGTAGCAGGAAGTCTGGATTTATTCACTAAGCCTGTGAAATACGGTTGCTTTAATTAAAACTCCCCGACGAAAGGGAGACGCTACATGGAGAGAAGAGAACAGAACACAGAGACGGAGATTAAGACAGGAGAGTGCAAGAAAAGCAGAAATAAAGGAGGAAAGAATCAAGGTGATGAAAAGAGAATAACAATGAGCGCGAGACTCAAACCAGAGACTCCGTTTAATACCGGCACAATCTCTAGAAATGATAAAAAGTTCAGGATGAAAAGCAAAATTAACTTATAAAGCAGCAGAAAGAGATCAATGGCTACGTTTACATCCAAAGTTGTGAACTTAACTTCTGCGCAAAACTGGAATATGTCATAAAATATTTGCAAGCTGTGTTTCCATCACATGTGTTCAAGAGAAAAAATCGTCACTTCCTGGGAAACTGGTGTAAAATATCAGTAATAAAAGTGTAAGTTGCTCTTTCTTCCTCCATCATAAATGAGTTTGTCTCAGAGCGTCAGACGAAACACAATAAACGCTGTCATGTGATCTTGCGTTCGGATGCTGGTGTTTGAGAACACAATCAAATTAAACCAAATCATTCTGATGACAGACTTTGACTTTCAGAACCACCAAACCAACATTTGAGATGCTGCGATGTGATTGGTCTGCTGGTTAGTCCAGTTATCCAATCACAGCGTCTGCTGTGGAAAAGTCACATGAGTTTATGAGGGATTTATTCATTAAATGTGTTTCCATCGTAGTTTATGTGCATGTCTTCTTATCCGATAAATAATGCATTCGCCTCAAGGTGGATGGAAACAGAGCTACTGACATGACAGATTCTGAAGCAGACACTCACTTGACCGGACACACACACACACACACACACACACACACACTTCTGAGAACTCAACACTTAAAGCTCCGGATCATTTAGTCTCTTTTAAACCCTTTCAGCAGGATTTCAGCACTTTTATTGTGTGCTGCTTTGTTTCCAAGAAACAAGTCGAGTTAAATCAGTCTTTATTTAGCCGCGGCACTATAAAACGCTTGACTTTAGCCCAAGGACTGGACATGAACCTAATAAGCTCTAATTAAGCCACAGCAGATGATTACATGCCTCTGGTTTTTTAGACGTTGGCAAGTTCAGCACCAATTCAGGACGACAGAAACCATGGCAACCGCATCCACTCCTGTCTTTGCAGGTGTTCGTCTTTCAGTGATTCGCTTCAAAATAAAGACACAGCACTATATAATATTTTGCTAAAACTTTACTTAAGGCCTTTATATAGTGTATCATAAAAGTATTTTTAATGCATTAATTATGTCTTGTAATGCACATTATAATGCATTGTATGATCTCATGAATAACCAAAGTTATAATACTTTTTACAACTTTAGAAAGTATAATGCATTAATACACACAACAAACAACCAATTTCAGATGTAACAAGGAATATGCAAATATTATAATGCATTTTAAAGGGGACCTATTATGCAAAATTCACTTTTATAAGGTGTTTGGCTGCGTGAGATTCTCCAGCTTTGTTGTTGTTGAGCTGCTAAAGCTCCGCCCTCTTCTGGAAAGGGGGCGGGGAGCAGCAGCTCATTTGCATTTAAAGGGACACACACAAAAACGGCGTGTAGGTCTGCATTATAGGTCCGCTTTGAGTTTGGTTACAATTATTTATTAAAAAATATAATGCATTATAACATACACCATGAAAACATTTATAATGCATTACACATAAAGGCTTTAAGTGTTTAAAATGACAGAAGAAACAAGTTTTCACCAATAATAATATCATCTACTCACTTCATATGATTTCAGACTCAGTCACAGTGTTGAGCTGTAAATATAAATGTGATTTTGTGTGAAATAAAACTCTCTCTGTATTGTTTTAATTGTACAAACACTGTTCTCAAACTTTAGTGCTCAGATTTATTCCTGTGATGATTGTTTCCTAGCAACTGATTCCTGCAGAGGTGAAGCTGCTGAATTCATCATCGCTGAACTTCATAATGTGGAGAAAAGCTCCTGACGCACAAACACACAAATCTGAGAATGTTTCCTTAATTAGACTCTTTTCAAAACCTCATAAACAACACAGAACGCTCCACA
Source organism: Culter alburnus (assembly GCA_028476615.1). Classification (NCBI taxonomy): domain Eukaryota; kingdom Metazoa; phylum Chordata; class Actinopteri; order Cypriniformes; family Xenocyprididae; genus Culter; species Culter alburnus. Next base: position 508,162 of record JAOTNS010003472.1, on the reverse strand, counting down.
TTTTAACTAGAGAGAATGAAGAAAAACAAACGCATGATGAAACAAAGCAGCAGCGATCCTGTGATGACAGTGACGCATCGCTGATGTTACACATCAGACTATATATTCTGAAAAGAGATTGCAAATATTTTTACTGAAATATTAATGCAGCAAACTGGAAGTAAAAATAACTGATCTATAACTGATGCAACTGCACAGCGTGACAGAATCAGCTCGGCTTCATGATAATGTGCTGTTGATTGATGCAAAATATGAAATTATGCACAATAATGAAGGATGGTTTTTATCCTCTGATGAAGTCAGCATGAGTTATGAGTTCAAAACGACGTCTTTAGTCAGAACTCAAATCCTTTAATTAATCTGAACTTATGTAGCAATTACAGTGATTCTATATATTTCATATAAAAGAAACATTTGATAAATGTTTAAAAAGAATTGGAATTTGAAGATTTATAGGCCTTACTGTAATCTTTTTTTCAGTTGCATCATGCTGAATTTCATTCCAATTTAATTTCAGGCCAATTCAGTGCAAAATCACACTCATGAACTGAAAGGAGCGATTCTTTATGTGTGAATTGAGTGAACGTGTTGAAATGAGTTCAGCTCGTCACGTTTCCATCTGACAAACCAGCAAACGTTCTGCGTGTCCGTTTCATGAGAATATGATTTCCACTCCTTACACAACAGCTTTATATTTATCACACTGGATGAGTAACAGGCAGATGGTGTGTTACACAACAAGCGTCCAGTGTCAGCGTTATCCAGCCTTCATGAGTGCGTTGAGATGAGTCATCAGAACTCGGATCATGTCAGGTTTGATCACGGAAATCATCTGGAAACACCGTGAAATCACAAAGTAGCTCCTTACTTTAATCTCACTTTAAATATCAGAGCAAACTTCTTTAATCGTGACTAAAGTGGTATGAATATTAAACCATCAAACTACGCCAAAACTCTGCATTAGTCTGACGGCTCGAGGTAAAACTGAATCAAACGAACATCTGCCACGGGGAAAACGAAGTACAAACTTTCACTGACAGTGCAGGATTTCAATACAAAAGCATGTAAAACATTCGGTTTGAAGGGCAGAATGAAATATTCATGGCTGGTTATTCTTTTTAATTTAATAGCAGAAAGTCGTCAGACGAGAGCGTTTCGTTGTCTGACAGTCACAAACGCTCGCGTTCTCTCGTCCAGATGGCCAAAGGTCCCGGAGAGCCGCGACCCGAGAGCCAGAGACACACGCGCGGCTGCCAGCCATCGTACATGTCACGCGAAATCTGGGCAAACGCTTAGAAAGTAGAAGCAGGAGACTTAAGGAAAGGCAGGGATATCAGGAACATCTTGAGCGTGTCTCTGGAGTCTCCGAGCGACAGATGGACGCGCTCGAGCCGCAGGGGCCGTATGTGAGCCGGTCGCAGCGACAGAGACGTGGAGCGACGCCAGACCTGCAGGGCTTCCTTTGTGTCGCTGGGAATGACAGGAGATTTCCTCTGAACAAGCTCGACCGCGTTCACTGACCTCGGAGAAATCTGCCGAACACACGCAGATCACAGACGACTCTCGTCCAGCACATTCATGGCTTCATGAGAGACACTGATGTTTCCCACATTCAGCCGTTTCTCTGAAGCTTTCAGAGTTCAGAGCTCTTCTGCAGTTCAACACAACCTACTCTTTATTATATCTTTATCTTATATAAGTATACAGCTCATAAAGTTTGAAAATCTCCCTACAGCCCTATTCAGATGGTAATAGTTTCTGATGGGGTCGTAAGGTCATTTCAACATTTACAGCGGCTATCTGTGATTTTTTTTTTATTGGCATCTGAATCAAGAAAGTTCAGTGTAAAAATTCCTACTGTTTTTGGTCGTGTGGTGATTTATCTGCCATCTGAATCCACATTAATCATTCAAAAAGTCATTTTGTAAATTTTTTTGTCCACCATACAGCAGTAATGTGTGCGCATTTTAAAGGGGTGTTTGATTATGATTTGACTTTTTTAACTTTAGTTAGTGTGTAATGTTGCAGTTTGATCATAAACAACATCTGCAAAGTTACGACACTCAAAGTTCAATGCAAAGAGAGATATTTTCTTTTACAGAAATTACTTTTTAAATGGCTGGTAGGGACTACAACGAGCTTCTTCCTGGGTTAGTGACATCACAAACCCTAAAATTTACATAAACCCCGCCCCCGAGAACACGCAACAAAGGGGGCGGGGCCATGTTGGGCTGCTTTAGAGAAGAGGAAGAGTTGTTGTAGTAGAGTGTTGTTGTCATGCCGTCATTTTACGCCGGACTGCTTCACAAACGAGGGTCAATTCAACACAAAAGATGAACATGACGGCACATGCTAGTGGATGAGTTGAATCAACTCCACAGCAACTACATCAATTTATCCACTAACCATTCAGAAACGTCCAGTTTCATTCTAAAAGTTGTAACTTCTTCCTGAGTCTCTCCATCAGTGTCGACTCCGGTTTGAACAATGTAAGGCTGAACACCGTTACTGACAATCCTCATTTTGGCTGCGTGAGATTCTCCAGCTTTGTTGTTGTTGAGCTGTTAAAGCTCCGCCCTCTTCTGGAAAGGGGGCGGGAGCAGCAGCTCATTTGCATTTAAAGGGACACACACAAAAACGGCGTGTTTTTGCTCACACCCAAATAGGGGCAAATTTGACAAGCTATAATAAATGATCTGTGGGGGATTTTGAGCTGAAACTTCACACACACATTCTGGAGACACCAGAGACTGATATATTACTTATAATATTACTCATATAGACTTATAATATTATGCCATTGCTGAATTACAGAGATGTTAAGAAGCAAAAGAAAAAAAGTTTTTCTTACAACATTATATTTATATTTATTCTCACTGGATTAAAGGTTGAGCATCATGACAGCAGTAAATCTACTCCTTCAGTTACACATTTACTGACTGAAAACTTCTATCGCTAATATTTCCTCTGGAAATGCAAATCTAGGGTCATGTTATGATCATGGAACTGATGTCACAGCCATGACCTCATTAACATATGACCGTCAGTTCACTGCGATCCGTTGAGGATGAAGGACGGATACAGAGGAAGAGGAACAAGCGTGTTTTACTGAAGAGAAGATCTGACCCTTCAGAGTCCCAGAGGAACATCTACACATCAAACAACCTTCCTCTCTAATGAACATGAAGGTGAAACATTAGATTCACATTCACTGGACGGCTTTATGAAGGTCGAGAACGAGCGTCCCAGAAGATCCTGCAGAAGCGCAGAGCAATAAAGAGACTTAATGCTTCATTTACAGACCATCACAATCATGATGTCACAGGAAGACCCGGTTTAATTAAACCGATCGTTAAATAATGCCTGGGCGTGTAACTATGATACCATACAAGTTTTCTAACATGAAATATGCCTTTCCATCTATAAACACTGAAATCATGCTTGCTCAAGTAATAATTTATATAGAGTGAATTCAGGTTGATTGGGACACATTTTCCCATTGAGATGACTGTAAATCTGAGCTGAAACTGAACACACTCAAAACTCTCTGAAGCGCCTTCGGTCACATTTTATGAATTACTGTTCAACTGAATTTCAATAATGCTAAAAATGATGTGGCGTCGAGGCAAGTTCAGATGACGTCCACGTGACAACAACAAATATAGCCAAAACAAACAAACACATTCACATTGTAATTCTTCTCTAATCGCTACTGTAACCTTAAACTCATCTGTTCAGATCATTAGAAGAAAATCATTCGTTCGAGTTCAAGCCAGAAGAAGACATGGAGCATCAATAATCTCAGAACTTCAGTCAGATCACACAGAATAAAGCCAGCTCTTACCTTCTGACGCGATGAAACGACGATCTCTTGAATAGATCAAGTTTGTGTTAAACAATTTAAACTCAGTATAAGCACAGAGTCAAAAAACATCTGAAGAAAACGTTTTATTTATTCAGGCACTATTTTCTTTTGTCTCTGACAGGAGGCGCTTGATGTGAATATACTTTATGCATGTAAATAATCCAGGAATGCATTATTATTTGGAAGGGTATATTTGCATATGCACGCGCGCTTCCACATGCTGCGCGCGCACGACTCTTTATGGGAATTATGGGACTCTTTTATGTTCGAATTATGTAAAATAATATTAATATATAATTATTCATTTAGCAGGCGCCTTTATCCAGAGCGACTTACAACTACAACAAAAGTGCAAAACAAATCATGTCCAGCAGGCCACGAATAAAAGATAAATAAATAAAATGAAAGATATGTTAATATTAGCCTACTGTGGTAATAAATGTCAGTGTGCATCATCACCAATGTCCCGTCATTATAAACGATAAGAAATATAGTATTTTCCTGCTGTATAAGCAGCAGATGAAGTGAAAAGGGTCCCATTAAAATAGCTTTAGGCCTGTTTTCATGACGGATTAAAATAGAGCATGACGGACGATTTGCAGTCAAACTGACAGATATGAATTATATTTTATTATTGAAATAATGTTTTCATTGCTGTGATGGACTTAGTGTTTCTCTGACACTGGAATAAACTCCAGAAAACACACAATGGGTGGATGGATGCTTTAAGAAGTTAAAAATGTATTTAAATACAGTCATTTAAACGGTTAAAAAGTAATAATAAAATCCTCAGATAAACGTCTTTAGTCGAGCACTCACACACACACACACACACAACACACACAGTGTGACAGGTCATTGAAAAATTACAGCGTATAACAGATGAACACACACACTCTCTCACACACACACACACACACACACACACACACAGTGGTTAAAAATATTTCTCTTTATGTGGAAGTAATTTGCACTGAGTGTTGCATATAATGAAGGTTACAGTTCATTCTTCAGAAGACAGCGAGTCTTTAGGGGCTTAATGAGCATTTCAAACCCCGTCTGTTTGTCCATCTTGAACATCTGAAACGGACAATTTACTCTGCTCATCTGCACATCCGACAAAACAGACGCCGATGAAGAGCTGCATCACGACCCACGAGGGACAGAACCGGTTACGCAGAACCAGATCCACCTCTGATCCGGACACAGAAGATCCCAGAGAATGTGGAGAGCAGCGGGTCAAGAGCGTTTAACCTTTCTCCATCACTCATTTCTGTGAACGCCTCAGTCATTACTCTCCATCCAGTGTCGCACCTCCATCTATTAATCACTCTTAAATTGGTCTTTTTAAGGTGGATTGTCATGCCCGTCTGCCATTAAACGCAGGATCTGTGGCTTTAATCTCACAGACAAACGCCATAAAGCTGATGGAGTGACGGGCCGGGAGAAGGATGTGTGTGTGAGCGTCCCGGTGGATGAGGACAGACGGATGGATGTGAATCTCTGGGAGTCACACACAAACGCTGCTCTATTTCTGGCTGTCAGGAGAAATGTGACTCTGAGAAGATGGAAAAGAACTAGATATTGATTCTGCAGCGATTCTGCTGGAACTGGGTTTGCTGCGTGACACAGATTTGGGGAGTCAAATGCCGTGCTATTATACAAAAGTAAATGAGAAAAAAATGTGACACACGACCTTTGACATCAACAACACACAGATATGGAAAATGTTTCTTAAGCACTTCATAAATATCAAAGCAGCACGCACAGATCCAGCAATAAGCGTGTTGAATGCAGCGGTGACTGACGCTGGAGTGTTTTCTGGCCGTTCCGCTCGTATTACCTCCACAGATCTCCGTCGCTCTGGCTGCAGGCTGCGGTTCGGCTCCAGACACGAGCTTATTGGCACCGTAAATCAAAGCTGCCCTCTGAGAGACATGAATATTTGATGCCATAAACACACATGCCACTGTGCCCTGCTGGAGAACACATGTCCTCAGGGTTGCCAGGTCTGCGTGACAAAACTAGCCCAATGGCCATATCTATAAACCACAGACTTGGCAACCCTGCTTATCCTTTCAGATTAAATGACGTGACAGTCCAGCGTTCAGTTGAACAAACGCACGTAATGCATTGATCATGTCTGTGTACGCTCAACAGGCTTTTAAACATCACAGTGTGTATCTGCATTCAATCACTGCAGTCTTCAACTGTCTTTGAACTTTTGCTATTCGTTGAGTTTCAGTGTTTGTGTTTTTTTAATCAGAATAATTACACAATAGATGAGCTCAAGTGCATCATGTCAAACTGTCCACAGAATTTATCAACGCAAACACAAGGTGGACGTGAGCAGAGCTGATGTTGTTGGGGCATCTGCAGCGTCTAAATGACACGCGGCCTGATGAAGTTTCCTCTAAATAAAGGCAGACTGCAGTAATGAATGTTTGCGCTCGTCTGCCAAAAGCTGCATTACAGGCCGTAATGGCCTCGGCTGTCTGAAGCGCTCCATCACAGATCCAGAGGAGGGTTCGGAGGATCCATGCTTCCCTCAGGCGACGGAATCGCTTCCATCGTGATTCCACACCGACATCACAGACACAGCTGGAGTACATAATCAGATTACAAAGAAAGGTGTCAGAATACACAGTGCATCAGTTTGTTGCGTATGGAGCTGCATAACTGCAGACCAGTCAGGGTGCCCATGCTGACCCCTGTCCACCGCCGAAAGAGCCAACAGTGGACACCTGAGCATCAGAACTGGACCACGAGCAATGGAAGAAGGTGGCCTGGTCTGATCGTGGATGGCTGGGTGCGTATGCGTCTCTTACCTGGGGAACACATGGCACCAGGATGCACTATGGGAAGAAGGTGAGCCGCGGAGGCAGTGTGATGCTTTGGGCAATGTTCTGCTGGGAAACCTTGGGTCCTGCCATCCATGTGGATGTTACTGTGACACGTACCACCTACCTAAGCATTGTTCAGACCATGAACACCCTTTCATGGAAATGGTATTCCCTGGAAGCTGTGGCTCTTTCAGCAGGATAATGCTCCTGCCACAAAGCAAAAATGGTTTGAGGAGCACAACAACGAGTTTGAGGTGTTGACTTGGACTCCAAATTTTCCAGATTTCAATCCAATCTGTGGGATGTGCTGAACAAACAAGTCCGATCCATGGAGGCTCCACCTCGCAACTTACAGGACTTAAAGGATCTGCTGCTAACATCTTGGTGTCAGATACCACAGCACACCTTCAGGGGTCTAGAGGAGTCCACGCCTCGACGGGTCAGGGCTGTTTAGCACCAACACAATATTAGGATTTTGTCAAGTCAAGTAAAGTCACTTTTATTTATATAGCGCTTTTTACAATGCAGATAGTGTCAAAGCAGCTTTACTTTGACAACTGGTACATAATTTTGGCTGCACAGCAGCTCTTAAAGAATAGTGTCAATGCAGGCAGATCAAAGCACTGATGAATAAATGTCAAGTGTCCCCAACTAAGCAAGCCAAAGGCGACAGCGGCAAGGAACCCAAACTCCAACAGGTGACATCAGGTGGCAAACAGGTGTGTGGAAAGTCTTCCTGTTTTATAAAACTGCACAGAAAATTGAGAAGCTACACAGCAAAAACAAATAAAATATTTCATGTGTTTTATTTTTATTGTATTTTTATTGTATTTTTATTTAATTACGATCACATGGATCAAACACATGGATAAATCTTTATAAATCAGGCTCCAATGATGAGAGAAAAACACACTGATGGATTTTTAATTCATGATCACAATGAATAAGTGATTAGCAGCCGCTGACGGGCATCTGACATATGGACTTACAGACGAAGGCCAGAGGGGCGAGAGACTGAGACACACTGTACAGAGAGAGAGTTTATTGGAAGTCTATTCTGTCCATTGGGTTTGCAGCTGAAAGTGCTGTATAAATACTACATTCACTCATTTATTTGAATATTTCATACAGATTATGACACTAGTTGACCTGTTATCTGCTGAATCTCTGCCAGATGAAGTTTAGCAGGATCTGTGCTGATCTCCTCTACACTCTTCAGAATAAAGGTTCCTAAAGGGTTTTTCACAGTGATGAAGAACCATTTATGGTTCCCCAAAGAACCTTTCAGTGATCAGTGTGAAGGACATTTCAAGAATCACTGTCATCTAGTGGTTGATCCTGAGAATGCTGGGAAATCTCTCGTGGAGGAACCTCAATGAGAACATCAAACACATGATGATGATAAAGGTTTGATGAACCAGAAGGGTTGCACTTCATTCAGAATTTAACTGTAAATTTTCATTTTCTGAATTTGAATAGAGGTGGAAAACATGATGCAGAATTGTAACTGTAATTTAATTAAAGGGTTAGTTCACAAAAAGAAATGTCATTAATTACTCACCCTCATGTCGTTCCACATCAAGACCTTCATTCATCTTCAGAACACAAAGTAAGATATTGTTGATGAAATCAGAGCAATTTCCCCCCAGGTGAAAAAAGTATATTTCAATAATGTACTTAAGTGCTCTATTTTCATGCACTAATTTTGTACTTAAGAAGTAAAGAAGAATTTTTAGTATATTAAGATAATCTTAAGAACATCTAAGTGTACTCAACTGTGCTATTTTGAGACACCATGAAATATGAACTTATATGAACTTATGAAATATTAACTGCTATAAGTAGTATCTAAATACATTTTTTAAATACAGGATATTATATTAAAAGCACATTTTAGTTCATATTTCATGCTGTCTCAAAATAGCACAGTTGAGTACACTTAGATGTTCTTAACATGATCTTAAGAAGTACTAAAGAAGAATTTTTAGTATATTAAGTACAAAATTAGTGCATGAAAATAGAGCACTTTAAGTACATTATAGAAATGTACTTTTTTTCACCCTCCATTCACTGCTTTTGCAACTGAAACTTTGACGATTCAAAAAGTTCATGAAGAGATTGTAAATCTAATCCATATGAATTGAGCGGTTTAGTCCACAACTCGATCACTTTATATGATGAACAGATTTAATTTCGGCTTTTATTCACATATAAACACTGACCAGCGAACACAGAAGCTCAAATGAACCTGAATGAGAACAAACCTCTTCCGGAAGCTCAAACGTGCAGCGTAATATCTTTAGGTGAATTAACCCTTTAAGTTAAGTTATTTTTCTAGTTCATTCAACTTAAATAACTTAATTTATAACCACTCATTATATAAAAAAAATAATAATAAATACTTTAATCTCAAAGTCTTCAAAACAAAACAATTGTTTTCTCTCTCTCTCTCTCTCTCTCTCTCTCTCTCTCTCTCTCTCACACACACACACACACACACACACACACACACACACACACACACAGGGGATGTGGTCTGATCTCATCAGCCTCTCTGTTGTCTCTCTCTGAATGTTAATGGACGCTGGCTCAGGTTAACTGTTGAACTCAAGGGCAAACGGTCAGCAGCGCAGCAGAATACAGAACAACATCACGGATCACACACACTTCTTCACTCACAAACAGCACAGACCAGGACCGGTTAAGGAGCGAGTGACCAGATCACACTCGAAGCGTCAGTGTCACATTATTCTCCTCATTCATTCTGAAGCTCAGCCACGGCGTCTCCAGAGCTGTCCTATTTTTATAATCAGATGCTTGGCCTGATTGTGAATCTCTGCTGTTTCAGAGGGAGTGTGTGTTTAAATCGGAAGCCTGTTTCCCTAACAGATCAAAAACACAAAAATGGTCATTGCAACTTCTAATCTCATGATTCTGTTTTATTATCCTGACAAACTGTGCAGAATATTCAGAACTGCAGGATATATGAACTAAAAGCTGTTTTCTGCACATATGAGGAAGAGGACAGAGAAATGAAGAGGAGAACATGGAGGAATCGCAGAAGCTTTGAGGGTCTCAGATGCAGATGGATCCTCATCTGCTGTGTGTGTGTGTGTGTGTGTGTGTGTGTGTGTCTCCATCTGTGATGCTCATACAGCGGCTCGACCCTTCAAACGCTCATTTACACGCGTCCCGCTGCTGTCAGAGAATCTCACACTCACTTTCGTCTCGCTGTGACTGATTCTCTCTGGTTCTCTCTCTGTATGTGGCGTTTCTCGGCTCACATCCGATGGAGGATCACGCGTCCCGCAGGACTGAATCCACATCAATATCCTGCGAAGGAAGAGGCTCGACTGTCACAGATCTCAGAGATCCACGTGAGAGCCGAACACTGCAGATCCTTTCATGACATGGGAGTAAATAAATCAGAGAAAGAAATTACACGTGTGTTGTGTGTGTGTGTGTGTTACTGGTCTCCAGTGTCTTGTTCCTCTCAGCGTGGCTTTATCTTCACACTCTTTCTGTAAGATTCCCTGTGGCACCTGCAGTGTCTTCACAAAACAAATCTCATCTTATCAAAGATGACACACACACACACACACACACGCACGCACGCACGCACGCACACACACACACAACACACACACACACACACACACTCCTCAGGCTGTGTTGATTCAGAGCTCAGTTCAGACACCAGCATCATTTCCATCTTTCTATCACTGCATGTCTCTCCAAAGAGACTGAAGCACTTCATGAAATGCAAAAGAAATGATTTATAATTGATTTGAGGACATTTGCATACGCAGCCCCTCACTACAGACTGATAATGAAATAGAGTGCATGATGAGGTTAATAATACAGTGTGATCTGGTCAAATCTTACCTGAACACGTTCCCTCTGACTGATGAAGGATTGGTTTGTGCTCCGTGATTCACTGAACTGTTAAACGACCATCTGTGAGGAAGAATGAGACTCATCTGCGCACATTATACACATTACTTCGTGTAGCTCGTGAAACAGTTTCACGCGCATACACAGTCGACACGTGATCATGAACGAGTTCAACGCGTGCGCACTAGGCCTCATACTTCACCTGACATACTCTCATTCTCCTTCATTTACATGTATTCATTTAGCAGGCGATATTAGAGAATTACAAACGAGGAAAAATTCAAGTCAACAATATCTGTAGTGCATAATCTCATGTTTAAAGTATAAGCTATAAGCTCTTCCACCTGTCTTCTGTTCTGCCAAAGAGTTTAGAAAACAATAGTCGACACTTTGATACTTTTTGAGTAACAGCCACTAGATGGCGCTCCGGTAGCGCGGCCGCCATTATGGGGTGAAAATGCCAACTGGACTGAATCCATCACATCTTACGAACCCAAAACCGGCGAACCTCACAGCCAAATCAGAAACACAATAGAAAATTTCTCAAATTCACTAAATGTTGTAATGTCTTAGCCTATATATGTTTTATGTGATCAGTTGTGGAATCCAATCGTACACATCTGAGGTAACGAAGTTAGCCTACTTTATTGAGTATTTCCGTTTTATGCAACTTTACATATTTACTATTAATAGTAAATTTAAAAAAAAAAAAATTAATAAAGTTAAGATCATCATGTTTGTGATCCAGGGGATTAAAGTGGAGTAAATTACTCCACTAGGTCAGAAACATATATTTTACATTTTAATCCCCTGGATTACACAACAAACATGGTCTTATAGAACATGATGCATTTCTGCGTCTGTTATCCCATAATTCCCACTTTTAGACACAGCTGGCTGTGTTTTTTTGTTTACATAGTCTTGCTTTAATGGACATTAATATAAGACAACACTGCAAAAACAGTTTCTGTCCAGCTGTTATTTTCTGTTATATATTTATTGTCCAACATTCACAATTTTTCTGATGCATGTCCTTAATTTAATTTCATATGTTGGTATTAATTCAGTGTTTATAATGCTAATACTTGAACTTCAAAGAATTTTAGCTCAAACTGGGTTTCTAGAGAGCAAAAGTGGAAGACTTAAACACAAAGTGTGTAAAATAAACTGTTAAAAAGATTTGATAATCACTAGTGACTGTGTTGTCATCATTCAGGTTGGATTTCAGCTTTAATGTACGTTTTTTTAAAAAAGCAGCTGATATCGCCATAGAAACTAGTGGACTGCGACTCGCTTTCACCCCAGAATGGCGGAAGCGCAGGGCTGCTGCTGGGCGCCGGCGCTGCAATGCAACCTTCTCCTGAGTGTCGCTTCTTGTCAGTGTATATTCTTTGGTGTGGATCAGATAATACTTCTTCTCCTTCTTCCTCCAGTAACTCTGAGAAGTAACTTCCACCTGTGATTGTTGCCACCTAATGGACAAAATGATGAATTACAGGCTGATGCGGAAATAATGACCTTGATCTTGAATCTGACTTGCGTTTAACAAAGAGTTCATGTTCAATGACACGAGTTTACGAGCGTTCAGTGTCCTTTCGGATCTGAGCGATGTGTGTGTCTTCAAATGTGTCTCTGACCGGAGTCGATTCATCACAGTCTGCGCGCGGCGGTCTGATGCGAACCGTGAGTTCGATTCTTCAGAGGTCAGTCAGCGCGCGGAAATAAACGACCTCGATCTGCTCACATCCGTCACCATTAGACTCACCTCGCTCTTCCAGTTTCATTTACTTTCCATTTGTTTTGCTTGTGTCTGCTGGGACCTTTTACATGTGTCCAGTGGAGGACATTACCCACAATCCCCTGCTCTCTCGAACCTGCTGTAATGAGACGTAAAGAGCCGTCAGCGCTTCCTCTCTCAGTCTCAGTCAGTTTTACCCTTCATAAGAGCTGAAGCGCTGAAGTGATTCGTATCAGGGTTGAAACTGGAGCTGTAATTGAATTCTTGCAGAAGAAACACTGTATTGCGTTTCTATTCAATCATTTTGCTGGTGTGCGTAATAACAGGCGTGAGAAGCTGTTTACATGTGCTCTGATTCAGGTGAGGTTGAACAGACTGTGTTTCTCCATCTTCTTTGATGATCTTGAGTCACACACACACACACACACACACACACACACGGTCTGAGTTCAGGCTGTTTGTTGTATGACGCTCTTCTCACAGCGAGAGGCAGATAGAGGACAGCAGTTTGTGTGTTTGCCACCAGTGTTCAGCAGTCAAGCATGAAAACAGCATCAGGGTTTGTGCTGCTGGAGACAGAAATGAGACGTTCTAATGACACACACACACACACACACACACACACCACACACACACACACACACACACACACTCACACACACTCTGACCCACTGCAGGCCACAGACTCAGAACAAACTGCTTCATCATTCTGGTGTTTAACTTCATCTCCGCAGGGCAAACAAGTGTGTGTGTGTGTGTGTGTGTGGTGTGTTTGAAACAAATATCCCAACCGTGAGCCTGTTATTAATGACAGACAACAAACTCCCAAGGTTCATCTGGCCGTCCATAAATTCAGCTCAATATCGTGTACAAACTCTGAGGGCCGTTCTGTTCTTTGGCACGCGGCGAGAGTTTCTCATCGTCTTCAGACGGAGAAAGTCAACGGGACGTCCGGCTCACGGATTTCTACTTCCTCAACAGTCTGATAAATGAACAAAGGTCTTATTTGTGCTGTTTAATATGCAATAACTCCATTTGCTCTGAGGTCAGAGGAGGCAGATGCTCATGAATAAAGAGAGAATTAAAGATGCGTGAACTTATTAATTACAAGTTTGAAATCCTTTTCTGGTTTACAAGGTTATTGTGTGTTTGTGTTTTCCGCTCGGACAGACCTGTCACACTGAGATGTGTTTGCCCTCCAGGTGGCCGAAGAGACTCTCTCACACACACACACACACACACACACACACACACACACACACACACACACACACCTGTTTCCTCTGGAGCTGATGTGAAACTTCAGCAACTGCTCCTGAAAGTGTTGAAATCTCCAGCCCTCATCACTTCTGTGACCTTTGCACTCTGACCTTTTCGTTTGGGTCACATGCATCTGACAGCATAAAGTGCCAGCTGTGACCAACTGAACTGGGCTGATTAACGGCACTATTATCTTCTGTACACTCTTAGAAAAAAGATTCATTTTTTCAAAGGTATTTTTTCTTTCTTTTTCTTGTATAGTTTATTTCCCTGTAGCTCAAACAAATCATAGCTCTAGCCAAGCAAGGTCATGGGTTCGATTCCTCTATGAACCTACAGGCCAATCTGCACATGTTCACATACTCTTTTAAAAAAACTTGAGTTTAAAATTAATACAATACATAATACAAAAATGAAAAAGACATTTGATACATTTCGATAGTAATACCCGGGGGTTAAACTGGGCCAGGGCTGAGCTTGACATTAACGCTTAATTTTTGAAGGATCAAGAGAAAGAGTTTTACTTGTCCTGATTAAAACATGAATAACAAAAATAGCTAGGGAATCACCAAAACGCAAGCATGATTATATTACATTAAGTGTAAGTGATGGCTGATAATGGATAATAATAATATATCATGTATAAAGTGCTGACAGTAAGAAGGTTGCGCTGTTGAGGCTCACGCCTCTCGAGGAGAAATCGAAACAGATGAGTGCAGCACAGAGAAATGCTGCTGTAAAAACTCAAAATGTGGAGGTTTTTTATATTTATAACATGATACAGTTATGTAACATCACACGACCAAGAGTGCTGTTTTTTCTGCGTTATTGGAGTCATGATTGAAAATGTGTCACTACTTTTATACATTCAATAATAAGTTAAGTAAATTCAATACAAGTTAATAAAGTCACTTAATTTTAGACGCATTACTGACTCTTTTTGTTCTATTTCAGCAGCAAAAATAATTCCAAACAAAGATCAGACGCATCTCTCACAGCGACACTCAGCTGCGTGTTATTATGAATCGGTTGAGTGAAAGATTCAATGGCCCATTCCAAAACACCTGCCTCGTTCTTCAATGAATCAGCCGTTTGAACGAATCGTTTGAATGAATGAGTCACTTGCCGCCACCTACTGGCGGTTCAGTTTCATGTTTACATTTTCCCAACATTTCTTATTTGTATATTCAAAAATATTTAAAGAATATCATAACATTATTTAATGCAGTTGTAATTTTTCAGTGTAAATTATTTAATTTGATTCGTAACAGTCCTGCTTTATTTTTATTATTGATAAATTTATAATTTATTGATCAAATGTAAAAAAATTGCAATAAAAGATGGAGCTGATGAAAGATGAATAAGATTAGGGGAAAAATGCCCTTGGGGTAAATATCACATATATGCAGATATTAATATGCAAAAGCTGATGGAACACTGTTGAGAATATAGCTTCAGAATAAATTATAATTACACCAAAAAAAATCAGACAAGCAACTTTTTTGCTCGGACAAGTGACCAATTTACTTCTCCAAAGGACAAGCACATGACAAGGCATAATGTCGAACCCTGTATTTTGTATTAATATGCTCTGCTTTAGGCCTACAGAAAGATTTTATTATCAGATGTGGCTTTGCATACACATATGCACTGAAACCACAGAGCCCCCCCCACATAACAAATCCCAATTGAACCCCTGGTAATACCATAGTGAATATATATTCTGAATCTAAAAAAATGAAATACTATCAAAGTAATTAGATGTAGCTGAACACCTTCACAGATATTCATCCTTCAGTTTCATCATCATCTATATAACAAAAGGGGACGATTTAGGAATAATATTGTACTGTAATGTAAACATGGATCATGTGACAGTTACTGCAGTGAATTATGAGCAGGAGAGAGTGTCATTCTTGTTTTGTGTCTGTTGTAAGTGTTTTTATGTCATTGTTTTGAGTGATAAAGTGTGTTTTTTTGGGTAAAAACTTTGCTAATGTTGTGAAGAAGTTTTAGTGCATTTTGAATGTGACATAAAGGGTTAGTTCACCCAAAAATGAAAATTCTGTCATTAAAACAGTCATGTGACTGCAGTGGTTCAACCTTAATGTTATGAAGAGACGAGAATACTTTTTGTGCTCAAAAACAAAACAAAAATAACCACTTTTTTCAACAATCTCTTCTCTTCTGTTATTATCTTACGCAGGTGACGCAGTAACACAGTGAAGCTTCCGTGTTTACGTCCGAACGCCGGCTCAGTATTGGCCAAAGCTGATCATGTGATCAGTACAACGCATGCGCAGGAGTCAGCCAATAATGAGTCACGTTCTGACGATGAACCTGGAAGTGCTGGACGTAAACAACATATGAGAATGACACAGAAGAGAAGAGATTGTTGAATAAAGTGGTTATTTTTGTTTTGTTTTTGAACCACTGCAGTCACATGACTGTTTCAACGATGTCTTTTAGTATGTGTTACGGATGAATGTTCTGAACATTCGAGGATGTTCAGAAATGAAGGGCAGGAGATCCATCAGGCGGAGGGAGAATCAGAGGAACCTCTCGCTCTGTCAGCTGATGAAGATCTGTCTCTCTGCATTTAGAGTCAGCAAAGCTCTACAGGCCCGGCTGTAAACAGTTTATCACACTCACAGTCCTGGTGTTGTTTTCCAGGCCGCTCCTGGTTTTCCTGCTGCTCCCGTTCACTACAGAGAGAAACCCGCTCGGAGCGAGAGACCAACACGACGCTCCGTCAGAGAAACACTTGCCGGTCACACACACACACACACACACACACACCACACACACACACACACACAATACGAACAGCAGCAGGAGCGGCTCTGATGCCCGACACGTTCACATTGTCTGTACTCATCGAACGACGAGCCGCTTTAATGAATGCAGCAGAAATTGCAGCTCTCTCTAATGACACGCTGCTGCGCTTTCAGACCCTCCTCGGATGTGCTGCTTAATTTCTGCTCATTAGAAGAGCCAGAAGATCAGAGACGGACACTTGAACACTGTTATTGGACATCTGTCCGTGTCAGACACACAGAGGCAGATCAGCTATTTCTCGCAGTGAGATGAGAGACATCTGTTTCAGCAGAGCCGCGTGTTTCATGTCCAGAAACTGAAGGTCGTTGTTCTGTGATGGAGTGAAAGTGTGCGTTATCATCAGCTCTGCTTCAGAGAACCGGATCAGAGCATTTCACCTCCATATCAATGTGTGCATTTACTGCATACCGAGTACTGAGATGTAAATCTGAGCAGTGGCTTGGGTTTGGGTGGTTGAACGTGATTTCTAAAAGCTAACATTCATTAAGAATATAGATAAACTTCATATTACTGTAATTGTCTAGATTGGCAATATGTGGGTATAATATATATATATATATACGTGATGTTTTAAACACTATTATTTTTTAACTCTACATTTGTGCAGTAAAATTATCTTTAAACAAATCTACATCTTTCATTTTCCTTCATGGAGATAACATGGAAAATGTGCCATTAATGGAGGATTTCTGTCACCTGGTGGAAAACAAACACTTTTAGCTTGCAAATGACATGAAATTACCATTATAACCAGTAGATGGCGGCAGAGGACCACACATTAACTCATTCTCCATTTCCACTCCCTTTTATAGTTCTTTTCACGTTTTACATTCAGATTTATTATAAAATGAATATAACAAATTT
This sequence comes from Culter alburnus, assembly GCA_028476615.1. NCBI lineage: Eukaryota > Metazoa > Chordata > Actinopteri > Cypriniformes > Xenocyprididae > Culter > Culter alburnus. Next base: position 490,860 of record JAOTNS010003472.1, on the reverse strand, counting down.
TAGCATTTTTATCATGGGCGTTGGAACCATTGTATGTGGGTGGGACAAGACCCACCCACTTTTTAAGACCAATGATATTGGACCCACTCACTTTTACCGTCTCTAATTCAGCATTTGTCTAACCAGGTGATGCTACTCCACAAACCACCAACAGAGCATAAAAAATCCAAAAATAAAAGATTTTTTAAAACATTGCCAAGTAAAACGCTGTGTTTATATAGAACTGTCTCTTTACGACCACAACAAACGGGACACTTTTCAGACGCGCATTCCACCTCAGTGCCAGGCGCAAGTCAAACAAGCGCGGAAAAGGTAGGCTACAGGTGACTACGAGGGAGCTTCAGTTGAACAACATGTGAACTGCGGTCAGAGGAGATGTTGTCAGGCTATGTCAGTAAAACTCCAATCAGCCGTTAGCTATAGCCTACTGTGCTCGAAGCGTGAACTCAAGAATTGCTCGAGCAAATGCGCCGGCGCGTGCTGCATATTACTTTATTATAGCTTAACTAAAGCGCTAAAGAAACAACGGGCATGCACCGTCGTTATTCTGTTGTAAATGAAGTCATGAAATTGCCAAACATGCGATTAAAGCTGCCTCAAAACTGTGCATGTATGTATTTGTTGACATGGTTTTAAAGCTATTGTTATCCAATTAGTTGGCCTTAAAACATCTTAAAATGCATATATGTACACCAAGGAAATCAAAATTTTCTCGGGGGAGCATGCCACCGAACCCCCCTACCATAATACATTTTATGACCTCGGTAAATATAAAACTCTGCGTACGGCCCTGCTTCTTTTCTATCTAACGAATTCAAAGGTAACTGTGTATTTCTCCAGTTGTGCGCACTTTGGGACTAAACTTTGTATGCACTGTGTGATCAATGTGTGAAAATAAATGGGAGCAAAAACACGAATGAATGTAAAGGTTTGCGTCTTGTTGTTCTATTAAAAAAAAATCAATAACTACCGATTGATTGGCATTTTATCTATCTATCTATCTATCTATCTATCTATCTATCTATATGTGTGTGTGTGTGTGTATATATATATATAACTGCATAAAAAAAATTTGGAGGGAGGACCCACCCACATTTTTTTTGCTTCCGACGCCCATGATTTTTATTGCACTGAAGTATGAAGTATAGCAAGAGTATACTCTAAAAATAATTGTAAAAAAAGAAACAAACTTGCACAGTAAAATACTAAATTTTTGAGGAAGTAGCCAATAGGCTACTTTCTCAAAAATGACAAATAAAATTTCCCATGGTTTTTATAAAATTAAAAAAAATTACCCATTGTTTTTACGGTATATTACCGTTTCAGTGGAAAACGGTATTTTACTGTGCAAATTTGTTTCATTTTTTTACAGCTATTTTTATAGTAAAACTCATAAAGACATTTAGATAAAAGGAATTTCATAAAATAAATAAACAAATAAGCCCATATTTTACAGTGGATGGGAAATTGTCTTGAATTGCTCCCACATCATAGTTTGAAAAATTCATTTATGCCGTTTAGGCCGAAGCCTGTCGCCGGTTTCATAGTTTTAAAGAGGACTGAGGTGTTACGAATTAGTGTACATATTACAGAGTTAATCGCATGTTTTTAGGGGTCTGGGTGGAAATTTAGAGCCCTCCTAAAATGGGCCTAGTGATGCCCCTGAGCATTAGTAATTCAGTAAATTATAAACCTCTACAGTGGTGAACACATGACAGCAAATGTGACTTTTGCACTTTGATTTGCTGCAATAGCACAAGCTCAGAAAAGTCCCATGGCAGAATTTCCAGCAAAAGAAAACAGAGAGATTGACTGCAGCAGTCAGAAGAAAGAGGTCAGATCTCTCCCTCAGCTGTCGTATCAGAAACTAGTTCTGTGTAATTTCATGCCAAGATGAAAAATAGTTATTAATAGTTATTAATAATCATCATAATCTGTCCATTTAGTTTTTTGTCACTCAGTCTAATGCTGAAGAGATTAAATTTGAACAGCAGATTCCTGAAAAACACACTTATTTTTTACACTCTTTAGACATTCTGTTGACTGTAATTAATGTTGCATCTACACGTCAACTAACTCTCATTAGAGCATTAGTAATTAGTGGACAGTTGGTCAGGGCTGGTAGAGTAAGCTGACATGTACTTGCAAAGTTACAGTACTTACAGTCAACAGAATGTCTGAAGGACCATCAAAATAAAGTGTTACCAGATTTTTACAGTATAATTATAAGTGTTTCAATGACACTAAAATAACACTGGTTTATGGAAACATTTCCTCACAGCACAGGCAGATGGAGTGTTTCTCCAGGGCTGTGTGATGACTGCCACCCTGTGACTGACCTCAGAACAGCAGGATGAAGCTCACGCTCCTCTTCATGCTGTTTTGAGTGTGACGTCCATTAGAAGCACTTTGAGCATCTTGTGTTTGTTCAGACTCGCTGTCTGTGATAATCAGCACAAACACAACCAGAATATTCCTTTAAGAGAGAACAAATGATTTTATTACAGTACGTTTCACGATCGAGACATTTAAAAGTGCAGCACTGACGGACGCGACACATACATATTTACAACCGAAGCATTCAGTGCAAAAAACACAAGTTCAAGTAATCAGTCTGTCCACACTCTGGCCGTCGCAAGGAATTCTGGGTCCTGTGAGCGCTAACGGCCTGACGGACGGGTCACATGCTCCAGTGGATCGTCCCGTGTCACGTGACCGTCGTTCAGGGGTGGATCTGTGTTTGTGATTCTCCGCTCTGATGTTCCTGCATGATCTTCTCCAGCTCCTCCAAACACGGACCGATCGCGCTCCTCGACGCCGGAGCCGTTCTGAACCTACAGAAACAACAAGAGGGGTCAGAGCGGACTGACGAGAGCTTGACCGGAGTGTGTGTGTGTGTGTGTCAGCTGACCTGCGCAGGAGTCCTCGGGCTCTTCGAGCGGCGGGTCGGTGTTTCTGCAGTGCTGCAGTACAAAACGCTGCTAGCGTGTTAAAGCAGCGCTCTCGTAGCGTGTTGTGGCCGCTCGTCTCCCACTGCGGAAGATCGCTGGCCAACCGACACGCGGCCTGAACAAACTCCAGGAGCTTCTCCCACTCGCCGCTCCGCAGGAGCAAACGGCCTCCTTCCTCACACGAGCGCTGCAAAACATCAACGGAAATGTTAAATACTCATTCTGCTCGGAGTGAACGAACTCCCATCATGCACGTCTCCGCTCTTACTTTGAATGCCATTAGGTGCGGACGAGCTTTCCTGAAGCAGTGGGCGTCCCGGTTGGAGCCGAGGCGGGAATATGGGATGGATCTGTAGACGCTGGTCTTCTTCTGATGCAGATCTTGCAGTAAGAGCTTCAGGTCAGATGTGAGCGAGCCGGACGCCATCTGAACAGACTGAGACCATCAAGAGACTCAATCAGCATCAGAGGGTCATGTGACAGCGACGTCCCACAGTACAGTTCACATGCACAGCAGGTCATACGCCGTTCAAATACACGTTAAAAATGGCACGTATCTGAACTGATAAACGACAGCCGTGTGCGTCTCACCTGTTCGGCGAGCAGAAGACTGTCGAGCAGCTGCTTGGAGACGGACGTCTGACACTCGTACAGTCGCTCTCCGGTCCGCCGCCGCCGCGAACCTGCGGGAGAGAAGAGCGTTAGTCACTCGCCGCTGACATCACGAGACGGACACACGCGAGCACAGCTCACACGCTAACTCACACGCGTGTTTGACGCCGCAGCCGGCAGACAGACGGGAACACAGGATATCCATGTAGGATCTTCTCAGACATCCTGTGGGGAAGAGAAGTTCACTTATGAAGGATTTAAACAGGTTTTCAATGTTTTAGATCCCCAAATGTGATCAACATGGACCCCAATTCTACAATTTAAAAGACAGATATATATTTTCATGTATGAAGACCCAATTTATAGTATGAAAAGCTTATTATTATATATTATTATAAACATGAATAAAATATTATTTGGTTTTTGTCACGTTAAATTACGTTTTTTTTTTACTTCACTATACTACTTTACTGTTATATGTATTATTATTTCTTTATTTTAATTTTTTTATTGTTCAGTCATTTAAATCAAACTTTTTTATATCTATGTATATAAATCAAATTATTTATTTAAAACAAATGCATTAAAGGTGCAGTATGTAGGATTTCTGTCCGCTAGAGGTCTATTCAAAACAAAGGCCTAGCTTGATGACGGCAAGTTTGAGCGCGGAATCTTGGGACATGTGGTCTTCACCTCACAGCCGGTGCAAAAGAATAGGGATTGGACTCGGGCAGAAATCATGTTCATGGATGCGATTATTAACGTTACTGTAGTGTGAAGCAGAGCAGGAGCGAGTGTTGTGGAGCTGAACGAGGAGCTGGAGCGATTGATCAACACACGCCTCACGAGCAGCGGGACTTTTATTATGACACAGTCGCCGGCGCCGCTGCCGCTTTTCCGGTCATGAGTATGAGGTAACGCAGCTCTGTTTATCATATTAGATACATTTGAGAGTGTTGAAAATGATGTTATAACGTTACTCTGTGCGTTCGCTCGGCGGCTGCTGTGAGACACTGTTACACACTGCAGTAAGATAGATCGATTTTACAATATCATATTAATGCTGGATGATTGTGTTGATAAATGGCATGAGATTAATTTTAAAACGTATTGTATGATGGAGAAATGCTGTATTACTGTTACTAAAAATAAAGCTGCATCTGATTATGCTATGTTAGCTACTTCACAAAATAGTGTTTTTCTCTGAGGCGTGGTAAAGCATGAGACTCGCAAAAATCAAGAAAATTATATTTAAACAATAAGACTAAACATGTTGAGCTATATAACAATAATTAGTTTATAAATATATCAAAACAGTTGTTCCCTTGCCTATTAAAACATGTAATATTTTAAAGCGTCTTTGGTGTTTCCATGGTAACGCGGGTATGACGCCATTGACAGGCGACTCCTCACACGTCCCGCAGCCTTGGATAAAATTGCAGTTTTCTCATGATTTACAAATAGTTGCAAACATTTGGGAACAAAATGTTTTGTGAACAAAATATATAACACTGGCCTAGTGGCTTTTGGATATTTTACTGCAAAAAATCTTATATATTGCACCTTTAACTTATTTTAAATGAAAAGCATTTATTAATTCATTCAGAGATTGTTTTCCTCTAAACTTTTCTCCAATTTGAAACCCCTGATTTAAACTACTAAAATATTTACATGAAGCAGATGTGAGGTGAAATAAATCAATTAATCAACAAGAAAACATGAAAGACCTTCATCATCATCATCATCATCATCTTTATGAACAAAGGCAGAACATTCATATTTTTCATATTGTTGTTCCTAAAGACTGGATGAGGATTTAAAAAAAAAAAAACTCTTGGTGTTTCTGCATGATCTTACAAAAAGTGTATTAATTTCCATGATTATAACATTATGATAAGAAAAATATCACCAACAGTGAGTGACATCAGATTACAGTAACAGCTGGACACTGAATTTGGGTCACATTTCTTTGAGTTTTGGAGATTTACTGTGACTTTTATGATGATGATGATGATGATGATGATGATGTTCTCACCTGTGATTTTGGCCTGTGGTTCTGGGATCTCCACTAACACTGATCTCTGATCAGACTCATCTGCCATTTTAAACTCTTTCTTCTCTTCCTGCTGGAATCGCCCGATAATCTCTCAGTTTTTCAGCGCGAAGCTAAAATATCCTTCAGTATCGCGCCATAAACTACTCAAGGAAACTAACTAAATAAAAAGGACTAAATAACATTAGTGAAATTAATCAATAAACATGAGAGAAAAGTTTCTTCTCGGAGCTGATAGTGTGCGCGCGCTCATCTCTCATTCAGCCGGAGCCCGCGCACAGCATTTACCGCGCGGGCGGGGCTTCCGTTTCCTACGCTCTGATTGGCTCAATGCTGTGGAGACGCTGAATTCTGATTGGTTGGACGTCAGTGCTGCGTCGTAGAAACTCTGGATCGATCAGACTGTGAGTATTTGATTTACACTCGAAGTTATAAATAATAATTTTATGAAACTAATGTAATAATCATAATCATTCAGTCTTAATCTGATGTGCAAGATATAAAAAGTCTTTTTATTAACATCCAGATCTCATACATCAAAAATACTTCATATGACAAGTGCATCATTTCTCTACATTACTACCAACTTGATTAATGAGTACAATAATAACTGAGTTCTGTCAAATTTAAAGAAAAAAGAAAGAGAGAGCAAAGTTCAGCACCATAAAGTGAAAGATTAGCGATGGTCAGGATGAGTTTTATCACAGTGTCTTTCTGAATATGATAAGAAGTCTCATTACAGCACCAAAAGTGATCAAATAAAGTGAAAGACAATAAACATAAAACATCTTTCCTCGGACATATCACTCATGATTTGGTAGGTTGGTTCATCATGTTCAGGTTGTTATTAGACACACATTTCCCAGAGTTCAGTGGGGTTTGGACGGCTTTCGCTGCACTGCAGCCTTTGGGTTTGGGGATCCTGGTCGGTCCAGAACGCCGGAATGATTCCAGAGGCATCTGTCGGGATCCAAACAGAAAGAAGCTTGATCAGTCGCTACATATGAGCAGTTCTGACACTGTTCAGTGACCCAGCTAACAGGAAACGTTCTCAGAACGTTCTCTCAAAGTTATAAACAAACGCTCTGTCGGTAACGCTAACAGAATGTATCTGGTCTTTAATAATGTTCTCAAAACGTTAGCACAAAAACATCATTCATGGAACCTTTTTCTGAAACATTTTAGTTGGACTTTCGTCTAACGTTTTTTTAATGTTACCTGTTTCAGAACGTTCAGAGAAAGTAAAATGTTCCCATAATTGTTTGCAGAATGATAATATGGAATGTTTCCTTAACGTTCACATAACAACAACAACATTTTTATAACATAAAGGGAACATTAGCAAACTATCTGAAAGCCCAAAGTATAGTTCAGTTTTTACGCGTATGCGAGGGTCAGCGTACTCACTGTGTGACGCGAATTTCGTCATCAGAAGAGTATGCGTGTACTGTACGCGCACCGCCACTGCGCATACTTGTACGCGCAGGTCGCACATGCGCATTTATTTATTTTTTGCAGTAATTAGTTTATCCACAAGGTGGCAGCCGTGCCCTGGGGGTGTCGATTCATATAGTCAAAGAAAAACTGCATAAACAGAACAGACAGGAACGCATGCGAGCTACAGCGACGATGGAGACCTACATAGGCGACAGATTGTGTGAAGAGGTTAGAAAGTACCATCATTTGTACAACTCTATCATGAAAGAATACAAAGATGTTTACATGGGTTGTAACTCGTGGCGAGAGATTGCACAAAACTGCGCATGCATCAAACGCCGGTGTACGCATACAAGTCAAATGAAGTATACTTTCCAAGGCTGTGCGCTCGACTGTGTTTGTACACTAGCGTACTCATAAAAAAAACGAAGTATACCCAGGGCTTAACAGGGAGCTACAAACTTTCTTTCAGTAATGAACAGAACTATCTGGTCTTTGATAACGTTAGCACAAAAACATCATTCATGGAACGTTTTTCTGAAACACTTTTGTTGGACTTTCGTCTTACGTTTTTTTAATGTTACCTGTTTCAGAACGTTCAGAGAAAGTAAAACGTTCCCAAATTGTTTGCAGAATGATAATATGGAATGTTTCCTTAACGTTCACATAACAACAACAACATTTTTATAACATAAAGGGAACATTAGCAAACTATCTGAAAGCCCAAAGTATAGTTCACTTTTTACACGTATGCGAGGGTCAGCGTACTCACTGTGTGACGCGAATTTCGTCATCAGAAGAGTATGCGTGTACTGTACGCGCACCGCCACTGCGCATACTTGTACGCGCAGGTCGCACATGCGCATTTATTATTTTTTTGCAGTAATTAGTTTATCCACAAGGTGGCAGCCGTGCCCTGGGGGTGTCGATTCATATAGTCAAAGAAAAACTGCATAAACAGAACAGACAGGAACGCATGCGAGCTACAGCGACGATGGAGACCTACATAGGCGACAGATTGTGTGAAGAGGTTAGAAAGTACCATCATTTGTACAACTCTATCATGAAAGAATACAAAGATGTTTACATGGGTTGTAACTCGTGGCGAGAGATTGCGCAAAACTGTGCATGCATCAAACGCCGGTGTACGCATACAACTCAAATGAAGTATACTTTCCAAGGCTGTGCGCTCGACTGTGTTTGTACACTAGCGTACTCATAAAAAAAACGAAGTATACCCAGGGCTTAACAGGGAGCTACAAACTTTCTTTCAGTAATGAACAGAACTATCTGGTCTTTGATAACGTTAGCACAAAAACAATCATTCATGGAACGTTTTTCTGAAACATTTTAGTTGGACTTTCGTTTAACGTTTTTTAAATGTTACCTGTCTCAGAACGTTCAGAGAACTTTCAAAAGTAACGTTCCAATAATGTTTGCAGAATGGTAATATGGAATGTTTTCTTAACGCTCACATAACAACAAAAACAGAAATAATGTTTTTATAACATAAAGGGAACGTTAGCAAACCATCCTTAGAAGATTTTGTTAGCAGGGTCCTGGAAATGAGACTCTACAGATCTGTGTGGTGTTGAGATGGCCAGAAGATGGCGCTGTCAAACACACATCATCTCTAGTACATGCTGTACAGACACAAGACTTCATGCTTTCTATCTTAGCAAGAAAATGGTTCAATTTGTCATTTGATTTTTTTCATAAAGAAAAACCCAGTTGGTTATAGCTGAGAAACTCTGTAGAGGGAGAATGATGAATGTGTTTGAGATGTGATGTTTTTTGTTTGGAACAGTGTGTAAGTTAGACAGAGAGAGAGAGAGAGACAGGAGTGTTTCTGCAGTCATCTGTGAGCGTCTCCTGAGGTTTGTGTGACGGATCTCATTCCTGCACAATCAGCACAAACGCTCTGCCAGAGACTGATGTCAGCGCAGGAGAGTTTAGAAAGCATGTCAGGCCTCACATCTACAGACGCATTAGATCCAGTCCAGCAGAATCAGTCCAGTGACTCCTGCAGTGGATTTGGAGAAGACGTGTTTCTCGCTGTCTGAAGTCTGGACTGCAGAAAGAGCTTTCTAACTGAGCTCTCCAAAACCAAACCAGCAGTCTGCAGGTTTACGTCAGACATGAAAAATGTTCAAATGTGGGTCAGGCTGTGCTTTGGGCTCGGGTAACGCAGCATGCGGGTCGAGTCAGAGGGCACGTAGATGCACATAATGAGTGCTAATTAAAAGTGTCCTCCCTCTGGACTCGAACGAGCAGGAGCTTCCAGCGCCAGAGACGAGCGGCCGGCTCCACTGCAGCTGCTGTCACCATGGAAACTAAACAAGGCCTTTGTTTGGGCCGCTGAGAGAACCGCCTCTAAACAACCGCGTTCTTCTGTCAAAGGAACTTACAGGAACAGTTTTATTGTTTAACGCTTCCCTTCACTTGTGCTGCTTCATCTGAGTTTCTGTAGATCTTCTGATTGATCATGAACTAATCTTAGCTGGACACAGGGGTCAGGTTTGATGTTTTAGAAGGCTTTTGCCTTAAAGATTGGCTGGCAGACCAGCTAAACCGGCTTAAACCGGCTTATGAACAGTTAAACTACAGTATTAGTTGTTTGACGTTTTTCACAGGTTTCACTGCAAAACATGATGTTCTTCCTCAGTGTTTCTGTCTTGTTTTCCAGCACAAATATCTAAATATTCTTCAATCAAGATACATTTACTGGAGAAGAGAAATGACTGAAGATATGAAGTATTGTAAATGTATCAAAATGAAGACATCTTGTTTTCTTTTTGAATTAAGTTTATTTTTCTGACCCCATTGGCGGATAATTGTTCTTGTTTTAAGCACAATTTTTTTTTTTCAGAAAACTTCTCCAGTAAACATATCTTGATTTAAGTATGTTTAGATATTTGAGTTGGAAAACAAGACAGAAATACTGAGGAAGAACATCATGTTTTGCAGTGTAATCGTGTGTGTCTGGTTGGGTCTAAATGTACTATATCAGCCAAAAGTCCACTGCAAAAAAATCATATTCTTACTCAGTATTTCTGTCTTGTTTTCCAGTACAAATATCTAAACATCCTTAAAACAAGATACATTTACTGGAGAAGCAAAATGACAGGATTTTACATCTTGATTTCTCATTAACAATTTTGTGAGGTTTATGCTTAAAACAAGAAAAAAGCTTGTTATATTTCTCTGAAAGTAAAATCATTTTGCATTAGTAAATCTATCTTGTTTTAAGGATGTTTAGATAAGATGTTTTGGAAAACAAGACTTTTTTGCAGTGATAATCAAATCATATGAAGAGAACCTCTAATGTGAAGAAGATGATTCCTTCAGTCCCATCATGCATCGTCTCATTTGTGTCTTGGTAACTGTCGTCTGTACTGCACATACTGCATGGATTTAAGCTAAACGAGTGCGTGTGTACTTGAGTGTGATTCACTAACAGGGCTGATGAGATATCGTCTCGGTCATAATCACAGCTGTTCTCGAGCCCTCCATGAACGGCAGTTTGTTTAGCCAGACAACCAGAGGATACACACTCCAGACGGCACAAATTCCAGCCTGAATCAATTTAACGCTTGATATAGTCCATGTACACGAGTTCTGTGTGTGTGTGTGAGCAGATTCATTGAAAAGAACATTTTCTATAGCATGCTGTAATGTCACAGGCAGAGACGTGTGTTTGACAGCAATTTAGTTTCAAAAAACTTTTTTGACCAGTGCAAGCAAACTCCTCAAGTTAATGCTTTAACTTTCTACACACTGCAGAGCTTTAATGTTGTTTTTCTTTGGAGTCAAATCTCATGCAGCAGCAAACGACCATGCAGACGGTGAGACTTTTCCATGATATCACTACAGAAGACTGTGGATTCTCTCAGTGAGAGCGGATGGTGGTGGTGTTGTGGACCGGCCAGTAACTATGACATCAGACAATGAGCTGAACGTTCTCAAACTCTGCTCACATTTTCTCACAGTTATCACAGGTATAATTTACTTTATAAGGCCAATTCACACTGCACAGACAAACGCCAACAAACACGTTTGTTGGGTTTTGTCGGATCAGTGCGTTACATCTGTTGGCGTTGGTCAGGGTTTGTTTTTCACCCGATTGAACATATTCAATCAGTGTTTGTCTGTGTCTGTTGGGGCAGTGTGAACATGAGTTATTTTTTTTTTTATAAAATTCTAAATCCAACAACCAACTTGTTTGTTGGTGTTTGTCTGTGCAGTGTGAATTGGCCTATAAATGTCTTATTAATGGTTGAATGTTTTCCAACAAAAAGCAACTCATAAATGAAATCATGCATGTGTACCTCATCAGAATGCATTACTAATAAATTAAGCTATTGTTAACATTCTGATTTTCATTATTAACAGAAACCCAACATAAGATGTAAGAGGAAAATGAAAAATAAACCAAAAATGCAATTGTATATCAATCAGTGAACTTTAATGGTACAGGATCATTTGCTATCTAGCAAAAACAGTAAGTGCACTTAACCTCAAAGTGAAGTGAAAAAGCACAAGTGCTTGTGTTCTTGTTATGTGTGGTTTTCTCTGCTTTCGTTTTACATATCATGCACATAAACATCTCATTATTAATCAAACAGAAACAAAGAAATCAAACCAACAAAAGAAACTACAGTTGCACAGGTTAGCCGCTACTGCAGTCAAGAACAACAGATCTGAGGGTTTGGAGGAGCAGTAGATCACGGAGCCAGGGGTCGACGACTGAGGAGATCAGGGGGGGTCACACTGTTCTACAGTCACTAATCAAACACTAGTCGGTTTGGGTCAGTCACAGATGTTACTTACTGTAATTTGTGAGGGCCGTGAGATGGGACTGGATGTGGGTTTTATCACGATGCTGCTTGTGATTTTGTTGTTGCCTTTGGCTGGAGTGCCATTGGCTAACACTGGAATCCTTTGCTCCGGCCCGAGGGAGTAATAGGGGCTGATGGATTTGCCCGTGGTGTTCACGGCTTGAATGTAGGGGCTCCCTAAGTGAATATGGATTTTGTTGTCATCAGTGGTAATGACATTTGGACCTGAGCTGTTGGACCTCTGTAGTTGCCAGCTGTTCTGCCTTTCAGGGCTCACACGGAATACTGTATGACCTCCCACAAGCTCTACCGGCTCTGACCGGTCAGGGGTTCCAGTGGTAACGGACACGATCTGAATGGGAGACATGGCTCGGTCTGGGGTCACCGATCCACAGGACTCGGAAGATAGAGTTTGCGAATAGGCTGCCATGGTGAGCGGAGACATGGAGCGATCGGGAGTGCTGGGACTGCAGGGACTCTCCGGAGGAGTTCCCTTGGACTTGCTGGAAGGTGAGATCGAAGAGTTCTGGAGGATTGTGATTCGCTGTTTTGGAGGGGCACCACTTGTCGGGATGACCGCCGTGCTTGTATAGGACTGGGCGTTTTCTGTGGTGGGACTCGTGATCTCAAGCGTTGCAATGTTGTGCCCGTGGTCAGGGGTCACTTTGATATGGAGAGGTTGCCCAGGACTGTGTGTGAGGACCACGTCCCCCTGCTGAACGTGATTACTGTTCTGTCTCGGTTGTACCTTGCCATTCATTGGATGATGACTTTCTCTAGTCTTAAGGAAAGGGCCCCTTGCTCTTCTCATGTTGTTGTTAAGATTGTTGACATTGTTCATGAGCGACGGAGTGCATTTTGTAAGGTTGATCTCGTTGTAGTTGGCCTCGTCCTCTGGATCGCTCTCCACGTACAGCTTGCCGTTGACCAGGGCACGTTCCAGCGGTGCAAAATTCCTGTAATTCGGGGACAGGCTCTCCGTTGGGTCCGTCTGCACCTCCTTTGTGGAGACTTGTAGATCTGAGAAACGTCTTCCGTTCATGCCCGGTCTCAGGCTCTTGCTGAAGCGACGGTATCTCTCCAGTTCTCGTGTAAGGTTCTCCATCTCTCTGGCCAGCTCTTTGTTCCTGACCTCTTGCTGGGTGAGTTTTCTCTGTAGGGTCGTGTGGTCTGTTTTCAAGCGGCAGATGGATTCCTCGGTGCCCATGTACTCGTGGATCTTCTCTTTCAGGGCTTCTACCTCTCTGGTGAGATGACTGGATTTGGCCTCTTCCTCTTTCAGACGGTTGTACAGGATGTGCTCTTGGTTGGACTCCTCTTTCTCAGCCAACTGGTACTTGGACAGCTCCTTCCTGGACATCTCCAGTTCCTCCATCAGTGCTTTTGCTCGTTCCTGCTCATTGGAGTATCTCTTCTCCAGGGATTCAAACTCATCCTCAGTCTTCAAAAGATCACCCTCAACCACCTTCATCTCCTTTAACTTCCTCCTGAGGCGCTCCACTTCCTGGGTCAAATCTTTCACTTTGTTGTCTTCCTGCTGGTAGCGGTAAGGACCTGGGCTCTTCGGGTGCTCCTCTTTGGATTTGTTCCTCAGTAACTCTCTTTCCACTGCTTCCAGTGATTGAAGCCTCTTTTTCATCATGCTGACTTTAGACTGAAGGTCACAGTTTTTCTCTTCTTCTGCTTTCAGCTTAGCTTTGAGCTCATCCCTCTCCCGAGTGGCAACACACATCTTCTCCTCCAGTTCGGCCTTTGAGCGCAGAGCTTTCTTGCTCTCTTCGATCAGTTTTTCAGTGACAGTGTTGACTTTGTCTTGTTCTGCCTGCAGTTTGCCAGTGCTGTTTTGCACTTTGTCCTCCATCAGCTTTAACTTTTCGGCCATAGCTTTTCTCTCATCCACTAGCATGACGGTCAGTGTCTTCAGTTTTGTCAAATCCTCTTTCAGTGTCAACTCCGTCTTCTCCAAATGAACCTCTGTAGCCTCAAGCTCTTTGATTCTGACTCTCAGCACATCTAGTTCATTGGACATGTGTTTAGTCATGGTCCGCTCTTTCTCCATGTTGCTTTTCAGTGAACTGCACTCCTGCTTGCTCTTCCCAAAAGCATCCTCTAATTTCTCCAGCTCCATAATTCTGTGATTCAGCTTGTCCACCTCTGCTTTTAAGCTACAGCTCTGACCGACTCCTTCTCCAGCTTTCTGTGGAGGTCCCTGCACATGTCCTCCATCTTGATCAGCTCCTCATCCTTCCCTTCCATTTCAAGCACTCGTTTCCTCAACTCCTCCACCTCCGCCACTAGGCTGGAGTTGCCACACTCCCCGCGGCCGATTTTATCCCGTAGCTCCTGCAGTTCCTCCTCTGCTCTGTGCAGAGTCTTGTTGGTTTCTTCCAGCTCATCTAACTGCCGGCTGAGTGCGGAGAGCTTCTGCCGTAGCTGTCTGTTCTGGGCATCTTCATTGGTCAGTTTGGCAGTCATGGCTTCCTGCTCTTGGTGGAAATGGCAGGCCTGGTTGCGTAACTCCTCCTCCAAGCGATGGACTTTGTTCTCCTCTTCTTGCAACCGGGTTTGGGTGGAGCTCAGCTCGTCTTGGGCCTGAGTGGCAGTATTCTGGAGTTCCTGGACCTTGGCTGTTTGTTGGGTCAGCTGCTCTGCGAGGCGCTGCTGTTCATCAACCACCAGGAGGGCAAAGGACTTTAGCTTAGTTAGTTCGTCCTTTAGACTTGTGACTTTCTTAGTGTTCTCTTCTTCCTTTCTCTCCTGGTATGTCTTTTCCTGATCAATGAGCAGTTTCAGTCTGGCAACAAAGAAGAAAATAAGAAAAGACGGTTAAGATGAGATTAAAAACATAACATTTTAAATGTTTGTTGTAAAGGCTGATTCAAACTGCACCAACAGATGCTGACACAGTGTATCAATTCTCTGATCTTCCACAACCCGAAAAACAGCATTTGAACATGTTCAATCAGTGAAACCAATGCTAAAAGATGCCTACGGGGTAACACACTGATTTGACAAAACCTGACAAAGTGTCTGTTGCCGTCTGTCAGTGCAGTGTGAATTAGACTTTACTGTTTTGTGTAAACCTCAGTTTTACATAGATATAGAAACACACAAGCCTACAGTGAAAGTAAACTACTATTCAACTGGGAACCTTTGTATCCATGTTTGTTCATGCCATATGAGGATATATAGAGGTATAATTGTAAGTAAAATCCAGTAGACTAAAAGTGGGGCAGTGTGTTCCAGAGGTACAAAGTCAGGCAGAAAGCGGGGTCATGGTGGCTGGCGCAAGTTTCCCTGGTCCCAAATGCCGCCAGCGGTGGAGGGTGTTTTGACTACAGGACGCAGCTGCCAACCTGCACTACAGAAGGCACATTAGAGTGGAAATGGAAAAAGACTTTTAATAAGGGGGTTCCTCTGTCCCCCCCCCCCCCACACCCATGAACACCACCACCTTCAGTGGTTTTATATTTTAAGGAATTCCCCCTCCTCCAAAGGCCATTACTGGCTATGTAAACAAAACCTCTTTCAGAGGCTCCTAACCAGCAGTGGACAGGGATGATGTCAGTGGTTCGTGTATGAAAGTGTGTCCACATGCTTCCATGTGTGTGTCACTCATACGTGGCTTCAGCCACTTAAAAGTAATGGAAAATCATCTTAATAATAACAGAGCGACGATAGAAAATAAATAAAAGTCAGATTCTAAAAATACAGTATAATAAATCACAGTGCAGTGTCCTACTGAACATGAACCAAAGCACGAGTGTGTTCCTTTATGACACAGCACAGTTCTATTCTCTGAGATTACTTGCAGACTGAACATTCATAAAGCGTCAAGCCGGCCATCCTCGCTACAGATGCTGGAAATATCTGTGGTGTGCATCGGTCTCTTTGTGACTTCATTAAACATTTGTGGTTCACCATTAACAGAAGGAAATGAAAGTCAAAAGTTGAACAGCGTAAGATTGAAACGCTATTGTGCTAATTGCTCACAAATGCTGTAGCGAGCTCATTATCTGCCGTCACAGGGCCAGAAAATACTGCAGGAGAGAATGATGCATGTGTTAGATCATACTACCTAAAACTTGTTTTTTATTTACAACCTCATAAGCTCAAACCTGATGCCACATTTCAGTGATTTATTGGCATGATAGTTTTATGCAACCACTGTGTCGCAGTTTAGATACTATCCGTCCTAATCAGTATGCAAGATTAAAATCAGTGCATTCGGAGACATAGCACATTTAAAAGAGTATGCCAAATGTGCCTTCAGTGGATTTCAAGTGTGCATTCATGCTAAAAGTGAAGTAATAATAGTTCAGCCTGATGCAACAGTCCAAGACAAAGGACTCTGTGGTATTAAGGCATGGGAGTATGTCTCAATGCAGCCGCACTGTACTTTCCCATCACTGAAGAGCATACTTTAGCGGTGTAGTTAAATATGTTAACTGAGACACAACCTATGATTCTCAGCAGCCCCCCCGGGAGGAAATGACACGTCTTCTGTGATCATGTAAATACTGGGACTCTCAATCTTCTAACCACTGATACAGATTCTGGATTAAACAGTGTGATCAATCTAAACATTAAACTCTGAAGACATGTCGCTTCTCATATGGACACGGAGCTGATGACAACATGACGAGAGCAAAAACGGCATTCACCGAGGCCTGAGCTCATCAGAAAGCAGCAGCGCGAGTGTCCGACGGGCCTAAAACAGCTCAGGAAAGACAAACGCTCCGTCCCTTCTCTGTTTTAACCTTGGACCGCCCGATCGACTTGGACTCGCTCCCAAGAGCCCAGATTTTTACAGAGAAAACTGAGGAGAAGTCTACGCCATGGAAAAAGGACTTTAATATAGAGTTGGAAAAGCCTGCGAGAAGGATTTAAATGTTGTCATAAATAAGGGTGTGTGAAATCTCAAGACTATCTGAGAGAACGCGGAAAAACTCAATTTAAATGGCTTGAACATTTTTTGTGTGTCACGCCATTTGTGTGATATTATATGTGAAAATGCACAATGTCTTGAAATGTTGCACAGAACACAAGATGGACGCTGCCGAGCTCAATCCTCAAATGCTGATAATTAAAGCATTATGGGATAAAAGACTCATCTCAACTCAAACATCTGACGTTCACCCAGTAAAGTTTGTGTCCAGCAGAGGGCAGCAGATCAGATCTGCTCATACAGGGATTATTAAAGCTCATAATGCTCAGAAACACTGAACGTGCATTAAAAGGACTAAACTTTACAAAAACACCCACAACAAGACTGTGTTGAAGATAAAAGAAGGGAACCACCCGTGATCAACATCAGTTGGTTTAGTGAGGTGAAGTGCAGGAGCAGCAGATACTTGCACTGGCGAGTAACTATACTGAAGATAATAACCGTATGTAACCCGAGTTAATAATAGGACTGAAGTTAATGACAGTGCGTAACCTGATCATGTTCATCTAACAATTATAATCTCGTCCTTTTCCAAAATCTGCTAATTTTTTCTCCATTTATTATCAACCCTGAATGCAGCATGCAGTGGACGGTGAGCACTTTTCTGCATTTTACAACATTATAAAGATTGAACAGTTGTCGTCATCATCATCATCATCATCATCATCAGAACACACTGATCTTCACTCCATCTCTACTGACTCTGTTCCAAGTTTAAACAACATCAGATTTGATGCAATGCAAGTTTTACCAGGAAAACACAATCAGCTAAAGATTGACTCGAGTTAAATCATCTCATATAACGTGATATCAAAGGTGATCTACATCAAGTCAAATGCTCTGATTCCAGTCAGGTTGTGTGTGGTGTGGTGTGTGTCGTACCTGATCGGTGTTGTTCATCCGCCGCTGCTGCTGTTCAGTGTGTCAGTGATCTGAACATTCCAGCTCTGAAACTCAACAATGAGACGGACTGAAGACGCCTATGAGAGCATGACATCATCAGCACGCCCTTATATGGAGCCTCTCACAGCCATGAGCTCATGTGTGTGTGTGTGTGTGTGAACAGATCTCACTGAGGAAAAACTGTTTGTTTGAGTGTTACAGAGAGAGTGTGTGTGATTAATGTGTGTGTAACGTGTTAAATATCTGCAGTCTATATGTCAGCGCTCTGGAAGGCAGCATGTGTGTGTGTGTGTGTGTGTGAGAGAGAGAGAGAGAGATGAGAAACTTTCTTTGGATTACAACATTTCCTTCTGGTTTTCCTCACTTGAAGTCATTAATTCACCCAAAGGGAGAAAAATGCACTAACATTTATAAAACACACAGAAACATCCGTGTGTGTGTGTGTGTGTGAAAGAGAGAGAGATCAAATGTAACATGGCTCAGATTATTAGCTGTTACATGACTAACAATGTTTTTTCAATGCACTGGCAATACAAAATGTACTTTTTTCTACAGATATATGAATTGGATTGAACAGAGAGAGAGAGAGAGAGTCATGTTTGTGTTTCTTTAAATAATCAGTGACTTCATAACCTTTAAATATTTTTTCAACGGCGGCTCATATTTCCCTCCGAAATCAAAGACAAAAAAGAAATTGTTTTACATCAAGAAAATGAAGCCTGTTTTAAGACCAGCATGATTTTTGTGACATCATTCTACAGAACTGGTGTCCCACAAAACACATTTAAAAAGCATTAAATATTTTAGATGTTAGATGTTTACTAAGATCCTTCTATTATCTATAGAATAATACCACAATGATATTTAAAATATCAGTAAGATTAAAATATAAAATCATCATTTATTGGTCATGTTCATGTCACTACTGAAACAGTGTGTGTTTGAGTCACTGTCTGAGACTGATTTTAACACACTTCTACATTTCTGATCAGGAAATATTCCTGTGTTCCTCCTTTCACAGCCTCTCTTTCACAGCAGATTTTTTCTTTTTTGTGCAATTAAGCAAACGATTTTGGGTGTTTTCATAAAATTTAGTTTATGTGTGTACAATGTTCAGATCTGTGTTAGATAACCATGTGCTGATTATCATCTTTGAGTGGCTCAAAAGTGTCAAAAACTGTCACTACCGAAACTTCACCACATGTTTCAGTCGTGATTGTTTCGGTAGTGACAAAAGGGAACACATAATCGTTATTGGGGGAATAACTAAATTTAGTACAGTTATGCAAATTAGTGTTTAGTATGTGAGTTAAATTGTGTCATGTGATGTGGTCACTACCAACACATTACTGTCACTACCGAAACTGTGCATCACGACCGAAACATGAGATGTTTGTCAAAATAAAGTATATGAATGATCAACTGAGATGTTATTATAGTGTTTGATTTAATGTTTATTCAAACTAATGAATCCTTCACTTTGAAATCAGTTTGATAAACTTTATGACTTTTACAAAGAAAGATTCAAAGTACAACAAATCTCATAAATTACACTTGAAATATTGTTAAAATTGTAATTGTAATTGATTTACCTGTGAAAACTGTTTTAAAAAATAGCACAAAATATTACAATGCAGATGTAAAGAAAATCTCAATAGGTCAATGTAACCCTTCTTATTAAATTATTTATTATTGTGTTTCGGTAGTGACAAATTTGGGGAGAGGAAAAATATTCCAAAACTTTCTGAAAATACAATATGAGAATTAACTGCACAATTACTAGAAATGTGTATCTTGAATATTATACAATTTGCATGCAAACAAAATTTTTTCCAGCTCTGACTTTGACCCAGTTCTGTAGAATGATCCACATATAATCCTCATTCCTGCCGATTCTCAATCCTGAAGACAGACGCACTATTCCTCGTTAGTTGTTTTTGTGTAATTCTCGTTATTCTCACATATATACGCATGATTCTCATTAGATTCTCACAATGTTCAGTACTGCATACTGCTTATTAGAGTACAGCAAATACTATCATGACGAATAAAACTTTATTAATAACAGGCCGCTATTTGTGTTCACACTACAGTCACGAGATGATTCATTCTGAATTACAGTCATGAGAATCTGTGGAGATTTATGATCTTTTTCTCTTTTATTTTGGGGTGGAATATGAGCTAATAGTGTGTTTATAAGATGTTTTATGACGGGTTCATTGTATCTCTATACAGTATACGTACACACACACACACGTCTGCATGTCTGTGTCAGTGTGTGTGTGTGTGTGCGTGTGTGTCAGTGTGTGTGTGTCAGTGTGTGTGTGTGTGTCAGTGTGTGAGTGTGTCATCTGGAAGTCATCTGACAGACGCCTCGTCTCTGTTTGGAGGGTTTCAGGGAACACAAACACACCGTCCGCTGCTTGTGCAACATCCTCGTCCTCTACAAACAGAACCATTCCTTAATATAGAATCACAATAAGTGTCTGAGCCGAAGGCATGTGTGTGTGTGTGTGTGTGAGCCACATGTGTGTAAGATCACCAATGCTCTCATCTGCTTAACATCCAGATGAGTTGAACAGAAGAAAGCAGACGGACGGCATGTCCTGCCACAAACTCATCAATAAAATCCTCACAAACATTAAAAACATCATGAAGCGACTCGTTTAAACTCTTCACCGCGATATGAGGAACTTTCACACACAGCAAAACATCATGACAGTAATTCTGAAACTCATCTCTGTTCTTCACTGATCACAATTAAAGCCAGCTCCTGTATTTCTCAACACTGCTGATTAAATGTGGAAAAACTCACATTCACTAAAGACAACGGATCATATTTTCACGAATGCTTTTGAAGAACTGCTTACTCTCACTTACAGCAGAAACACTAATGCTTCTGTCTCTGGAAGTTGGCATGACATTTGTAAATTTATCTATTTTGAAAATGCATGTTATAGAGAACAATTCATCCATGTCTCTGTTTCATTTAAAAACAAAAAATTAAATTATAACCTCAATGTTTCATTAAAATGGCATAACTGGATCTTCCAGTGAAACTTCTTCTCCGGATCTGCAGCGGATCTGAGGATCTGATATAGAGAGAATCAGGAAGATTGAACAGTCTTTAAAAACACTCGTGATGGACGGAGCGTCTGAACTATCACAGAATCTCACTCTGTGTCTGCGATTGATAACGTGTGTGTGTGTGTTTAAAGAAACAGCCAGATGTTTATATGGTTCTCGCGGCCTGCAGCTGATTACCTGACAAGAATGACATCATAACTGAACCCATATGAGCTGATGATCTCACTGCTCAAGAGTGTGTGTGTGTGTGTGTGTGTGTGTGTGTGTGTGTGTGTGTGAAATCACTGCAGGCTGTTTTGACTGTCGTTCCAGCACAGAGTTGTTCAGTTTCTAATTTGAAACACAAATGTTTGTTTGCAGCTCAAACTGAAGTGATTCAGTGCATTAGATTCATCAGAGCGAATGAACACCGAATGAACACCGAACGAACACCGAATGAACACCGAACAAACACTGAACGAACACCGACCGAACACCGAACAAACACCGAATGAACACTGAAAGAACACTGAACGAACACCAACCGAACACTGAAAGAACACCGAACGAACACCGAATGAACAACGAAACGAACGAACACGACGAACACCGAAGAACAATGAATACACCAAACACCGAACGAACACACGAACGAACACGAACACTGAACAAACACTGACACCGAACACCGAACGAACACTGACCGAACACCTAACGAACACTGAACGAACACTGAGAACACGAAGAACACCGAACTAACACTGAACGAATGAACGAACACGAACACTGAACAAACCGAACGAACAACGAACACCGAACGAACTGAACGAAACAACGAACACCCGAACACGAACACTGAACGACACACCGACAACACGAACAAAAACGAACGAACACTACACGAAACAACACACTGAACGAAACACACGAACACCGAACGAACACGAAGAACACCCACGAAACAAACACCGAACGAACACCGAACTAACACCGAACGAACACCGCACGAACACTGAACGAACACTGAACAACACTGAACGAACACCGAACGAACACCGAACGAACACTGAACGAACACCGAATGAACACCGAACGAACACAACGAACACCGAACGAACACTGAACGAACACTGAACGAACACCGAACGAACACTGATCCGGTCTTCTGTTTTAAACACACTAGAGTTCATGATGATGACAAACACTAGCTTTACTAATATCAAACTTACACTGAACCACCAGATCATTTATGAATCATTCCTACAAATGAGGCTTTTCCCGGATTTACACACACACTCGTGTGACCTCTGACCTCAGGCTCTCTTGTTCTGATTGGCTCTCAGGTCCAGTTCTGCAGGACTCATGGGTAATAAAAGCATGACATCATCTCCTCTGGCTTTCAGCTGACGAGCCAAACATGAGTTTCCTCACAGACTCTCTCTCTCTCTCTCTGTCATGAAGAATAATGAATATTAATGCATCTGTTTGTCTTTTGTTTGTAAAGTTCAGTCGGTGTGTCGTCCGTCTGATGACATCATCACCTCGATTAGTCCTGAGATGCAGTGTGTGTGTGTGTGTGGTGTGAGCATCTGAAAATAATTATCTCACAGCAGAGCTCGAGTTCCTTCATGAATGTGTCATGATGTTTTACTGAGGAATGTGATTCAAAGTGACTGAAGACAGACAGACAGACAGAGGCGAACACAAATCTATCTATATCAGCCAACTGTATATCAAATATATAGTTATATACTGTATATGATATTATCTGCACACGTACAGTACACTCATGTAAAGCGATCTGTCACTATATTCT
The DNA here is from genome assembly GCA_028476615.1 of Culter alburnus. NCBI lineage: Eukaryota > Metazoa > Chordata > Actinopteri > Cypriniformes > Xenocyprididae > Culter > Culter alburnus. Next base: position 468,236 of record JAOTNS010003472.1, on the reverse strand, counting down.
CACACAGCTCTAATCTGATGAATGCAACATGAAGATATTCAGAAGTTTCAGAGAGTATAAACATTCACATTACAAATAAACTCGACTATCAGCTCAAACACAGCAGATCGTTTCATAATAATTACAGCAATCCTGACATCACGTCTGCACCGCAGATTCATCGATCATAACGGGACGAATCTGATGAGATTTAAAAGTGCCCTAGAATCAAAAATTGAATTTACCTTGGCATAGTTGAATAACAAGAGTTCAGTACATGGAAATGTCATACAGTGAGTCTCAAACTCCATTGTTTCCTCCTTCTTGTGTAAATCTCATTTGTTTAAAAGACCTCTGAAGAACAGGCGAATCTCAACATAACACCGACTGTTTCGTAACAGTCGGGATCATTAATATGTACGCCCCCAATATTTGCATATGCCAGCCCATGTTCAAGGCATTACACAAGGGCAGCCAGTATTAACGTCTGGATCTGTGCACAGCTGAATCATCAGACTAGGTAAGCAAGCAAGAACAACAGCGAAAAATGGCAGATGGAGCAATAATAACTGACATGATCCATGATATCATGATATTTTTAGTGATATTTGTGAATTGTCTTTATAAATGTTTCGTTAGCATGTTGCTAATGTACTGTTAAATGTGGTTAAAGTTACCATCGTTTATTACTGTATTCACGGAGACGAGAGCCGTCGCTATTTTCATTATTAAACACTTGCAGTCTGTATAATTCATAAACACAACTTCATTCTTTATAAATCTCTCCAACAGTGTGTAATGTTAGCTTTAGCCACGGAGCACTATCAAACTCATTCAGAATCAAATGTAAACATCCAAATAAATACCATACTCACATGATCCGACGCATGCATGCAGTATGCATGACGAACATCTTGTAAAGATCCATTTGAGGGTTATATTAGCTGTGTGAACTTTGTAAATGCACTGTATTATAGTCGAGAGCTCGGGGGGGGGAGCGCGCGATTTAAAGGGGCCGCAGCCTGAATCAGTGCATATTTAATGATGCCCCAAAATAGGCAGTTAAAAAAATTAATAAAAAAAAATCTATGGGGTATTTTGAGCTGAAACTTCACAGACATCTTAGACTTATATTACATCTTGTAAAAAAAACGTTTGATGGCACCTTTAAAAATGTTTGATTAAATCCTTTAACGCCGGGAGTTTCTGGCCTTATTTCGACCCGAGCGCAGGAGAATGAGAGTCTGTTCTGAGATCACTGGAGTCTTTCATCCTTCAGAGAGCTTCTGTAGATCCTGAAAACATCACCAAACGCTCACATAATCCTATGATGATGATGATGATGATGATGATGGTGTTTGAACTGAGGTGTGACTCACAGATCAGAGCCATAAACACACATTGAAGAGCATCAAACCCGGTTCTGAAGTTTCCTGAACGCCACACAAACGCCGTTCAGAGAATCACTGACAGTGCTTTGAATGCTCACACCAGGTCAAAGTTCAAGCTTTCAGCGAGTCTGACCGGCGCACTGAGTGTGAGAGGCTCTTAACTCTTCACAGACGTGATGTTGAAGAACATCCGCAGACAGGAACATCCGAACGCTCGTAAAAGCGAGAACACATTAATTCAGCTGAAACACGGCAGATCACTGAACCCTGACACTAGCTGTGTTCCACACAGAGATTATGGGAATTCTGGGATATGACATAAAAAAACACTGGATGGAAACAACAAAATAAACATATTTATTTGATAAGAAGACGTGTGCATAAACTATGATGCAAACACATTCACTAAATAAATCCCTCATAAACTCATGTGACTGTGCCTCAGCAGAGGCTGTGATTGGATAACTGGACTAACCAGCGGACCAATCCCATCGCAGCATCTCAAATGTTGGTTTGGTGGTTCTGAAAGTCAAAGTCTATCATCAGAATGATTTGGTTTAAGTCCTCCAGAAGCGTCTCACACGATTGTGTTCACAAACACCAGCATCCGAACGCAAGATCACATGCAAAATGAGTTACAGATACAAAACTTTAAAGAAGCCACAACCAACTCAAACTAATTAACCAACTCAAACTAATTAACCAACTCTAACTCAAACTAATAACCAACTAATTAACTAAAACTAATTAACCAACTCAAACTAAAACTAATTAACTAACTCAAAACAATTAAACAACTCAAACTAATTAACCAACTCAAACTAATTAACTAACTCAAACTAATTAACCAACTCAAACTAATTAACCAACTCAAACTAATTAACCAACTCAAACTAATTAACTAACTCAAACTAATTAACCAACTCAAACTAATTAAACTCAAACTAAACAACTCAAACTAATTAACTAACTCAAACTAATTAACTAACTAACTAATTAAACTCAAACTAAAACTAACTAATAACCAACTCAAACTAATTAACCAAATCAAACTAATTAACCAACTCAAACTAATTAACTAACTAGCTAACTCTCCTCAACAGCCACTGCTTCACTTCAGTGAAAGACGTTTGTGAACTCGCTCCTGATCGGCATTTCCCAAACAGGGTTCGTGAGTTGAGGAAAAGCTCATAATTAATTAAATAAAAAACCAAACAGTTAAAACAAATAAATAATTTAAAAATACAAACAAACAAAAAAACTAAAACACCAACTAAAAATGTAATCGTAAAAATGCTAAAATGAAATAATGTTCAAATAAAAACAAAAATAAAAATAACTAAAATTAATGAAAGCATAAAATTGTAAAATTAAAATAAATAAATATATAAAATAAATAAGCTAAAACACGTGCTAAAAATGAATTAAATCATAAAAATGAAAAAAATATACAATTAAAACGTGACCACTGACATCAGAGTACAGTGAACACGCAAATGTGTTGTTAAATTATTGAAATATTGACTTAAATTTTATGAAAATATTTTAGCTCAAAGTGTTTCTGCGTGGCGCTAGCAACAGTAAGAACACGGGTTCGACTCCCAGAGAATGAATGAACCGATACAATCATGTGACCGAGCGCATCACCGCCGGTCAGTTCGTGGAGAGCGAGCCGTAATGAGTTCAAACCGCACAGAGCGGCTCACGCGGCCTCGTGAATAACCCTCCTCTGGAGCCAAACGACACCCTGACAGTCAGAAAGAGCTGAAACCTCTTCAGGCGTTCACTGGAGACGCACAGTGACTGTGGATAAGTCTGAAAACTTAAGAACAAATGTCTGCCATGGGGACAGAAAAACAATTCTCGTGTTTTATGGAATATTGCAGCGTTTATTATAAATGATTTATCGGCGCTCATTTTGATGAAAACAGCAGGAGAACGACGAGACTAAAACAAACACAAACAGCACATTCTTCACTTCATCTTCTGTGAAACACGCCGCAGCCCCCCCGACACCAGCTGAAGGAGGAACCACTTCCTGTGACGCAATCGAGCGAGCAGATCCAATCCACACGAGTCCTTACAAGGCCTTCGACTCTTCCAGAGAAATACACTCGTGTGGGGGAGAAGTGTGTGGTGTGTGTGGTGTGTGTTTTTGTGACATATCAGGACAAATGTGTATAATGACATGGGTATTACAAGAAGAGGTGACTTATGAGGACATTACTCCATGTCCCACTTTTCAAAAGGCTTATAAATCACACAGAATGAGTTTTTGTGAGAAAGTAAAAGTGTGCACAGTTTCCTGTGATGGTTAGGTTTAGGTTTAGTGTAGGGGGAGAGAAAATACAGTTTGTACAGTATAAAAACCATTACGCCTATGGAATGACCCCACAATTCACAAAAACTAACCTGTGTGTGTGTGTGTGGTGTGTGCGTGTGTGTGGTTATGTGCGTTCTATCACAGATATGTAATCACATTACATCATGCACTGAAGGGCCCGGGGCCAAATGACCTCACATTCACTGACACACATCTGTAAACACGTCCGGAGTGTTTGATTTGGCGTCGACGAACATTCACTCACACGAGAAGATCAATGAAACACAGATACACACACACACACACACACACACACATTCACTCACACTGATCAGAGCCTGAATCTCCAGCGAACAGGGAAATTATGAAAGTCATAAACAAACGTTCTTCCAGCAACGTTAAAAGAACTTTGTTTAAAGTTATCTGGCCTTTAATAAAACAAAAACATTAATTATGCATCATTCATGGAGACTTTTTGTGAAGATCTTTATCTAACATTTTTCAATGTTACTAATTGTTTCAGAAATAACGCTTTCATAACGCAGTGGGAACGTTCCTAGAACATATTTGTGTTCTGCTTTATTTAACTCTGGAAAGACGAGTCTCTTGATCGACAGGCCGGTGACTCTGAATCCATCTGATATTTTTACTCTCGCAGCGTTCGGTTCCTGCTTTAAAAAGCCTCCCGGCGGCTCCAGTTCTGCTCACGGGTGTATTATCAGCCGCGGCTTATTTTCATCCTCTCAGACTTATTTTTAAGAGCCTTGTAAGGCAATGAAAATGGAAACATCATCAGCTAAAAGCGTCTCTGGCAGGATATAAACACTACAGATCTTCGTCCAACACTGACGGATCGGTTCAGTTTCTCATTCACAATTCGGCTGAAACTGTAACGAACGCCGATCGAACATGATGAGAGACAGACGCGTGTAATGATGAGAGGAAATGATGTCATGCTGCTGCAACAGACCAACACGCATGCTGCGCTTCACATACAATCAATCACATTAAAACACGCACTGAACCTGAATTAAAATACATACTGTTGAAAATTGAAATTTATTAAATGATAAAAAAGTCAAATTAAAATAATTAAAAAATTTAAAAATTAATCTAATTAAAACATACTAAAATTAATTAAATTATAAAAATGCAATAATAAAATAGATAATGTTAAAATAAAAACAATCCAATATAATTTAAATTCATTAAATGATAAAAAGGTCAAATTAAAATAAATAAATAATTTAAAAATGAATCTAATTAAAATGTACTAAAATTAATTAAATGATAAAATGCTATAATAAAATAGATAATGTTAAATAAAAACAAAAATTTCATTAAATGATAAAAAGTCAAATTAAAATAAATGAAGAATTTAAAAATAAATCTAATTAAAACGTACTAAAATTATTAAATGATAAAATTCTATAATAAAATCGATAATGTTAAAATAAAAACAATCAAATGAAAATTGAAATTCATTAAATGATAAAAAAGTCAAATTAAAATAAATAAATAATTTAAAAATAAATCTAATTAAAATGTACAAAAATTAATTAAATGATAAAAATGCGATAATAAAATAGATAATGTTAAAATAAAAACAATCAAATAAAATTTAAATTCATTAAATGATAAAAAGTTCAAATTAAAATAAATAAATAATTTAAAAATAAATCTAATTAAAATGTACTAAAATTAATTAAATGATAAAAATGCGATAATAAAAATAATGTTAAAATAAAAAAATCAAATGAAATTTAAATTCATTAAATGATAAAAAAAATAAAATTAAAATAAATAAATAATTAAAAAATTAATCTAATTAAAACATACTAAAATTAATTAAATGATAAAAATGCAATAATAAAATAGATAATGTTAAAATAAAAACAATCAAATGAAAATTGAAATTCATTAAATGATAAAAAAGTCAAATTAAAATAAAGAAAGAATTTAAAAATTCATAAAAATGCGGTAATAAAATAGATAATGTTAAAATAAAAACAATCAAAATAAAAGTAACAAAAAATGACTGGATTATAAAAATGTCAAATTAAAATAAAAAATTTAAAAATGAATCTAAAACATACTAAAATTAATTAAATGATAAAAATGCGATAATAAAATAGATGGTTAAAATAAAAACAATCAAAATAAAAGTAACAAAAAATGACTGGATTATAAAAAAGTCAAATTAAAATAAATGAATAATTTTAAAATAAAACAAGCTTTAAAACATTATCATGTGACCATTAACCGGCATCAAAGAACTGTGAATATGCAAACGTGTTGTTAAATGATTAAATATTAACTTCATAGTTTGATAACCGCTGGAGTATCAGCTGATGAAACTGATCGCAAACAGTGCGCGTCAATCTCAGCATGATGACGGCCAATCAAATCAAAGGAGGCGGGGCTTACTGTTCACTGAAGACGAGTGATTTCTGACTGACCTCTCTCGCTCCTGCTCCAGCAGGCCGGTGAACTCGTCGCTCTTCCTCATGAAGTCGCTGTGGTTCCTCTTCTCGTCCTCCAGGCGGCCCAGCGTCTGTCGGTGAGCTCGTTCCACCAGCAGCAGCTGCTCCAGCATCCGTCTGTACGTCTCCCGCTGCTTCTCCACCAGCCTGTCCAACTGACACACACAAACACGCTAAGAACACGGACGGCGTGGATCCACAGAGCCGCGCAGAGCCGGCCATACCTCCGTCATGGGCTTCTCGTAGATGTCCTCCTGCCAGCTGCCGTTCTTGTCCTGGATGGCGTCTCTCTGAAGAGCCTTCAGCACCTTCGGCGGCGTCACGAAGCCGTATTTGGCCTCCAGCAGAGCCAGATCGATTTTATCGGCTTTGAGGACGGTGATCACCTCGTCTCTGGCCTGTGTGTAAAACACAGAAACTCTGTGAGTTTGAGCTGAAGGGCCTGAGTGTTTTCATTTATAACTGAATGAATATTTACTGCTAACATGACTGTTTCAGTTCATCAGCAGCTCTCTGATGTCTGTCTGACTTTAACAGAGTTTGACTCTCAGATTCATCACCATGAAATCAAAACTGACTTGTTTTATTCAGTGTTTATTCTACATGAATTATCCGTAGTTTTTAAATTCATGTTCTGGTAATCTCGAGTCAGAATATCTTCTCCTCCCTCCTGCAGCATCTCTTCTCTGATGATGAGGGCGGGGCAACCTGTCACTCACACGAGATCCACCAATAGCAAACCACAACCATCCAATGAACTCCCCACAGACAAAACGCCTCATTTTTGGAACACAACTTGGTTAGACGTACGGCTTTGGTTTTAATGCAATTTCCGAATTATCCAAAAGTTCAAATTGTTTTGTAAAATATAAAATAAGAAATATTTAGTTGCTTTACAATAAACTTAACCTTCTATAACTTTAATTTCTTTCACTACAATAATCTGCAGTGTTTCTTCAAAAGTCTTTATTCCAAAGCATTCATGAACTACAACCATTTAAAGGGGTGGTTGATTATGATTTGACTTTTTTAACTTTAGTTAGTGTGTAATGTTGCAGTTTGACCATAAACAACATCTGCAAAGTTACGACGCTCAAAGTTCAATGCAAAGAGAGATATTTTATTTTACAGAAATCACTTTTTAAACGGCTGGTAGGAACTACAATGAGCTTCTTCCTGGGTTAGTGACATCACAAACCCTAAATTTGCATAAACCCCGCCCCCGAGAACACACAACAAAGGGGGCGGGGCCATGTTGGGCTGCTTTAGAGAAGAGGAAGAGTTGTTGTAGTAGAGTGTTGTTGTCATGCCGTCATTTTACGCCCGGACTGCTTCACAAACGAGGGTCAATTCAACACAAAAGATGAACATGACGGCACATGCTAGTGGATGAGTTGAATCAACTCCACAGCAACTACATCAATTTATCCACTAACCATTCAGAAACGTCTAAAAGTTGTAACTTCTTCCTGAGTCTCTCCATCAGTGTCGACTCCGGTTTGAACAATGTAAGGCTGAACACTTTCGTCATTTTGGCTGCGTGAGATTGTCCTGTTTTGTTGTTGTTGAGCTGTTAAAGCTCCGCCCTCTTCTGGAAAGGGGAGCTCATTTGCATTTAAAGGGACACACACAAAAACGGCGTGTTTTTGCTCACACCCAAATAGGGGCAAATTTGACAAGCTATAATAAATGATCTGTGGGGGATTTTGAGCTGAAACTTCACACACACATTCTGGAGACACCAGAGACTGATATTACATCTTGTGAAAGGAACATTATAGGTCCGCTTTAAGTTGAGATCAGCTCAATCAGTGTCTCAGTGTGTCACCTGTAGTTCTCCCTCCAGCATGCTGAGCAGGAACAGCAGGTCGTCTCTCGAGAGGTCTCGGCTCTTCCCCGCGCCGCTGCGCTCTCTCTGCGCTCGCTGTCTGCCGCCCGTCTGCTTCCTCTGGACGGTGGGCGTGTCCTCATGAGCGTGACACGCCTCCTCGCGGTCGGACGCCTGCCGCCGCGCTCGTGCTCTGGGCGGAGAGAGCTCCGTCGTCTTCTCCGCGTCCTCCAGACTGTTGCTACGGGAACGCATGATCGTGCACCTGAGAGCGGGAAACAGAGGATTGTGGGAAATGGCACATAATAACACATCAAAGGCCTGTCCCAAATGCCACACTTCATATGCACTTTCGGCCTTGTGGACTTAAAATGGCCGCCGTGTGCACGTGTCTGTTAAGACTGTAGGGTCCTATTTGTGAATTTTAGGTTTCAGAAGCAGACTTCTACCCAACAGTCAAAGCGGCGTTACATCACGAAAGTGACATCACCGATTCGTAGGAAGACCGTGAGTGTTTAGGGTGCCATTTAGGACAGGGCCGAATACGAACTGATGAATTTGTGCTACTTTAGAAACATGATTCAGATGTAAAACAAAGAAAATTGGCAAAGAAGTGTTTACAGGTAGAGTCAGTGCTTCATCTTCATATAAAACAACAGCACAGCGTGTTCAGACCCATCAGTGCTGATCCATCAATAACACAGAAACACACACACACAGTGATGTCATCTCACACACACACACACACACCATGATGTCATCTCACACACACACACACACAAACAAACAGCGAATGAATCAGTCACACTTTATAAAAGCTGTAGATCTGCATGAACTTGCAGGACAAACTCTCTTCTGTAGAGCTGCTTTAGATGAACTCAACTCGTTGAACATGTTTTTTGAAAAAATAATCTGATTATTTAAAGTATGATAACTTCATGAGGTGTATTTAATCTTATAATTATCTATTAGAACAATTTTAGAACAAATTCATGCATTTCATTTGTAAAAAGTGTTTGACCTCGTAAAGATCTGTTGCTTCTTCAGTTTCAGCGTGACGTTAAATTGCACAAACATTTCGCATTTATTCTTTTAGTCAAGTTCTTTTATACAGACTGTTTCAAAGCAATCTGACACTCATAAACAGCTAAATAACAGAATCAATGACGAACTTACATGAGACAAACTCAAATTCTGCTGTAAATCAGGTCTAAACACTTAAAAATGTTTTCCAACAAAATAGTCATTTTCTCTAGTAGTAAATTAGTAGAAAAAAAGGTAGTAGAAAAGATCATTAGTCAGTGTTTATCTTTGTCTAACAGCAAGCTCATGTTTTTGTTTGAACTGATTGATTTCTCTCTTCATTTCAGAGGCAGGACTGTGGGTCAAAGGTCAAACTGTCCCAAACATGAGCTGACCTCAGATCAGATGACATCATCGCTGCATGAGGTCAAAAGGTGAGATCACAGGTGTGACTATACACACACACACACACACACATTCCAGCAGGCTGATGTCATTCAGGAGAGAGAACGAGCTCTGCTCCGTTTCAGCCAGCGACTCAAACCTGTCCGTTGTGTTTGACGGTGTTGATGGGATTTAATACATTACATAATTACATTACACATTAACACAAGATTGTGTGTGTGAGTGTGTGTAAATGCATGTTTTGTTGGGAGGTTTGTGAGATTTCAACCGCTGAATCTCAAAGTTGTCAAAAGTTTGCATTATATAATAATTTTTTTTTTTAAAGGCTGCATTTGATGAAAAATACATTAAAAACAGTGAAATATTATTCCAATGTAAATCAGCTGTTTTCTATGTGAATATATAGTAAAGTGTAATTTATATCATGTGATCAAAGCTGAATTTTCAGCATCATTACTCCAGTCTTCAGTGTCACATGATCCTTCAGAAATCATTCTGATATGATGATTACCATGAAGAAGTGAAACGCTCCTCACGATGACCTCATACACACACAATCACATGACAGATTCACTGTCACGTCTGAGAACAACACTTTAAATGTTCTAGAAACCACAGCGGAGATAAAACAAATACAGTAATCAACAAATGACGCGCTGTTTACCAAAAAAATCTACAAGCTCGAGAAGCTGTACTTGAGCTCAGAAATACATCATTATAAGAACTAAACTACAGACCCACAGCAATGCTGAGGCGATTCGTTTAGGTTTGTGAATTGAACAGACGCACGAGAGTTTCTCATTAACACAACAATGACTGCTTCTCTGAGGTGCTGTCAACTGATTTATATTAATGAGTTATGAAAATGAGTTCAGCACGAGTGAAAGATTTCAAACAGAGGCAGATTTACATGATTCAATAATGCAGATCTCTCTTTCTCTCAGATGCAGTGATGAACACTTATGAAGATAATCCACAGTTTATTTTAAGTGTTATAGCTTTCGATTTTGGTGTGAACGAGCCTGTATTTTATTTCTCTTCAGTTACTTAAAGGGTTAGTTCACCTGAAAATGAAATTTCTGTCATTAATTCCTCACCCTCATGTCGTTCCACACCCGTAAGACTTTCATTCATCTTCAGAACACAAATTAAGATATTTTTGATGAAATCCGAGAGACTTGTCCATAGAAAGCAACTTTCAAGGTCCAGAAAGGAACTAAAGACATCGTTAAAACAGTCATGTGACTGCAGTGGTTCAACCTTAATGTTGTGAGAGACGAGAATACTTTTTGTGTGCCAAAAATAACCACTTTATTCAACAATCTCTTCTCTTCTGTGTCGTTCTCATTCGTTGTTTACGTCCAGCGCTTCCAGGTCAGAACGTCGACTCATTATTGGCCGGCTCCTGCGTCAGCGTCACACGCATGCGTCACATGATCAGCTTTGGCCAATACTGAGCCGGCGTTCGGACGTAAACACGGAAGCTTCACTGTGTTACTGTGTCACCTGCGTAAGATAATGACAGAAGAGAAGAGATTGTTGAATAAAGTGGTTATTTTTGTTTTTTTGCGCACAAAAAGTATTCGTCTCTTCATAACATTAAGGTTGAAGCAGTGCAGTCACATGACTGTTTTAACGATGTCTTTAGTTCCTTTCTGGACCTTGAAAGTATTGATTATATAGACGAGTCTCTCGGATTTCATCAAAAATATCTTAATTTGTGTTCTGAAGATGAACGAAGGTCTTACGGGTGTGGAACGACATGAGGGAGAGTAATTAATGACAGAAATTTCATTTTTAGGTGAACCAACCCTGTAACTTTTTTTTTTTTACTTTTTGGTATTTTAAATTCTTCTGTCTTTGAATTAAATTCAGTACTTTGCATGAAAAAATTGTTTAAAATTGATGAAAACTGTGATTCTAAAAGCCGTGTGTTTGTCATGTTACAGCGGTCAGAGATCAACGCGTTCGGCCGCTGCTGCTCGTCTCTATCGAGTATCTGAGAAATCTGTCACTTCAGACTCAAATTCTGCTCATTCCTCGACAAGACTGATGCTCATCTGCTGCCGTCTCTCACACACACACACACACACACTCACACACCATTATGAAGAAGGTCAGAAATGAATGTGACGATGTTCTGGACCAAAGTAGGTCACGATCTCCGTTTGGACCTGCACTTATGTGCTGCTGCGGTTGCCATGGAAACGACATCACATGATCTCAGGGCTTGATCCAGTGTGTGAGATCGTCATGTCATTGTCTGACACACTGATCCTCCGGTGCAGGACACTGGGAAAACCCCTTCGACTTCCGAGGAAATGCGGATACGGAGTCAGACATCAGCCGACAGGTGCAGCGAGAGTCGTCTGACACACACACACACACACACACACACACACACACACACCACCACACAATCACACACACGCACTCTCACTCATACACACACACAGACTCACACACACACAATCACACACAGTGACCAGCAGATGGCAGCAGTAAGTCAAACTCCTCTAATGCTGATGGGTCAGCATCACATCTGTGTGTGTGTGTGTGTGTGTGTGTGTGTGTGTGTGTGTGTGTGTGTTCACAACAGAATACTGTACTAACACAAGACTCATCCTAACACTAACATTCTAATGTTCCCATTAAAAAAACATTATTTCTGAATGTTCAGTTTATTTTGTGGTTATTCAGTCTTTAAAGAAACATTCCATTGTATCATTCTGCAAACACTACGGAACGTTACTTTTGATTGTTCTCTGAAACAAGTAGTAACATTTAAAAAACATTAGACGAACATCCAACTAAAATGTTTCAGAAAAACATATAACGTTTTTCTTCTAATGTTTTGAGAACATTATTAAAGACCAGATAACGTTGAATGAACGTTCTATTAACGTTACTGTAAGAACATATGTTTATAACTTTGACACAATGTTCTCTGGGACAGAAAATAATCTCTGTATCATCTTTCATGTTTTCTTCTGATCGCGGTTCATCAGATCATGAACTCTTCAGTGTGTGAATGAATCTGATATGAGCTGCTGTCTGTGTTTAATTACAGTCAAACGCTCGAGATTCACTAATTAACACCAGTAATTAATGCATGAGCGTTGTTAATTAATGCATGTCTAAATGAGCAGGTGCAGTGGGAGCTGACAGTAATATTTCAGACATTAAATCAAACACATTCATGTGAATCTGTGTGTGTCTGGCTCATGATCTGCAGCCTCACGCTAAAATTAGGGTCACTCGACACCCCGACTCTGAGCGAAGGGTGTGAGACACACAACATACCGGCTACACGGACACAGACCGGACACACAGTACGGACCGTGTGTATGAACACAGGTATCAGACATCCATATGCTGATCAAGTGTGTCTTTCACACCACTGAGACCTTCAGCAGCGACTTGTGGGTTTGAGCTTCGAAACAAAAGTGTGAACAGAGATATACTAATAAACCTGACGTGACTTCACAGCAAAACACCTTCCATGTGTAAATTAGGCTCATTATAGAATGCATCTAATTGCTTATTTTACACTGTGCTACAGATGATCTGCTGGATTTGCTTTACTTGCGAACACTAATAATCAGCATGCGTATGTTCATGCGTAGAGACGCAGATGGCTGATTCCGTGTGTAACCGGAGCTTCTGCACATCTGCTGATCAATAGGTCAGAAAGGCATCGACGCGCGTCTGACGCGGCAGAAGTTAAAATGACACTTGACACATGCTGGAGTCTCAAACACTCTGCTGATGCGCATCACTTCCTGTCTGCAGGAACATCTGCCTGCTCTTAGACAGTATTGATCAATCTGAAGCATTGAGCTTTTCACTGTATAAACTGTACAAACGCTTCATGTGAAACCGTACGCAGGATATAATGATGAAACATTTGAACAGAGTCAGTGAAGCAGAGTTTTAATTCAGTGTTATGTCATTTTAATAATAGTGCTGATATCACTTCTGATTTATGGCAATCAAGAGGAGCGATATTGCTGGAATCAGCCAATCAGAATCCATCCTGCTTTAAAGAGCTCAAGCATTTAAAGCGACAGACGACAAAACTGCAGAGCTTATAATAAACAAGGATATTGTGCATTGGTGTGGACACTAATATAGTCTAGATACAGTTTCTATATTTATTGTTATTGTTACAGTTATAACAGTTATCGTTGTCATAGTTATAGTTATCACTATCGTTATAGTTATTATTATCGTTACAGTTATCGTTATCGTTGTCATTTATTGTAGTTAGTTATCATAGTTATCGTTATAGTTATCGTTACAGTTAATTGTTAGTATTATTAATTATCATTATCATAGTTGTTATCATTATAGTGTTATCGTTATCATTATAGTTATCGTTCATTATTATATAGTTATGTTATCGTTCTGTTATCATTATAGTTATAGATATCGTTATGTTAGTTACTTATTTATCATAGTTAGTATCACTATATGTTTTATCGTTCATTATAGTATCACTTATATAGTTATCAAAGTTATAGTATCTTAATATTGTTATCGTTATCATTATAGTTATAGTTATTGTCATGTTATTGTTAGTTATCATTATATAGTATTGTTATAGTTATCGTTACAGTTAATCTTTACAGTTATTCTTATATAGTTATATCACAGTATAGTATCATTATATAGTATTGTTAAAGTTTATAGTTTAGTACAATTATCATTTATAGTTAGTTTTATTAACATAGTTATTTAAGATTTTTTGGCGTTTTTGCCTTTATTATGATAGGACAGTAAGCAGACAGGAAGTGAAGTGGGAGAGAGCAAGGGGGACGGGATCAGGAAAGATCCGCAAGCCAGAACTCGAACTTGGGTCACCCGAAGTGCAATGGCACTATATGTCGGCTCTGCCCACGAGGCTATCGCGGCGACATTTTTATAGTAATACAATTTATAGTTATCAATTATAGTTATTGTTATCGTTACAGTTATCGTTATCATTATAGTTATCACTAGCGTTAAAGTTATTTTTAAAGTTATCATTGTAGTTATAATTATCATTATCATAGTTATTGTCAAAGTCATTATTACAGTTATCGTTATCGTGTATAGTTATCAATATAGTTATCGTTCAGTTATCATTAGCATTATAGCATCAGTATTGTTACAGTTAAGTAACAGTTGTTAAAGTTATTGTTATTGTTATCATTACAGTTATTGCTATAGTTAATATGGTTATAATTAATGCTATATAATTTCCCACAGAATTGGGCTACTTTAACACTGTTTCCGCGGGGTGTTTTTCTTGGAATGCGAATTTTACCAGGGGAACCTGGTGGATTTTACCAGTCCATCAACAATTGGGCGGGTTTTGTTGTGAAAACATGGCAACCCTGATGGTTATTGTTATAGTTATTATTAAAGTTATCGTTATAGTTATAGTCATCATTCTTGGCGTGAACAGGCTGATACTCGTCACACGGGAAATGGAAGGTCAAGTCGAGTGCATTGCATTGTGGGATACAGTACTGTGTGAGCTCTGTTTTGACAAATGCATATATTCACATACCTCATGCACCTCTCTTTATTACTTATATTTTCTCTCAATAACAGTAGTTATCTAATCATCAAGGGTATGAGAACGTCCTGTGGTTCAGTCAGAGGACGCAAGCACTGAAACTCACCTCAGTGTGTGTGTGTGTGTGTGTGTGTGCTGGATCACGCAGGCCGCGGCTGGACAGTGTGTTTCTGCAGCGCCTCGCGCGTCACAGAGCTGCGGGTCAAAGACAGAAAATAGCTTGATAATTGCTGCTGTCATTTGACGAATGCCAGAGGGGAACAAGGCCACGCTGACACGCCGAACCCCGCTGGTCAGATTTAGGCCTCTGATCCCCGGAGAACGGCCGCTAACAAAGAAAAAAATGATCGGCACACGGACAATCTGCATTTTTGACCAATTAGAGCCCTGATGTGAAATCACAGCGGGTAAATTTACCCAGACGGCTCCGCAGAGGAACTCATACTGAGACACGCTGATGGAGCGGCATTTCAATGAGACGCTCAAACACAAGTACACACACACAACATGCTTCTTAAAATCTCATTATCCGAAATAAGCCTCAGCTAATCAATGTGAGAGATGCTAGTCGAGCGTTTGCTCCTCTGATCGCTATAAATACTCTTTTTCCCAGAGCGCTCTGCACTGGCATCCACACGGGAAACAGGATCCCTGATCTAAAACGGAGCGTCGCTGACCCCTCAAACACACCTGTCGGATTATCTGAGAAACATCAGCCGCTGCCGTGACAACCTCACAAAACATCCACACACCGTTGCCATAGTTACCCCTCATTTCCATACGGACCATGAAGAGAAATATCCAGAGCTGACCAGCTAAAAAAACTGAAGAAATTTAACGACAAGATGATCGGAATCAGTGTTATTTTACTATCATTCAGATTTTAGTTACATTTTCAGCTGTTTTGTTGTTGGCATTCAATGACTGAATCATCAAAACTGCTGTTTTAATCACTTCATGTGAACCAGTTTCCCAGAGAACAAACATCTTATCTTACGTCGCTCGGCTTCTCCAGTAAATGTATCTTGATTTAAGAATGTTTAGATATTTTTTGCAGTGAATATAACTGATCAGTAAGGCCTTGAGTGTCTTTAAAGAGGCTGAACAGGTGCAATAAACCTCTTCTGAAGCTTCGGGAGCTGCTGTAAAACAGCAGGGTTAACCTCAGTGTTTATGGGATTGAGCTCTTACGCATCTGCGCCGTCACGCGTGAGGAAACCGCCGGATCTCTGCTGTCTGCTGCGTGTACTACACTAAACTGGAGATGTTTTATTTACACAGAAGCATGTTTGACATGTTTAATCCGACCCTGAAGGTGTCCAAACCGTAATTAACGGCAGCTGCTGTGGTTTACAGTTTGCTCCAGTTCCCCAATCCTGTCAATCACACTAACCGGAGGACGGCTCATGCCAAACTGCATTAAGACACACTTTACTCTGGCAATCCATCGGTTCTGACGCGGACGGTGCGTCACATGAGATCAGAACATCTGACCAGACGTCTCAGACCACTGTGCTTCTGTTTGTCATTTTTGTCATTTAATACACGCTTTAACAAAAGATATACGAGTGAAAGTTGAACATAAACTGTGAGAATGTCTCAGTATTTGATGTGATTTGAACTGAAATTATCTAAATAATGACACTATTGCCTTCTGTAGAGCTGAAATAATAGAGTTTTAACTGTTATCGATCACTGTGAATCAGTCTGCTGTATAAAGCACTGTAGAAATAAAGCAGACTTGATTAACATTTGATTAGTCAGGCAGAAATACTGCACAATATGAAATACTTATGACTCAGCATCATTTTGTTAAGTTTTTAACATATTAATACAAAAACCTATTTATTTGCAGGTTTATATTAAATTTAAATCTCAGATTTTAAAGTGTTCTCAGACTTTGATTGTAAATAAGCACTTGTTTCTGGATCAACAGCCTTTGTTGGATTTAAAGTGCCCTAATTAGCTATTTTAAAGCTTTCTAATGTTGTTTTAAAGCAGGTTTACATTCATCCAAGATCAAAAACACTTTAATTTTCTCATAATATCCATTGCAGCATCAGCTCATTTCTCAAGGAGTCTGAAAATGATTTGTTCGAAGATCCATACCGTGTCCGAATATGCATACTTCCATACTATATAGGCAAAAACAGTATGTGCGCTGAATAGTATGTCCGAATTCATAAAACATAATTATGCAAAAATTCCCAGAATGAGATACTACTTCTGACAAGATTCTCAAGTGTGCATTTCATTGGTCACTTTACTATCCCATTAGGCCACAGGAGAGGATTGTGTCACATGGTAAGTCACATGACAATGACAAGATTAGTATGTCCAGAGTATATTCATACTATACAGAACATTGCTAATGGTTGTGAAGCAACTAAATGTAGTACATACTATCCAGTATGTGATTTCAGACGTAGCGTCAATCTCTCTAAACCCCGCCTTTCTGAGACCTGCTCTGCTGTGATTGGTCAGAAATCAAACGCTCATTATCATATCTGAATCTCAGTGATACGAACAGTAACGATGGCGTCGGTTTTACCGTATCAATCTCAGCAGAAAACAGCGTCTTCTCGACACGAACAACACGAACCAAACTCTTCCAGTCTCAGATACGACTACAGTGATTGAGGGCGGGGCAAAGAGACGCTGTTCAGCCAATGAGCTGACAGACAGTTTAAAGCAAAAACATTTCCCTGAAAGCAAGACATAAAATCTTGTATCATTTTTCTTTGTAAGTAAATATACTTGTTGAGAAACAGCATAAAGAAGGCCTTATTAATCTTTCAAAGGCCATAACAGGGTCACTGGGTTTGGGTTACCCATATTCCTTCATCTGAACCCATTAAAGCAGAAGAAACAAACCCGATCATACGGCCTGACACCAGCCGATCGCTGCCTCATCAAATCACGTTAATCTGTAATCCCGATCGACCTTAAACCTGCTTCCCGTCTCAGATCTCTCAGCAGAAGGTCTGATCACTAACAGACTGCGAGTCCGGATTAGAAACGCTCATCTGTCGGATCAGATCTGGCTCTGACTGTGGATTAAACATCGTTCAGAAGAGACAGAGATGGACGCGTTCGCTGCAGATCGTGTGAATCCGTGCGGAAGCACATTTACAGTTCTGTGGCAATGAGTTTGAGCTTGTTTGTGGATATCAGAGCCACATGGCCAGAATAACGGGATCTCGGCCAGCGAGTATCAGTGTCTCCATCCATCTCTCACACACGCTGCTTTCCAAAGCCAGCCGGCGAAAGCTTGGAAATCTGAGACCCGAATCGCCCGTGCTTCAGCTTCAGTCCGAAGAACCAGATCAGCACAACACCAGCGACTCGTGACAGGACAAACTCCATCTCACCCTCATTACAGGGCTCATTCTCACTGTAAATACTGTAAATAAAAGGATGTTGTGCAGCGAATAACTTAAACTATAGTCTTAAACTTACAAATAAACTCAACAGACTAGGATACAGTCCTGCAAAACAACTGTATTATCTGTTAAAAATATCTACAATTTTTAAATCAAGATACATTTATTTGAGAAGCAAAATGACTGAAGATATTAAGTCTTGTTTTCTGAAAATAATAGTTAGTGCTTTAAACAAGAACAAACATCTGCCAATAGAGTCAGAAAAATAAACAATTAAAAAAACAAGATGATTTTTCTGAGCACAAACTCAATTTTGATACATTTTTCAGTAAACAAGACTTAATATCTTCAGTCATTTTGCTTCTCAAATAAATGTATCTTGATTTAATATTTTTTAGATATTATTAAGACAAAAAAAAAACAAGATTTTCACAACAGGCAAATATTTATTGAAACTGCAATATATATTATATTTATATATATAGAGAGAGAAAGAGAGCATACAACAGTTTCAGTAAATACTTGCCGGCTGTGAGTATGTGAGATTTTTTGTCTCACAGCAGAAACACAAGAATCATCAGGTTAAATCTGACCGTAATCAAACCTGTCCTTCATCAGATACAGAGTCTGTGTGACGCTCACGGTCTGCTGTGTGTCTCACCTTTAGAAACATGAAAGCTGGATCCACTGCGTCTCATGCAGAACACACACACACACACACACACACACGGAGCGATCGTAACACAGCAGCATGTTAGCGTGTGAAGCGTCTCACCTCAACACGTCTGGTCTCTCACTGCTTCTCTTCTCCTCCGGTGAGTTTGCTGCTGCGATTCAGTCACATTCAGACCGTGTGAATGACAGACAGAGAGAGAGAGAGAGAGAGACGGTGGGGGGCTGCAGTGGGAGGAGAGACAGCAGATATAAGAGCTACTGCTAAATATAACACACACACACACACTCTCACACACACACACACAGAAGCGTCCCAGGATGCACCTCATGAATGTCCAGAGCTGCAGACGAATAAGAAGTTTTCATTCGCGTCACATGTTCATCACCTCATCATGATTCAGACTGACTCTGTGATTTCAGTTTCATCACCTTCATCATTCTAACAGGTGCAGATACTATATAATAAGATCCTGTTAATTAACATTGATAATGCATTAATTAACTATCAATGAGAAACACATGTTACAGCATGAGTTAACATCTGCACAGTGAACATTAATGTGTGTGTGTGTGTGAGTGTGTGTGTGTGTGTTTATGGTCCTCATAAACACACAGCTGTCATTCAGTTTCTTCATCTCAATAAGAGCAGAAAATAAATCCTCTTTAAATGTGGACGGGCTGGAGAATCTTATTTACGAGCCGTTACCATGGAGACGCTGTCAATCACACCTGTCGTCCTTCTCACAGAACACACCACCACATGACATTGATGGTGCCACAGGAAATGACATCATCATAGTCAACAGCCAATGGGCGTGTGCAGCACACGAGTCAAGAGGAATGATAAAAAAACTTTCAGTCGAGATAAAAGTGAGAGATGAACATACAAGAAGTTAAATAAAATTATTCAAAAAATCTGTTTTATTTTGATTAATTGTGCAATCCCATATTTTAATTATTAATATTGTTGTGTTGTTCTTATTAATAATAATCATTATTATTAACGTGTTGTTAATTTAGTGAAATATTAACCTTAGGATCTCAGGAGGAACTTCATGTATGTCGTGTGTAATGGATTGATGGAGTGTGCCGCTGATCTTCAGCTCGTTCTCCTCATTGAGCTCCTGACTCTCTGAGCAGTGCTAAAGATAACCGCATTCTCCACATCACTGACAGACGATCACACACTCGCTGTGAACAGGTCTGATACTCACATCCCAGCGTCCAGGGTTTTTTCCTCAGAAACGCAGCAGATGCGAGTCCAGCCGTGTCCAAGTTTCCACCTCTCGTGTCTCATTTCTAGTCGGCTCTTTTCTATTTGCGTCTCTCTTCTAATTCAGCAGCTCGCTGCACCTGAGGGGATGAAAACATCCCATAATATTAGCTCTGTATTTCCCCCTCTTTATCCCAGTGGACGAGTCCCCCAGACTCACTGTCCGGTTTGACCTACTATAGTGTGAACTGAAAATCCAGCTGTGGTTTGAAAGACATCAAGCAAATATGTGGGGATAATGAAGTGTGAAGTACGAATGAAATGTCTGTTTGCGCTTGTCTTTCCACCATGATGCAATGACTTTCTGAGGTCAGGGTCAACAGGTTCATTAGATCTAATTAGTCTGCGGGTCGGTCATGATCACCTGGTCTGCACACGTATGACTATCATTACCATACATGTCATGTGACTCTAACGGCTTTACAGATTACGAGGTTTAACCATGCTTTTCTACTGTTTAAATGTGCGCGCCCTAAAGTGTGGATTCTTTAGATTACACTGTAATATAATCAATAGCTTAGTTTCATATCTTTACAATAAAATTACATTTAACCATTTGTTAAAAGGACCTACGCCCTCTTCACAAAATGTATACAGTCTCTGGTGTCTCAGAATGTGTGTGTGAAGTTTCAGCTCAAAATCCCCCACAGATCAGTTTATAGCTTGTTAAATTTTGCCCTATTTGGGTGTGAGCAAAAACACGCGTTTTTGGTGTGTCCCTTTAAATGCAAATGAGCTCCGCTTTCCAGAGGGCGGAGCTTTAACAGCTCAACACAACAAAGCTGGAGAATTCACGCAGCCAAATGAGGGGATTGTCAGTAACGGTGTTCAGCCTTCATTGTTCAAGTCACCGTTTATGGAGATTATAAATAAGGAGTGGTTGATTTTTACCAGTATAGGCTGGTGTGTTTACACACACTATGGACACGCATCAGTTGCATAATAGGTCCCCTTTATAGTAAAAAAACAAAAAAATACCTACTAAAATTAATTCAGCATATATACACACACACCATAATTCAAATCAAGTAATCGTGATGAATCGCATCTAAGAAGTTTGTAAATATATATAAAATTTTTATGTTAGATGCGATTAATAGATTTGCAGCACTAATAAAATATTTTATATAACAACACTAAATGATAGTAAATTTTTTTTAAATGATTTAAATTTTAGATTCCTACCTTTACCATAAAATGACAAATTACATTACAGTTAAAAAAAAAAAAAATTCATACTTAAAAAAAATTTTTTTGCACACACACACACACACACACACAACAACACAACAACAACAACAACAACACAACATTAAATGTGTACTATTATAAACAATAAATGATCAGTTGTTTTTTTGTCTTGAAGAAAATAGTCAATTGGAAAATCATAGAGCATGTGTTTAGAAATGATATCAGACTGTTTACTGTTGTATCAGTCCGTTACATAATTTTCTTCAGCAAGACCTTTGAAACTATAATATGACTGAAATATTTATACTCACCATTTGAAATTCCCGCCATCCCCAGAACAGATGTGTAACGTTTTTGAACTGAGAGCCAACACTATTTCAAACACACAGCGACATCTACTGGATGTTTTTATCAGAGTCTCTCAGTCAGAATCTACCAACATCTGCGAGAACACTGAAGGGGACCAAATCTGCCCTTTCCTGAGTGTCCACGAGCCTCCCAGAGGATCATCTCTGTGTTCTGCGCATGCGCTTCAGTGTGATGCTGTCATTTGTCTCCACTCTGCTGGTGACTGAAGGAAACACGACAGCACAGCTGATCTCTGGATAATATAGTTTCAGGCAGTTAGTTATGATTTATTTATTTGCATGACTGACAGGAACAGAGGGCTTGTAAAGTGGACACTGAGAGAACTTAAAGGATTCTCGCTATATAAATAAACTATTATATTATTAACAACAACAGGAATATATTAAAAGACAAAGTATAGTAGTCAAATCAATCAAAATTATGTATTTCTCTTTCTTGGTTTTGTCCTGAAAAAACATACATTGTGTTAATGGTAGCTGTTGCTTTAGTATGTTTCATATCATTCCCAATCCCACAATAATGTCAAACATGGTTTACACAAAACCGAGTTTTACTTGTAACTTTACGTGAGTTATTCACATTGTAAATATCAATAACAATTCTCTTAAAAACTAGGATAAAATACTATATCAAAATTCTAACATGAAAAAAAAATTAAAAGCCGCTTGCGACCCCTTTTAAAACAAAAGTGTTTGTTGTTTATTTTTTTGGTTTTTGGTTTTGTTTTTTTTTTTTGTTGTTTTTTTTTTTTTTTTTTTTTTGTGTTGTTTTTTTTGTTTTGTTTTATTTGGTTTTATTAATTTTTTTATTTAAAAAGGTAAAATCAAATTTAAATCCAAGAATCGAATATAATATTAATGCTGAACGGAAAACAAAAACAAGTTCATAAAGAAATAAATACCCTTAATTGTCGCGGAATATTAGTGTGAGAAGGGAAGTTCATTTAAATATTTTTTATTTCAAGTTAATCGAGAAAGTGTTTTTTTTATGGACCGCCCGCTCGAAACAGTAACGGAATCCAGCCTCATGTGTTTGGCGGCGTTTGCTTCTTTTCCCGTGCATTTCCGTTTCGATTCGTCCGGCGCGCGCTTGTAACCCGGTCAGATCACAACAAACACACACAACACCACACCCCCACACAAAAGTGCATCGGATGTTGTTGTTTTTGTGTGTTGGAACGCGACGGGAACGAACGCGCTGATATTAAAAATGAAAATTTTCTTGAGAAGAGATGAAGGAAGAAGAGCTGGCAAAGATATTGAATATAAGGGAAGACTCTCTCTGTGATTTACAGGAACTCGAACAGACTTGGGCAGGTTAAGTTAGGATAGATTTGTGGCTTAGATAATCAAAGCGATTCCGATTGAATGCAACGAGTAGTGATTTTGGATAAGTGTTGTGAGTGACACCCCACGTACGTCTCGTCCGTCCCGCTCCCCCCCCGTAGTTCCCCGTACCACCCGAGCCCCCTCACGCGCCCGTAGTCGTCCTACGCACCCCCCGTACGTCGTACCCCCAGCGCTCCGTCGTTAGTTCTCGTCCCACCCGTCGGGCTAGTGATCTCCAACAAAACAGTTAAGTATTAAATGGTATTAGGTTATTAATATTCAAATTTAATAACATCTGGTTAATTTAATTGATGTGGTGTGGTAGTGATGCGGCTTTATAATCACAGAAATCCAACATTTGAGCGAGTTAATGGGGTTCTCGCCCGAGAAAATGTTTATTTCTCTGATCTACATATTTCAAGACGTTTGAAGGCTAAAATGGATATGTAATAGATTTGAAAATCATGTCAGTGGGCAGTCGCGATTATTTGTCAATACCTGCTCTCTCATCTCCATCACTCTTTATTTTTCTATCATTTGCTCTGTCTCTTTTCCTCCTAAAGCTGAGACTGATAGTCTTTGATTTCGTCTGTCAGTGTAGAAAGTATAAAAAAATATTTAGCCTATGTGTTTTTATTATCATTTTCTTAGACAAATTAATTTGAAGGCTACGAATTCTAGGTAAATAAGTTTATTAAATTCATTCACAATATATGCACATTCATTATTAATCTAATGCCTAATATAATGAAAACTACTTTGTTAATGTTTCATGTCCTCTCACATTGACACTTAGGCTACTAATTATTACATTAAAGTACATGAATCACGTAAATTATGTAGACCTATTTTTAATTCAAAATGGTGAAATTAGACAAAGGTTTATTAGTTTGCCTGACTATTTTTGTTGCTCGTTTAACATTTCTATCCTAAAACAGCTGTCAAATATGAAATGCTTAGTTTAGCTATTTATCTTATCTCACACTTTATGACCTTTAGCAACCGAATTCGCGCTCAGCAGCTTCTGTGAACTTTATGCCCGCTGACTTTGATTTGATTGGTCATTTCAAATATTTTGAAACTGACGAGCAGAGACAGACCAATGAGGCAGCTCCGATGAGAAGATCTTACTGCTGTGCAATATCCTTGAGTTAATAATATATTAGCCACATTTAATATTTACATATTGGAAAAATACAGAGGTCCGATCCTCTGTGACCTCATAGCTGGCTATGGCCATGATGGCATCCCATTATTAATACCATGGTACATTTTTATATATACACTCAATGACTATCTTATGGTTTATCTGGTACTTCACATCATACTATGGTACTACCATTGGCTTATTTGAATAGGGACAGAACAAAAAACATGATTCCAGCCAAAAGCTGAAAAATATGCATTAGACAGGATATTTACCTTCAGTACAGAGCTTCACAGGCAGGTTAACCTAAAGACCTTTGCAGTCAGTCCAAACGATAGACCTATTCAAGAATCTATTCAATTGTAGAAAAATACTCATCCAGAACAGTTTCGTTATCAGTCTCACATTTGCCGTGTTTTACTGAGGAAAAACGCCCTAAACTTTTGTTGCCCTATTTATTAGCGTATCTGGCCTTTAAAAAGTAAATATTTGAACTCGGGTCTCATGTATGCTAAATGAAAACAGGTGAACAGGTATAAGAATGTGTCTGCAAATGTATCTAACCCTAAAAATACCAGCTCATGACCAACCTATATTTTGGATATAATTTTTGCTATTGTCCATAAAATTTATACTTATAATGTTTGTCTTAACACAGCTGGAGAAGATCAACAGGGAGGTTGGAAGACACCCTAAAGAAACTACAGGACAAATATGGAGAGAAAAAAGCATTAAACATTTTCAAGTCCATAGTGAGAAAAATCAGAAAAAAGATGCATATCAAAAGTAGGAAAAGATTTATACTTTACTTAGTTATTAGACAATATGTTTCTCAATCTTCAGTAAACTTTAATATAATCTTTACAATCTTTTGGTTATGTATTTAATTGATTATTTTTGAAACAGATGGTGGCAGTGTTCAAACACATTCCGAAAACATGAAATTTCAACAGCATAACAACCATCCACAACAACAGCATAATAATAATAATAGTAATAATTCTACATCACTCTGGCAACCATCGATTCAAAACCCAAATCAGCATAACTTAACAATCACAATTGACCAGAAGGACCAATCAATTTTCTCCTCGTGGTGGGGAAACCCAAATGGTGATTGTGAATGCGGTGAGTCTGATAACTTAATAAACGGTTGCTCATTTAAGAAATGCTTTGTGTATATCATATATAATATATATATATATATATATTATGAATGTGTATTTGTTTGTTTGTTTTTCAGCCTCAGGTGTCTCACTCTACCTCAATAAACAAAGATGGTAAGATCTCTTGTTGTAGAACACTGTCCATTCATAAGTGTGATGCTCCTGTTAATAATACGACTTTCCAACTTTGTCCTGATTCTTTAGAAATTCTTCAGGAATGTAAAGAAATAGATGATCAAGAATGCTGCGTGACTCTGAGTGAGCTTGGAGAGTTGAGAGGATTTTTGGAGGGGAAAGGTAGAGAAGTATGACTTAAAATCAAAATCAGTGTAGTGGCCCAGTCTGAAAACCAAACAGAGTAGTTAGTCGGGGTCAGATAAATGACAGTTTCACAGAGAAACAGAGTAGGAGCAGTTAAAGTTTTGAAAGACAGGTGAGTTAAAGTAAGCAAACAGTAGAATTGTAAGTAGTCAAACTAAAGTGCACGACATAGAGGTATACAGTTAATTAAAGGTGAGAGTGCACTCGACATGTCGGCCCTCTTCCCCTCACTAAACAAGATTCCACTAATGTTTATAATCGATGACGGACTCTGGACCCCATCAATAAGAGAACTATGAGATCTGGCAGAGCGAGATGCACGCAGGATTTTTTTTTTTTTAAACACAGCAGCGCAGGAGACCCAGATAAAATGACAATGAAATCATGTAAGCCCGCACATAGATGAAATAAACACCTGAAGGACTGTTTTTTACTTAAAGGGAATACAGGAAAAGAAGGAGGGAAGGATTGCTGGAATTGGGGGGAAACGTCATGTGAAGAGTTGTCCTGACTGGGGGCGAAGAGGAGAGAGGTGATAGAAGCCAATCAAGGTCTAGCTAGTAGTTTAGAGCTTGTTGTTTTTCTGCTACCCGTTCCGATGAGGCTGGAAGATGTGCACTTGCTGAGATTGGCGGCGAAAGAGGAGGGAAAGAGAAAGAAAACGAAAAGGTTTTTTGACTTGATTGTGGCTTTTTAACTATGGAGTGTAGTTAGGATGGCAAAAAACCCGATCTTGATGGTCTGTGATAGGAAAAGTTTCTGGTCATCCTTAGGTGGTCTTCCCTTTGGATGTAATAATATTATTATAAAAGTTTGGAATTTCAAAGCTGACTTTGTCAGATGTAAACTGAGAAAAAAAAAAAAAAAGGACACAGTGGATGTTTTTTTCTAGTAAACCTCTGACGAGGGGGTAGGGGGGAAAACTGCTTACATCGTACTCTGTGGATCACCAGCAGGCCTCGTCGTCGCAAGCTGTACAGCTTCCGAGTGAGATCGTCTCAATGGAACATCACACAGATAAGGAGGATTTCACGATTGAGCAAACAGAAGTGAAGGAGTCCTTCAATGGGCAACTTGGGAATTTTTTTCTAAAGCTAACCAAAAGACATCATCTGTCTACATTTAAAATGGGTTATAAAAGGAGCCTGTGGATAGATTGTTTTGCATCCAACTCATCGTTTGTTGGATTTCAGTGTGTTCTAAAGACTAATTGCAAGACAAAATAAGGATAGGAGAATAGCTCCTCAAATTCTGACGGAAATGTACATTCCCCTATCATGCTCATTCAAACAGGGTTGAGCCACAGAAATATCAAGGGAAAAAAGAAATCGCCACAACAAGAAGATGCAACTCAAGCAGCACAAAGACGGATTATGAACTGGCAGAGCTGGCATACTTGCCGTGAGTGACCAGAATGTCATATTCACGGAAGACAGACTTGAGGAGCTATAATATCACTGTTGAGTAGCGCATCAATATACTGATGTCATTACCGGTTGTCACAGAGTCCGAAGGAATAGGATATGCAGGACAAAGCGTTTTTTTTTTTTTTAGCTTCGTCAGCTCAGTGTCAAGGAATTCTTTTGCAGCCGGTTTGCAGTTTTGACACATTTCTATCAGGAATCATCAAAAGACTCCCGAATTTAATTACAGTTAAAAAAAGAGGTTAGTTGGCAGAAAGTTAGCAGAACGACAGAGAGCTCATTTGGGTGATGTTCTTCAAAGATTGTGATTGCAGAGGCCTTTGCAGAGACAAAAAAAAAAAAAAAAAAAAAAAAAAAAAAAAAAAAAAAAAAAAAAAAAAAAAAAAAAAAAAAAAAAAAAAAAAAAAAAAAAAAAAAAAAAAATAAAAATAAAAAAAAAAAAAAAAAAAAAAAAAAAAAAAAAAAAAAATAAAAGAAAAAAAAAAAAAAAAAAAAAAAAAAAAAAAAAAAAAAAAAAAAAAAAAAAAAAAAAAAAAAAAAAAAAAAAAAAAAAAAAAAAAAAAAAAAAAAAAAGGGAAAAATAAAAAAAAAAAAAAAAAAAAAAAAAAAAAAAAAAAAAAAAAAAAAAAAAAAAAAAAAAAAATGGGGGGGGCATATGGGATATTTTTATGGTTTTCTCTTTGGGATTTCATGTGATTCCAGCAGACGTATACTTGAAGGACTCCTGCCTCCATTACGGGTCAGTAGTTCAGACATTCACGAAAAAGGTGACCACGTACATTAAGTCTTTGAAGAGGAAAGATCTGTCCCCTGAGAGATGCATCAGTCTTGTTCGTTGTTCTCGTGAGTTTAAGGACACATCATTTTTGCAGGACATGCGAGAACTTGAACGGTCACGGTCCAAAGAGCCCCTTACACTGTTCCAGTGCACACTTCTGGCTTTCCAGTTTGTAATGTCAGATACAAAACATGCTGAGTTGACCTCAGGAAATATAACATCACTTTAGAAGGGTTTCAGAGATTCTCTCCAGCCATCATGTGCTTCAGAAAGGCATTGTAAGTATTAAAATGTTGTAAATGTCTTTACAATGTATCATATAATGTTCTTGGTCAAAGTTAAAAGTAATTTTGAATGCAATACTGACAGGCTCAAAGGATGCGGAATTAGAGAGCCGCACTGTAAGAGCCTGACGGGTTACCTGAGGTCACCAAACTCTCACCTGACTGACCTTGATCTGAGCCACAATGCTCTGGGAGGGTCCGCTGAAGCAGCTTTCCACTGCACTCTGTGATCCCAACTGCCAGATTCAGATCCTGAATCTCAGCCACAATGACCTTCAGAGTCAGGACATGGAGCTGATCAGGGATGTTTTTTCAGGAGAAAATATGAATCTGAGAGTGCTGGATCTCAGTGACAATCCTCTAGGTGATTCAGGAGTGAAGATTCTCTCAGCTGGACTGCAGAACACAAACTGTCATCTTGAAGTTTTGAAGTAAGTCAAATAAGGATTTGTTCTACTGGCCCAGTTAGGCCCCACCACAAAAAAAATAAATTAATAAAATAAAATAGTAATTGTTTCTGACCCATGTAACCTTGTGTTCTAATAAATGAGGTTATGACACCAAAAGTTTAAACACCAGTGATATTTCACAATTCTTGATTCCAATTTCAATACCTCAGCAAAATCTACTAGCCTAACTAATATAAAGTTCAAACATTATTAAAGACAAGTAAAAAGTCAGTAATAAATGATGAACAAATAAACAATGAGCAGATCAAATTTAAGTCGTACATAATTGGAAAAGCAACTGTAGCAAAAGACATCACTCAGGTGGACAACAATCACGTGACTATGCTATGGAGGATAAAGGCTCAACCCAATGTCTGCTGACCATTAAAGATGGTACAGAAAACAAAAGCTTGTATTATCATTTCATCTGTGTCCTTTGCCAATCATGGCGTTTTTATTTCCTTTTTGTCCTAAGCTTTTCTGAGTCAGTACATCTACCTTTGGTGTTTTTGCAAAGTGTATAATGTAAATGCAGAGATCGTATATAGTCAACAAATATGAACTTGGCATCAAGACCTGCAGTGTAAATGTGGCCTTTAAAACCTCATGCATGGATCTAATATATTGACACAAGCATTTTCTTTCTCGACTGTTCATATTCACTTAAGACATAACCTACTGTTTTCGAAGACACTCGCTAAGATAGGTATTTGTTCGTTCAAGTGCAAGAAAATGCGAAAGAACTCAATTTGTTTTTCGATTGACAATTCTCTTTTGTGTCTTGCACTTGAATGGTTTAAAATTGCCTGTATGTTTAAATTGTGCAATTGATAGACTTTCCCACTAGTTCTTATTGTCGTGCCCAGCTAACTGCAAACAACAGGATCAAAACACATAGATCAAGGGAGAATATGCTGATCTGAACAAAAACCTGTTTTTGCTTTATAGACTTTCAGGCTGTCAAATTAAAGAAGGAATTTATCAGCTGCTGTCATCTTTGAAAGCCAATCCTTCATGTCTGAGAGAGCTGGATCTGAGGTATAATGATCTTGGAAACATTGGACAGGAAATTCTTAAGGAGGAGTACCTGTGCTCACTGAGGTACTGTAGCATGATTTGTGTTCCAAATGCACTTTAACTATGCACTGTACTTGTTTAGTGTATGACTTTTATAAGGTTATTTTTTGTCATCTAATATCAGTATAATATTCATGTTTAAAAATGTGCTCAAATAAGTGTACAAGGTGTGATTCTACTCTTAACATTCTTCTCTGACTAGAATTTCCACTGGAGGAGTCTGTGGTCCCCAACCAGGACTCTACAAATGTGAGTTTAAACATGCTCATGGATCTTCTGGTTCATTTTAAAAGGTTTATAGACATGCAGATATTTCATGCGTTTCTCTAAATGAACATGAGCTCTTAAAAACCTGCCATTATAATTATGAAATATTTAACAAAATGCTATATTCCATCTCAAATGATTATTAAAAGCATGTTACTTCCCAGAAGTATATTATGTCCTCTACCCACATGCATATGCTGACGAAAACAGCTTGAGAACTATTGATGCTAATCTGATAAATCTGTTTTTAGATGCCGTCACGCTCACCTTTGACCCTCAGACGGCTAACGAATACCTCCATCTGAACGGGAACAACACTGTGGCCACTCGTCAGAAGGAGAAACAACAGCTTCCTGATAATGACGAGAGATTTGACATGTGCAACCAGGTCCTGTGCCGCCCACCGCTGTCAGAACGCTGCTTCTTTGCGGTGGATGTGATTGGGCCAGACATACATGTGGGCGTGGCCTGTGAGGGAATGGAGAGGAAGGGAGCGAGTGATCGAGTACGTCTGGGACGCAATGAGATGTCGTGGAGTTTATGTTGCTCAGATAATGTATGTGTGGCTCAACACAACCAGAAAACCGTATCAATTCCAACAGAGTCCATCAGGAAACTCGGCGTGTTCCTGGACCGGGAGGCTGGTTCTCTTTGCTTCTATAGTTTGAGTCCCCAGATTAAACTCTTGTACATGTTTGAGGCTGATTTTCCTAAAGACCAGGACCTTTTAGCTGCATTCAGGATTCAGGAGCCAGGCTGCTCGGTCAATTTAAGACCAGAATCACTGTAACTATATGTAGAAGAAGTGTTTGTGCTCCAGACAGGAATGATTCCTCAGATCAGGAGAGGTGTGCTCTGATCAGACCAATACTTTTATTTTTTATTCCTAAATTTATTACTATATTTCTTCTTGTTGTATATGTATATGTGTACTGGAAGATCCATACCAAGAAATATTCCTTGTGTGTGCAAACAAGCTCTTTCTGATTCTGATTCTAGCAGACCTGAACGAAACCAGCTAGTAACCACCCAGAACCAGCAGAAACTTTTGATGAACACTCTGATTCTCCAGCAGAGATTATGATTTTATTTCTGTAATCATGTACTGTATCATTTTCATGTGTTTTCACTGTTTCTAAGCCAGTTTCATTTAAACACAAATAAAGACTGAATTGGATCGAATGTGGTTTCGATTTATTGGACTGATTCTTCTGATCTATTCTAATACACTGTAATCAATATACCCTCCGTTAAGCCTGAAGTTACTGACATAAGGTCAGTTCTGCTCATAACTTTCATTCTACAACAGGAACAGTTCAGATCTCAGTTAAGATGTTTATGGCTCATGATTCAGTGGTACTAAAATGTAAGTGACCGAACTCATGTGTCGTCTTGCGTGTATAATAATGCTATCATTATAGAGACGCCGATACTCTCTGTTGATCTCTGTAATTCTGTCCTGATTGCAGATGCAGTGGAGCTGAGCTCATCTTTAAACTCTCAGTAAACAGAATCTCTGATTCAAACCTTCAAAACGAATCAAATCCACACAGATGCTGTAGAACAAATACAAAATTTGAGAACAGTTTGTGACAATTACAATAAATGGAGCAAATGCAGGTAAATTTACCAGAATGTACCTGAATTCAGTTCTCAAATGATGTCATCAATCCCTCTTATTTTTAGATACTTTTCACATCCTCATAGATAAAATCAAGGCAATATTGTCTTTTAATTTACATATTTTGTTGTATTTTTGATTTTTTTCTGTTTTTCAGGAATGAAGGACAGCCATAACATTTTCTAGAGCAGATTTCAACGGTCAGTCCAAAACACTATTCTATTTGTTGGCTGAGACTCATCATATATCTGAGACTTCACGTTCATAATTTTTATCTAATTGTGCTGCTGAATGTAACTGCTTTATGCATTTTATATGCAACAGCATCAAATATTGCAAGGATTTGAGGAGGGCCGCAGGAGTCCTTCATTGGGTTTCCTCATGCCTTCACACTCGTGTTGGGTGGCGTTTACAGTAAATACACAGCTTCAAAGAGCCTCGTTTATACTGCGGTAAAGCATCACTGTAAACGAGTCACAGTAAAAAACACACAACAGTGTTAAATAATGAATCTATGAGTGAAGATCTGCACTCACCAGTAGAGGACGCCACAACTAACATAACCACTGCTCAAGACCTCAAATGGAACAATCATTCATTTTAAGTGCTACTTATACAAATGACTTAAAGAAGAAAGGCTGGTTATTGCGTCTGTGGCTCCATTAATAGTCTGCATCACTTTTAAGACCCCTCGTCTGCGGTGACTTTTCTTGGCTCTTATAAATGAGTCATTGAGTTTGAAGAGTGATGTCAGTCTGCTTTTGTTTCTCTGACTATCACACGTGCCGTTATGAAAGGGTTTGAGATGGGAACATGCAGAACGTGATCCGTGAGCATCTGCTCTTTGCTGGAGAGAAAGAGTGTCCATTTCTGTCTCACACACTCATTTTGGGTGTGGACGCGCGCCAGAGCTCCCAGTGTTCAATCACAGCACAAACACACTGAGCTGACGAAACACCATCATCTCTAACATGAAGATCATAGATCATGTTCTGAAGGGTTTCCAGCAAGCAAAAAAAGAATATGTTCTAAGAATGTTTTGCTAATGTTCACATTAAGTTATTAAAATGTTATTTCTGAAAGTTCAAAACATACAGACATTTTGGAACATTCATTCTTCAAACATTAACGTTACTTTTGAATGTTCTCTGAACGTTCTGAAACAAGTAGTAACGTTTAAAAAAATGTTAGATCAACTAAAATGTTTCAGGAAAAAGTTCCATGAACAATGTATAAATAATGTTTTTGTTCTAACGTTTTGAGAACATTATTAAAGACCAGATAACTTTGAGCAAACATTCTATTAACGTTACTGGAGGAACATTTGTTCATAGCTTTCAAAGAACCTTGACACAACATTCCCTGTTAGTTGTGATGCAGTTTTGTATTGCTGCTGTGTTGCCAGTGTGTTTTAGGTATTTTCCTGGACTACGATGTGAAGAGTGCACCTTTGCATCTCTGAGATTTTCTGAAGTGAAAAATGTGTAAAAATTAATTATGAAATATCACTGAATGCTGAGTTGAGGTAAGATTCAGAGTGAGTGTCACTTTAAAAGTGCACTTTATGAAACGATTCACTGAAAAAAAAACACTTTACATAAACCAGAAGAAAAAAAGAGAAAGAGAAAGAGAGAGAAAGTGAGTGAGAGAGAGAGAGAGAGAGAGAGAGAGAAGCAGCTGGTGGTCAGAGGTTTAACTCTCTCTCTCCGTCTCACACACTCAGTCTTTCTCCTGCTCTCGTCTGCTCACACGGGCCGGTTCGACAGGTGAGTCTAAAGCCTCTCACTCCTCTGATAATCACATTGATTTACTGATTCACAGATATGAAGTTCTTTATTTGATTCTGTGTGTTTGTCAGCTGATTTATCTCTTAGTTTTCTCTGTATCTCTCAGTTTTTATTGGATTTATGCCATAATTAATAATAGTCTATTTGAGCATCAGAATCTCTCTCAGTTCAGCCAGAAATTATCATTCTGTCATCATTCACTCGTTCCAAACCTCTATGACTTTCTTTCTTCTTTCTGAACACAAAGTTAATTTGAAGTACATTGGGAATCAAACAACACTGAACTTTCACTGTATGTTAAATCACTTGTAAATGAAGACAGCAGGTTCTATCACTTTAATTCTCAATCTGACCTTTAGAGTCGAAGCGCTGCATTGAATTCTGGGGTAATTATAAGTGTTTCGGTGGAATGTGTGTGTGGTTTGTACGCCTGTGGTTGTGTTCTGGTCGCTTCAGTTGTGTAGAGCTGATATAACACACAACACACATGCAGCTGTAAATGTGATGATGACGCGTCTCAGACCACTGAAATATGGCACACGCTCTTCCTCGGTATTATATCCCAGTACAAACATCTGAACAATCTTAAATCAAGATTTACTTGAGAAGCTACTCTGATTTTTGATATTAGGTCTTGTTTTCTGAAGTGAAGTGAGTTTGTGCTTAAAAGAACAAATATCTGTCAGTGGGATCAGAAAAATCATCAAGGAAAACAAGATTGTTTCTGACCTCACTAACAGATATTTATTGTTTTAAGCATAAACTCATTTGAAGTCATTATGCTTGTCAAGTAAATATATCTTGATTTAAGTTTATGTTTAGATATGTGTGCTGGAAAACAAGACACTGAGGAAGAACATCATTTTTCCAGTGTTGGAAACAGACTCCAGTTCAGATCTCCAGTGGACCTGCGTTCTTCACTTCTGCTTGAACTCTGGTTAATTTGAACTCTGCTCTGTGCTTTGGTTTAATTGCTGCTGGCAGGAGTCATCAGCTCATGCTTGAGAAGGTTGTAATGCCAACTCATCCACAGGGATCAGAGATGATCTTCCAGCTGCTGCTCCTGAGTGTTGTCGCTCCCGTCTTGCTCGCCGCTCCGGGAGTCCAGGTGCGTCTGGTGGGCGGCAGGAGCAAGTTCGAGGGTCGCGTGGAGGTGTTTTATAACGGCGAGTGGGGCACCGTGTGTGACGATGAGGTCAACATCAATCTGGCCAATGTCGTGTGTCGCGAACTGGGCTTTTCTCGTGGACTCACCTGGGCTCACAGCGCAAAGTTCGGCCAGGGTCGCGGTAAGATCAGTGTTCCGGTGAACTTCATTCATCAGTGAATTGATTGTCTTCTGTATATCTTATAATCTCAGTGCTGTTCTCTATTTCACTCCGTCTGTTCAGGTCCGATCTGGCTGGATAACGTCGCATGTTCGGGCACCGAGAGCTCACTATCGGACTGTCGATCCAACGGTTGGGGTGTGAGCGACTGCACTCATGCTGAAGATCTGGGTGTCATTTGCAGTCCAGACCAACCCAACCAGGGTCACGTCCCACGTTACCAAGAATCAAACCAACCTTCTCCACCTCAGACCTCCAACCTGCTCTCAAACCCTCCTCCAGCTGCCTATCCTCCCGCCAGCTTGCCCCGCCAGCGCGGACACGAGATCGCCCTCCACCGCAGCAGCCAGGGCCCGTCCTCGCCGCAGATCCACGGCCACCGCATACAGCTGCGCAGGAACGGATACGAAAGTACCGCCACCACCAGCGGCCTGCCGAGGGGTCACCAGCTGCCGGACTTCCTGCGCAGCAGGGCCTCGTACAGAAGGACACAGGAAGTGACGCCCAGTCAGACCACCAGACGCCCTGAGAGACCACCAGCACCTGAGCCGGTCTACAGTCCTGAGCCGGAGCACAACAATAGGATGGATCTGGACTTCACCAACACGGACGAACAGGTCAGAACTCCTTTAATGTTTCTGAAAGAGTCTCTTCTGCTCATCAAGGCTGTGTTTATTTGATCAAAAATACAGTAAAAAGGTGAAATATTATTACAATTTAATAAAGCTTTGTTCTATGTGAATATATAGTATTCCTGTGATCAAAACTGAATTTTCAGCATCATTACTCCAGTCTTCAGTGTCACATGATCCTT
The DNA here is from genome assembly GCA_028476615.1 of Culter alburnus. Classification (NCBI taxonomy): domain Eukaryota; kingdom Metazoa; phylum Chordata; class Actinopteri; order Cypriniformes; family Xenocyprididae; genus Culter; species Culter alburnus. The sequence continues at coordinate 432,559 of JAOTNS010003472.1, read as the reverse complement.
CAGAAATCATTCTAATATGATGATTTGCTGCTCAAGAAAGCAGACTGCTAGCTGCGTAAACATGCTGTAAACCGCAGTAGTTTAGTGTCGTGGGGTCGTCTGATGATTGACAGCCCTCTCTGGAGAATTCTGATTGGCTCTTTTATTTCTTCCTGTCTGTGAGCTCAATTACAGGCAGATGTAAAGCCGTCACCACAGACAGTTCATCATCCATTACAGGATTCTCATGAAATCAGGAATCAGAAGAACTGATTTGTTTGATCATGTTTTGTTTTGTAACCGTTTTAATCTCATACAGCTACTGTATTATATTTGATACACACATTTCTAAGGCTTCTAGATGATCAACATGATCAAAACTATACTTATAAACCTGTTGCACACAATCTATACATGCTTCCATTTCATACGTCAGGCTTCACAGGGTTCATGTATGTCAGTAGTTCTGATTTTTCTCTCTTTCAGTCCGCTGCATCGGTCCGGCTGGAGGAAGTGCGTCTCCGACCCGTTCTGGCCGCCACACGAAACTCTGCCATGGTAACAGAGGGCGTGGTGGAGGTGAGGCATGCTGGGAAATGGAGACAGGTGTGTAATTTGGGCTGGGACCAGAGCAGCAGTCGGGTGGTGTGTGGCATGCTGGGATTCCCTTCAGCAGGACAGCATGACACACGCGTGTATCGGTGAGTATGTAACGAACCGGCATGTTCTGATGATTCATGTTCTGATGATTCATGTTCTTATTTGTGTTGAGATTCGTGTTCTGATTCATGTTCTGATGATTTGTGTTCTGATGATTCATGTTCTGATTCGTGTTTTGATGATTCGCATTCTGATTCGTGTTCTGATTCTAGTTCTGATGATTCGTGTTCTGATGATTCGTGTTCTGATTCGTGTTCTGATGATTCATGTTCTGATTCGTGTTTTGATGATTCGCATTCTGATTCGTGTTCTGATTCTAGTTCTGATGATTTGTGTTCTGATGATTCGTGTTCTGATTCGTGTTCTGATTCTAGTTCTGATTCGTGTTTTGATGATTCGCATTCTGATTCGCATTCTGATTCGTGTTCTGATTCGTGTTTGGTTCTCGGATTCGCATTCTGATTCGTGTTCTCGTTCTGAGATTCTTCTGATTCGTGTTTTGATGATTCGCATTCTGATTCGCGTTCTGATTCGCGTTCTGATTCGTGTTTGATGATTCGCGTTCTGATTCGTGTTCTGATTTGTGTTTTTATGATTCGTGTTCTGATTCGTGTTTTGATTTTCTGATTCGTGTTCTGATTCGTGTTCTGAATGATTTCGGATTCGTGTTTTTATGATTCGTGTTTTATGATTCGCGTTCTGATTCGTGTTCTGATTCTAGTTCTGATTCGTGTTTTGATGATTCCCATTCTGATTCATGTTTTGATTCTTGTTTTGATCCGTGTTCTGATGATTCTTGTTCTGATTCGTGTTCTGATGATTCTTGTTCTGATCGTGTTCTGATGATTGGCATTCTGATTCGTGTTCTGATGATTCTTGTTCTGATTTGTGTTCTGATGATTCGTGTTCTGATGATTCGCTTTCTGATTCGTGTTCTGATGATTCGTGTTCTGATGATTGGCGTTCTTATTTGTGTTCTGATGATTCTTGTTCTGATTCGTGTTCTGATGATTTTCTGATTCGTGTTCTGATGATTCGTGTTCTGATTCGTGTTCTGATGATTCGCTTTCTGATTCTTGTTCTGATTTGAGTTCTGATGATTTGTGTTCTGATTTATGACTTTATTGATGCGTTTCTCTCCACAAACTCTTCACGAACATACTGAGAGCATAAACTTTGACTAACTGAGACTAGTCTAAACAGTTTATGCAACCTGGACTAATCTAGCTGTTTTTAGGTTCAAAAGAATATTCTGTTTCACTTATTTCTGGAAGATTACAGGTTTTACATGGATGATCTGTCTTGGTCATTGGTTGATTTAGGTTGTTGACCAACTGAACTACCAGATGACTAGGTTTGGCTGAACTGGTAGGCCATTTTGGACAGCAACACTATTCTGACCATCTCAGAGACCATCTGAACATCACTGTTTCCTCAAATCACCAACCCTCACTGAAAATGACTGACTTCTGTTTGCTATTTCAGCGTCAGTGTGAGAATTCAGGCTGCTCCTCTTTACAGTGCCTTTCTAAACATCTGACTGGAGAAAATAACCCTTGCATCATGGGACTCTTAAAATATTCCATAGACTGTGTGATTAATGTCAGAATCAGGAATAGCAGCATGTGCTAAATCAAGCTCGTCCTCTAATCGCATGTAATTACGTGATTCCAGTGGAAAAACATCATGTGCGTCTCGTCTGCCTCGTTTCTTTCTGGATGTATGTGAATTGGATCACAGTGTCACAGCGAACGTTGTGTCAATGTTTTCTCAATGTTAAACAAACGTTTGTTCAGAGTTATCAGGCTTTTAATAATGTTCTCAAAACTTTATGTATACATCATCATTGAATGTTTTTATTCTTTTGTTGAACGTTCGTCTAACATTTTTTAAATGTTTCAGAGAACATTCAAAAGTAACATTCCCATAATGTTTGAAGAATGATAGAATGGAATGTTCTCTCAACGTTCACATAACCAAAAAAAAAACATTTTAAAAATTGTAACGTTTAAAGAAAACACAGAACGTTTTCATAACTAAATAGTAACGTTTTCACAACATTCATCGAGCACGTTTTAGTTAGGTCTCGTGACTTCCTCTTCCTGTAAGAGTAAAGCCTTGCTCGACACGTTCCTTCACCGCAGAGACTGGCTGAGTCTGAGTCCTGCCGTAAATAACCGGAGAGACAGGCCTCCTCTGTCTTTACTGAACCTCAGTGTCTTTTTATGGACATCAGTCGGAACGCACTGGCACATCTGTCCTCCGCCTCACATGGACGTCCTGCTCTCTCAGTGTCCATCTGATAAACTTTCCCTCATCAGAGCGTGTGTGTTTTCACTTCAGTTCCTGCTGGAATCAGCAGCTTCTTTTCTTCTTCTCGTGTGCAGTCATAACAGCGCAGCGCGTGCCGAGGAACATCCTGATATTTAGAGGAAGCGTGTTGGGATCTGCCCTGCTAAATGACAGACTGAGACTGATTAAACAAATTACAGCCACACCAGACCGTCATCTTCATCTTCATCAGTGACGACTCACGAACAAACCCAAAGACCTTCTGTCTCATTCTGCACACTTCAGCACAGATTTTAAAGTGCCCCTATTATTCTATTTTAAAGTCTCCTACAATAGTTCTACATTCATGCACTTTAATTCTCTCATAATATCCACTGCAGCATCAGCTCTTTCCTCTCAGTGTCTGAAACGCTTCGTTCGGAGATTCGGTCTCTCTAAACCCCGCCTTTCTGAGAGCTGCTCTGCTGTGATTGGTCAGAAACCAAATGCTCATTATCATATCTGAATCTCAGCTCTTGATTCATGGCGATTCGAACAGTAACAGTTTTACCGTATCAATCTCATCAAAGTGGAGAAAACAGCGTCTTCTCGACATGAACAACACGAACCAAACTCTTCCAGTCTCAGATACAACTACAGTGATTGAGGGCGGGGCAAAGAGACTGTTCAGCCAATGAACACCAGAGGCAGCATTATGCAAATTAGTTACAAACCTGTGCAGGTTCAGCAGGAAGTGAGACTGAATTCAATTGACTCGTTTCAGCAGTTCAGAATCGATTCTTTCTTTTTGGAGACAATATTTATTTTTCCAAAAGGGTTTAGATTCCCCAAAGAACCTTTCAGTGATCAGTTCTTAAAAGAATCATGTTTAATTACCTAAAGATTTTCCACTATAAAGAAGCTTTTGTGGAATGGAGAATCTTCATGGATCTTAAAGCTTCCTCATGGAAACATCGATGCCAATAAAGAATGTTTATGTTTAAGATTGTGTGAGTTTCAGAGCAGAATACAAATTCTAAAAAATCAAGATACATTTACTGGAGAAGCAAAATGACAAGAAAATCAAAATGAAGAGCGTTTGTGCTTTCATGCAGTCATAAAAATAAACTTGTTTTCCCTTTGAATTAAATATATTGTTCTGACCTCATTTGTTTTTAGATATTTTGCTAATTTTCTCATAAAACAAGCATCTTCTATCATTGAGAATGCTGAGATGTACTGAAAATATACTGAGGAGTAAAATAATAGTTTGCGGTGTAGAGCTGAGTATTCGTATTGTTCTGTAAAGAACTGTAATTTTTCCTGGTTTAGTCTCTCGGGGCCGCTGCTGCGTCTGTCCCTCACTATATTAAACTCAACCCGCAGAGAGATTCTGAGTGATTTTTAATAGCCGGTTTCGCTCAGCTGTTTCAGGACTCCACCCGGCTCAGCTCGCTTCTGTCTGTTGTTTCGCTTAAACTCTTTCATTGTGAGAAAAAGCACCTTGGAAGAAACTCTCACTTCTTTATACGTTGGTTAAATGTGTTTTTGTTTCAGGGCATGAACATTAAATCTTATCGTTTAAACATCATAATTTACTGCTCCAGTTTGACACAAACTCACTCAATAGCTGCTTTTATTCTCTAAAGAGGACCTTTAAGCCTTTGATGAAGAAAATCCCAGTGTTTTGCACAGAACAGGTTGTTAAAGTGAACGTGTTCTTATGGTAGGAATGATGATTGCCCAGTTTAAGACAGTGTGCGGATGATCTTCAGGAGGAAGACGGAGCTGAAGATGTCTGTTCTGATGTGGTTGTGTGAATGTCACTCCATTAATTCAGTTCTTCTCTTGATGTGTCTGTGGCTCTGGGCTGCTCTCGTGTCATGTGACTGCTCTCAGCCAATGACAGTCCTGCGTGAATCCGCTGTTGATGTGGCAAATAAGTGGTTTCCTAAAGTCACGCTGCCAACCCGACTGGACCACCAGCACTCAGACAGACTATATATATCATGCTACTAAATGATTAACACACATGGCACTCCTGGTTCTTACCACGGTACATTTCCAAAAGCATGATGGTATCATGGCACTTTATGGGGTATTTTTGTGTGTTTGTGTGTTTCCATGCGACACAAAGAGGACTGTGTGTTTCAGCAGGTGCTTGTGGGTATTTTTAACTGCTGCTTTAATTCGTTTACTCTTAAACTGCTCGTCTGTAAATCATTTCAGCTCCTGATTTGGCCTCTGAATGCAGCGCTGCAGGGATGATGACGTGCTTCAGAAACCCGTCGCATTTTAGCACTTCCGCTAAAGTTGTCCTGAAGTTTTAAATGGGTTAAAAGCCTGAAATGAGGTCTGTGGTGAACACAAACGCAAGATATATTCACCTTTTATTCTATAAGATAAAATACATCACTTTAGCCAACGCTCTCTCTCAACATTCACTTCAGAATTAAAATTTCCTGATAATTTACTCTCCTCCATGTCATCCAAGATGTTCATGTCTTTCTTTCTTCAGTGGAAATGAAATGAAGGAAAACATTCCAGGATTTTTTCTCCATATAGTGGACTTCACTGGGGTTCAACGGGTTGAAGGTCCAAATGTCAGTTTCAGTGCAGCTTCAAAGAGCTCTACATGATCCCAGACGAGGAATAAGAGTCTTATCTAGAGAAACCATCGGACATTTTATAAAAAAATAAACATTTATATAGTTTTTAACCACAAATGCTCGTCTTGCACTGCTCTGTGATGCTCCACGCATGACGTAATCATGTTGGAAAGGTCACGGAAGTACCGATCCAGTGTTTACAAAGTGAACGTCAAAGACTAAGTCAAACGGCCTTTACAAAAGAAGGTAAAACAACGATGACGGACGATTTTGAAGTTGGAAAAGAAATTGAGATGGAGTTTTTCGCCCTACTTCCGCCTACGTCACGCGTGACCTTTCCAACATGATTACGTCATGCGTGGAGCATCACAGAGCAGTGCAAGACGAGCATTTGTGGTTAAAAACTATATAAATGTTTATTTTTTTATAAAATGTCCGATGGTTTCTCTAGATAAGACTCTTATTCCTCGTCTGGGATCATGTAGAGCTCTTTGAAGCTGCACTGAAACTGACATTTGGACCTTCAACCCGTTGAACCCCAGTGAAGTCCACTATATGGAGAAACATCCTGGAATGTTTTCCTTCATTTCTTTTCCACTGAAGAAAGAAAGACATGAACATCTTGGATGACATGAGGGTGAGTAAATTATCAGGAGATTTGAGTTCTGAACTGAACTCATCTTGTAAGCGAGTCTGTGGGGTTATTTCTCTGGTATGTCGCTCAGACGCTGCTGTGTCTCGGATACAAGACCCGGTTCAGACCAGAATACACCCGGGCCTCATTTCACTGTGTTTTCATGCATGTCCTCCGCCGGAGCTGAGATATATGGACGGGAAACACAAGCATGAGCGGTTTTGGCTGAACTTTGAGAACATCGAGATCTCTGTGTGAACGTCTGCTGACCACAAAACCAGCAGAACGTCCCTGTCTGTGATACACGCTCACTGTGTTTATGTACCATCGACTGTTCGCTGACGATGCCAAATATATATATATGTGTGTGTGTGTGTGATGTGAACACACATAAACAAGCTCGGTCGCTCATGTGAAGCCTGTTTATTTAATTCAGACCATTTATTTTTTCGTTTGTGTCCTCAGGAAACTGTGGGACTCCAAGATGGAGGATCCAGCCACAAGGTGCGACTTCATTTACTGTTTATTTTCACATTACCTAAGCGCTGAGCGGATATGTGAACGGACTGATATGGTGTGTGTCTGCAGGTCTGCGGTCAGTAAGAAGGGATTCTGGGTCGAGAGGGTTCAGTGTTCGGGCACGGAGATTTCACTGGCGCAGTGTCGGGCGCAGCTGTCCGTCCCGCGGTACGACGCTCCCTGCAGCGGAGGGATGCACGCGGTGGTGCGCTGCGTTCCTGGCGTTCAGTTCTCCAGAATCTCCACCTCCGGACACCCGCAGGCTCCGCCCCCTCTGAACGTGAGCGCACCTGAACACAGTCTGACCCGTGAGGATGCTTGACCCGTGGCTCAGCTTCTCTTGTGTCCCGCAGACGGCGGTGCGGCTGAAGGCGGGCCCGCGGCTGGGCGAGGGTCGGGTGGAGGTGCTCCGCGAGGGAAAGTGGGGAACCGTGTGTGACCATCTGTGGGATCTGTCAGCGGCCAGCGTGGTGTGCAGAGAGCTGGGCTTCGGCTCGGCCCGAGAGGCCCTGCGAGGAGCGCTCATGGGTCAAGGTAAATGGGTCTGTTTATACTGGGAACTTACCATGGTAAAATGAGTTTAGCACAGGAACCAGATTCAGCGCTGATATGAGCTGCTCATTTGAACGCTATTTCCTCTTTTCCCAGTGGCTGATGGGTATGTTGAGTTTTTGAGTTGAGATTTTTAGGGTTGAATGAGGATTTTCTCAGCCAGTCTAAACAGAAAACACGAGCCGCTCACTTGGACGCAGTTCAGACGCTGTGAGTGTTTCATTCAGGGACGTGTTTGTCTTCTGTGGGAACACTGCTGGAGCGGCACCATTAGGGGGGAAATCTAACTGATCAAATTGTTTTAATTTTGAGATTTTTTTTTTTTTTTTTTGTGTGTGTGTGTGTGTGTGTGTGTGTGTGTGTGTGTGATAAAATTGTGTACTTTTGAGGGGGGGGGATCTTTTTTTTTTTTTTTAAATAAATGTTTATTAAAATGCAATTTAAAAATGTGATTGATTTAAAGTGTTTTTTAAAAGCTCCAAGGTTGTTTGTAGGGCAGCACAATTTGGCCAAAAAGTCATATTTTATTAAAATTATAAGAAAATATTGATTATATTATTTTAATTATTATTATTACTAAAATAAAAATATGAAAATAAGAAAATTACTATTTTAATCTTTCACTGTATAATCAAGAATTTAGGAAAAATAATATAATAATTATTTTATTTTATGATAAAATAGTTTTTTTTTAAAGTAAAATGTGATTGTGATTTAAAATGTGTTTTGTTTGTTTGTAGAGCTGCACAATTTGGCAAAAAAAAATTATATATATTTTATTATTATTATTATTTTACTAAATAAAATATTAAACAAAATAAGAACTATTACTATTTTACGGAAGAGGATTAGGGCTAAGCAATAATAAAAAAATAAAACCATCTCGAGATTAAAGTTGTTAAATTTCGAGAAAAAAATTGTTAAATTTCGAGAAAAAAGTCAAGATAAAATGTTGAGAATAACCTCGTTAAATTACAAGAAAAAAATAAATTGCGAGAACAAATTCGTTAATTTATGAATTTGTTCTCATAATTAACGACTTTTTTCTCGTAATTTAACGATTTTTCTCGTAATTTAATGACTTTATTCTCAATATTTATCTCAACTTTTTCTTGAAATTTAACGTAATTTTTCTCATAATTTAACCAATTTGTTCTCGTAATTTAACGACTTTTTTCTCGTAATTTAATGACTTTATTCTCAACATTTTATCTCGACTTTTTTCTTGAAATTTAACGTAATTTTTCTCATAATTTAACCAATTTGTTCTCGTAATTTAACGACTTTTTCTCGTAATTAATGACTTTATTCTCCAGATGGTTTATTTTTTTATTATTGCTTGGCCCTAATTCTCTTCCGTATTATTTTGTGGAAGCTTGTTTCCACCACTAAATTAAAAAATTAAAAAGGTAATTGTGACTTTTTATCTCACAATTCTTACTTTTTTTTCCCTCAGAATTGTAAGTTATTTCTCAATTCTGAGAAAAAATGGCAGAATTGTGAGATAAAAAGTCACAATTTCCTTTTTTATTTTTTATTTCATGGCTGAAACAAGCTTCCATACTATTCTAATATTTCAGTCTAAAGTGTACCTTATAAAGATATAAAATATTAAATAAATAGTATAAATATTAAATATATATTTCAGTGTATAAAGTCAAATATTTAAGAAACTTTCAACAGAAGACCAGGGCTGCGTTTCTCAAAAGCATCATAGGCTTAAGTAGATCGTAGACTGGTGTAATGTTGGTCCACCAGCTAGTCCACGACTAACCATCATAAACCAGTCTGGAGCTTCAGTGATTGGTTCAGATGTGCTCTCCTGTATTTCCCAGCATGCTCTCCTGTATGATGTGATGCAGTCGTTCTGATGTTCTGAATTATACGCTGTCAGACTCAGTGATGAGGAGAATAAGAGACGTGTTTGCTGGTGACATCATAACCCAACCGGGCACAAATTACAGAGTCTCGTCCGTATGCACACGTCTCTCGTCCTGCAGCTATTTCCATCTATTAAACACTTCATTTGGCCCGTGTGTGTAATTTACTGCAGTCAGCGTCCACCTCACACGTGTGTCTGCTCCCGTTTGTCTTGTGATTCAGCCAGATGCTGTTTTCTGCCAAACACAACGTGCTAATGACTATTTCTAGCAGGTAAACTGGGTTGTGGTGTCCGGACATCGGCACGTGGAACAGGAACTCATGACACACACAAACATGTGTCCGTGTGTGTGTGTGTGTGCAGGTACGGGTCCGATTCACATGAACGCAGTGCAGTGTTCAGGCCACGAGAGCTCCATCACACAGTGCCGCTTCCAGGAGGTTCCGCTGCGCTCCTGCAAACACAGTCAAGACGTGTCTGTGCGCTGCAACGTCCCCGACACCGGCCTGAGCGCCACGGTTCGACACACGCCTCCACTATACATGTCCAGTCAAGCCAGCTCATTTCTATAGCACTTTATACAATTCAGATTTACAGAGATAAACAGGAAAAGTTTATTACTGTGAAGCTGTAATTTAGTCACAGTTTGAGCAAACATGAAGTTATATGTTATCTAAAGAGTGACATGTTTGAGCCGTGTGTAACGTGAAGCGTGTGCTCAGGTGCGTCTGGCGGGCGGACGGGAGGCGGCGGAGGGCCGTGTGGAGGTGCTGATGGATCTGGACGGGCAGCAGCGCTGGGGCTCCGTCTGCAGTGAGAACTGGGGCATCAATGAGGCCATGGTGGTGTGCCGGCAGCTCGGGTTCGGATTCGCCTCCAGAGCCCATCAGGTGCGTGAGCGTCCTTCCTCCCGAAGCTGCATGTTCTACATCTGTGCGGCACAGGCCTGTGGAAGCCCATCTGTGCCACATTAAAAAGAATCAGGCTTTTGTAAATTAGAATTATGGCATAAAATGTTGAAATTGACACACTAAGAAAAAATTGTGTCAGTCATAGTTATGACAAAGCCAAAATTGTCATACTAACTCGAAACTGACAAAATTTCAAAGTTTTTGACAAAATTAAGTCAAAATGATGACATAAGTCGAAATTGTCAATTAAGTCGAAATTATGACATACTAAGTCAAAATTGTCAAAAAAGTCGAAATTATGACCAACTAAGTCAAAATAATGACATACTAAGTTGAAATTGTCAAAAAAGTTGAAATTATGACATACTAAGTCGAAATTGTCAAAAAAGTCGAAATTATGACCAACTAAGTTATGACCAACTAAGTCAAAATAATGACATACTAAGTTGAAACAAAAAGAAATTATGACACAATTGTCAAAAAGTCGAAATTATGACAACTAAGTCAAAATAATGACATACTAAGTTGAAATTGTCAAATAAGTCGAAATTATGACATACATGACATAAGTCGAAATTGTCAAAAAAGTCGAAATTATGACAAACTAAGTCAAAATAATGACATACTAAGTGAAATTGTCAAAAAGTGAATTATGACTAAGTCGAAAAAATACGTACTAAGTTATGACATACTAAGTTGAAATTGTCAAAAAAGTCGAAATTATGACAAACTAAGTCAAAATAATGACATACTAAATTGAAATTGTCAAAAAAGTCGAAATTATGACAAACTAAGTCAAAATAATGACATACTAAGTTGAAATTGTCAAAAAAGTTGAAATTATGACATACTAAGTCGAAATTGTCAAAAAAGTCGAAATTATGACAAACTAAGTCAAAATAATGACATACTAAGTTGAAATTGTCGACATACTAAGTTGAAATTATGACATAAGTTGAAATTGTCAAAAAAGTCGAAATTATGACAAACTAAGTCAAAATAATGACATACTAAGTTGAAATTGTCAAAAAAGTTGAAATTATGACATACTAAGTCGAAATTGTCAAAAAAGTCGAAATTATGACCAACTAAGTCAAAATAATGACATACTAAGTTGAAATTGTCAAAAAAGTTGAAATTATTACTAAAAATTGTCAAAAATCGAAATTATGACAACTAAGTCACAAGTCAAAAAAGTTGAAATTATGACATACTAAGTCGAAATTGTCAAAAGTCGAAATATGACCAACTAAGTCAAAATAATGACATACTAAGTTGAAATTGTCAAAAAAGTTGAAATTATGACATACTAAGTCGAAATTGTCAAAAAAGTCGAAATTATGACCAACTAAGTCAAAATAATGACATACTAAGTTGAAATTGTCAAAAAAGTTGAAATTATGACATACTAAGTCGAAATTGTCAAAAAAGTCGAAATTATGACCAACTAAGACAACTAAGTCAAATAATGACATACTAAGTTGAAACTGTCAAAAAAGTCGAAATTATGACATACTAAGTTGAAATTATGACATAAGTTGAAATTGTCAAAAAGTCGAAATTATGACCAACTAAGTCAAAATAATGACATACTAAGTTGAAATTGTCAAATAAGTCGAAATTATGACATACTAAGTTGAAATTATGACATAAGTCGAAATTGTCAAAAAAAGTCGAAATTATGACAAACTAAGTCAAAATAATGACATACTAAGTTGAAATTGTCAAAAAAGTTGAAATTATGACATACTAAGTCGAAAATTGTCAAAATGTCGAAATTATGACAAACTAAGTCAAAATAATGACATACTAAGTTGAAATTGTCAAAAAAGTCGAAATTATGACAAACTAAGTCAAAATAATGACATACTAAATTGAAATTGTCAAAAAAGTCGAAATTATGACAAACTAAGTCAAAATAATGACATACTAAGTTGAAATTGTCAAAAAAGTTGAAATTATGACATACTAATCGAAATTGTCAAAAAAGCAAATTATGACCAACTAGTCAAAATAATGACATATAAGTTGAAATTGTCAAAAAGTCAATTATGACATACTAAGGAAATATGACTAAGTTAAATTGTCAAAAAAGTCGAAATTATGACAAACTAAGTCAAAATAATGACATACTAAGTTGAAATTGTCAAAAAAGTTGAAATTATGACATACTAAGTCGAAATTGTCAAAAAAGTCGAAATATGACAAACTAAGTCAAAATAAGACATATAAGTTGAAATTGTCAAAAAAGTTGAAATTATGACATACTAAGTCGAAATTGTCAAAAATGTCGAAATTATGACCAACTAAGTCAAAATAATGACATACTAAGTTGAAACTGTCAAAAAAGTCGAAATTATGACATACTAAGTTGAAATTATGACATAAGTTGAAATTGTCAAAAAGTCGAAATTATGACCAAACTAAGTCAAAATAATGACATACTAAGTTGAAATTGTCAAATAAGTCGAAATTATGACATACTAAGTGGAAATTATGACATAAGTCGAAATTGTCAAAAAAGTCGAAATTATGACAAACTAAGTCAAAATAATGACATACTAAGTTGAAATTGTCAAAAAAGTTGAAATTATGACATACTAAGTTGAAATTGTCAAAAAAGTTGAAATTATGACATACTAAGTCGAAATTGTCAAAAAAGTCGAAATTATGACCAACTAAGTCAAAATTATGACCAACTAAGTCAAAATAATGACATACTAAGTTGAAATTGTCAAAAAAGTCGAAATTATGACATACTAAGTTGAAATTGACATAAGTTGAAATGTCAAAAAGTCGAAATTATGACCAACTAAGTCAAAATAATGACATACTAAGTTGAAATTGTCAAATAAGTCGAAATTATGACATACTAAGTTGAAATTATGACATAAGTCGAAATTGTCAAAAAAAGTCGAAATTATGACAAACTAAGTCAAAATAATGACATACTAAGTTGAAATTGTCAAAAAAGTTGAAATTATGACATACTAAGTCGAAATTGTCAAAAAAGTCGAAATTATGACGAAACTAAGTCAAAATTATGACCAACTAAGTCAAAATAAACTACCAAAAAAGTTGAAATTATGACATACTAAGTCGAAATTGTCAAAAAAGTCGAAATTATGACCAACTAAGTCAAAATTATGACCAACTAAGTCACTAAGTTGAAACTGTCAAAAGTCGAAATTATGACACATTGAAATGTCAAAAGTCGAAATTATGAAAGTCAAAATAATGACATACTAAGTTGAAATTGTCAAATAAGTCGAAAAATTATGACATACTAAGTTGAAATTGTCAAGTAAATGTCAAAAAAAGTCGAAATTATGACAAACTAAGTCAAAATAATGACATACTAAGTTGAAATTGTCAAAAAAGTCGAAATTATGACATACTAAGTTGAAATTATGACATAAGTCGAAATTGTCAAAAAAGTCGAAATTATGACAACTAGTCAAAATAATGACATACGAAATTGTCAAAAAGTGACAACGACGTCGAAATTGTCAAAAAAAGTCGAAATTATGACTCTACGAATTATGACAACTAAGTCAAAATAAAGACATACTAAGTTGAAATGTAAATAAGTCGAAATTATGACATAAGTCGAAATTGTCAAAAAAAGTCGAAATTATGACAAACTAAGTCAAAATAATGACATACTAAGTTGAAATTGTCAAATAAGTCGAAATTATGACATACTAAGTCGAAATTATGACATAAGTCGAAATTATGACAAACTAAGTCAAAATTATGACAAACTAAGTCAAAATAATGACATACTAAGTTGAAATGTCAAATAAGTCGAAATTATGACTAAGTCAAAATAATGACTAAATGAAATTATGACAAGTCAAATCATACTAAATTGAAATTATGACATGAGTCAAAATTGTCAACTAAGTCGAAATTATGACACATTAAGTCATTATGACAATTTGAATTTGACAAGTCGAAATTGACAGTTTTGATATGACTGAATAGGTTTCTTATGAAAAAAATTTTATAATTTCAACGTTTCAGCTCATAATTTCTCATGACTTTGTATGTCATAATTATGTTTTTTATGTCATAAATTTGACTTTTACTGTCAAAATTAAGTTGTTTTTTTTCTGTCAGAATCGTGTTCCACTCAGATCTCATGATGATGTATCATATTTTCACATGGTGTCGCAGCAGCCTGTCCGGTGCGAATGACATTATAATTTGAATGAACCGCTGTTTCTGTTCAGACCGACACGAACACTCGCATGACGTCAGTGCGACTATTACACAAGAGGGCTGTTCTAATAGACGAGTTCGACAGGAGCTGAAAACGGTTCCCGTAGTGATCATAGTGTTATCACTCAATATTTGTCAAATACACAGCCGTTTTCATGAAGCAGCAGTAACACTTTTCATTCAATATTCCATAAGCACCATCTACTGTCAAAGAGTGATATTGCATGTTCGTTCAACTGTTTTTCCAAACAAAGAAAATGACATGCCAAATCAGACTGAATTTTGTTGTTGGTGTGAAGAGGCCGTAACTCTCGTTCATTAGAGCCAGCGGTTCGACTCTCTCTCAGCTCGACTACTGAATAATCACGTTTAATGAGACTCGTCCTGCGCTGATGAACGTGAAGCTGCTCATTAAACGCCGTCAGTTTATTTTGTAATCGAGAGCTGAGTGTGATTTATTCTGTGCGTTCCAGTCAGTGTTTACATCCCCGGAGCTTTTGTTTTCACGGCTGTTGTTTCCCATGCAGAAGGTAATTACAGCCCTGCACAGATCCAGGGAAAGAGCTGGAAACCCAGAGAGAAAACAAACCCAAAATAGAGCCTGGATGTGGATCACATTTGTGCTCTTATAAAAGCCTGTTTAAAAGCGGCTCTCGGTAAATAGACGGTGGAAAGTGGAAAATATTTGATAATGTCCATGAATTATCTGTAATAGCGGCTGCTATTAGACTCTCGCTGAATTCCAGCGCTGCGCTGCGGTCTCACGCGTGTCCGTCTGCAGGAGACGTGGTTCTGGCCGGGCAGCTCCGGGTCGGAGGACGTGGTTCTGAGTGGAACTCACTGCATCGGGACTGAGATCTCCATTCAGCAGTGCCGCAGGAACGGACATGTGTACTGCCCACGCGGGGGCGGAGCCAAAGCGGCCGGGGTCACCTGTGCGGACGGTACGAGAGCTGAATATTCATGCCATCGTATTATATTTAATGTAGCTGATTATATAATGAATCTGCGGCTCTGTTTGTGGGGTCAGTGGCTCCGGATCTGGTGATCGACGCGCAGCTGGTGCAGGAGTCTGCGTACCTGGAGGACCGGCCGCTGCACCTGCTCACCTGCGCACACGAGGAGAACTGCCTGTCGTCCTCCGCCGCCCGCATGAACTGGCCGTACGGACACCGACGCCTGCTGCGCTTCTCCTCGCGCATCATGAACCTGGGGCGCGCCGACTTCAGACCCAGAGCCTCCAAAGAGTCCTGGACCTGGCACCAGTGCCACAGGTGTGTGTGTGTGTGTGTGTTTGAGAGTATGTTTTTATCTATTTTGCATAGATAAAAACACGTGTTTGTAGTTTACACACAGATGATAATGGTATCATATTCAAAAATGTGCACTTTGAAAACTATTTTCAAAGGTTTGCATTTTCAGGCCCCCAAAACACTGTTGTCGTTTAAATGAATGGCCAAAATCTCGCAATTCAATACATTTTTTTCTTGCAATTCCAAGTTTATATCTCACAATTTGAGAAATAAGTCTAAATTGCGAAATTGCAAGAGAAAAAAAGTCAGAATTGAGATAAACTCGCAATTAAAAAAAGCAATTGTGATTCTTCATCAGATTGCGAGTTTATATTTCACAGTTCTGACTTTATATCTCACAATTCTAAGAAAAGAGTCTGAATTGCGAGATATAAACTTGCGATTTGAGAAAAAAATGTGTCAATTACCTTTTTTTATTGTTATTCTGTGGTCCTTCCATAGCTAAGTGCAATTCCTCAAAAAGTTCACAAATATTTTCAAATATATTTTTGCCACAGTGTGTGAGTGTGTGTGTGTTTTTATCTATTTTATATTAATTTGCATGCATTATTTTCAGTTTTGTTGTAGTTATTTTAGTATATCAAGTTAAATTAAATGTTGCCTTGGCATTACATTACATTATTAAATATAATTATTTTAATTTAAACCTTTTTATTTATTTTATTTGAAGCAGTTTCAGTGTCAGCAGCACGAGCTGCGCTCTGATTGGTCAGATTCTCGCTCCAGCAGCTCTTACTGCTGCGGTCAGGATTCTGTGGTCAGTTTAAGTTCTCGTCCAGCAGGAGGAGGAGCTGTCATGTGACGCTTCACAGCCCAATGAGAGGCCAGGACCGCGTCACATGACGGCTGTGTTTCTGATCCTCTCTTACAGACATTACCACAGTATCGAGGTCTTCACACACTATGACCTCTTGACCCTGAACGGCACGAAGGTCGCGGAGGGTCACAAAGCCAGTTTCTGTCTGGAGGACACGTACTGCCCTGAAGGTGAAGAACTCGTCTGGATTGTGTTGAATTAAAGCAGGAATCTGGTGACGGTAACAGTGTGTTTACACTGTAATCCAGTGATATCTGTGCGGTCATTCCTAGTTTCTTCAAATATTGTGTTGCCTTAGAGTTTATGATTCATTAATTGAGCCGCAGAGTGTAATTAAACTAATTAAACTTTGCTTTGTCTCCACGGCAACAGGCCTGACCAAACGCTACGCCTGCTACAACATGGGCGATCAGGGCATCACTGTGGGCTGCTGGGATACGTACCGCCACGACATCGACTGCCAGTGGGTGGACGTCACCGACGTGACGCCAGGGGACTATATCTTCCAGGTCAGAGGTCACACGGATGATAGTCTGACGACACAGATGAGTCGAGCAGAACGAGCTCATTAACAGAGAAAATAACGATGATTATTCACATCTGACCTTCAGCTTTTATTGTTCGTTTCTGTTTTCTGGGAAACTCGTTTGAGTTCAGATGAGAGAATAAACAGGTTCCTCAGACTCATATTTATTCATACTTGATCTGAAATCAAGGAATTATGGGATATGATTGACCTTTATGAATATGAGTGTGGGATTTTTCCCTGTTAATGGTATAAAAATATGTCCTTTGTTTTAATATTATGTTACATTTCAACTCGAGTATTTCCCTATACTTTCAGATAAATTAAAGTCAAGTGATTGATTGGATTATATCAGGCAGGTCATGTGACATACAGGCGTCACATGAGCAGCGGCTCTTCATCTCCTGTGTGTTTGACTCAATTACAGGGTGTTTCTGGGAAGCTCAGCCACGATTGTGGGCTTTTATTTCAGGACGGTCACTCGCGGTCACCTAAAGACGATCCTCATGATTGCACAGTCATTTGAGAATCAGCCGAGTAATCTTTCCATTCCACCCGTGACTGAAATAACCCGTTTGTGTCTCGTGTGCGTCTTACATCAGAAGTTCCAGCAGAACTAAATTAAACCTTGATGAAGTTCGACTCGGTGCCACAAATTAGGCAGAAACCAGTTTCCATAAACCCTTCGCTGTTCCAGTTTGGTGTTTTTATGAGGACGTGTGTGGGACGGAAAATGTCATTAAAGATGATGAAATGTATTTCTCTGGTTCTCCACCATGAGTGTGTCTGTGTGTGTCTGTGAGATGATCAGATGATGTGTTTGTGCTGCAGGTGGAGGTCAATCCGTCTCTGGATATGGCCGAGTCCGACTTCCAGAACAACGTGATGCGCTGCCGCTGCCGCTACGACGGTGGACGCGTGTATCTGTACGGCTGCCACACGGGTGAGCGCATCATCTGCTCTGATCATATGCATCATAATCGTTCTTCTTCAGAACATGTAGAGATCTTTCGTTTGAAAGGTTTGAATATTGAAAATCAGCGGGAAATTAAAACATTTCTTCAGATAAATTCTTAGGTTTCGTTTATACAACAATGATGTACTAAAACTGGAAAAGATTTCCTTTTCGCGTACAGACGACAACAACCCCCGTTCACACAGATCCGTGAAAACGACTAAAATCGCTGTATTCTGCTGCTTGGCCAGTAGATGGCGATGTCACTCGGTTAAGAAACACTACACGCCTATAGACTGAACACGTAACACGCATGACGTCACTGTTTTTCACAGATTTATGCTTTTATAGCTTACACAAAGATAATAATGGTATCATTTTCAAAAGTTTGTTTTCAGGCCCCCAAAACGCATAAAAAGTTTTACGTTTTTTGTTGAAAATGGTGTCGTTTAAACGTTTATAAGATGTTCCTAACTGAAATAAAAAATAAAAAAGTAATTGCGAATTTTTTATCTCGCAATTCTGACATTTTTTTTCTCGCACTTCCAAGTTTGTCTCATAATTTAAGAAATAATTCTGAATTGCAAAAAATATACTCAAAATTGCGTGAGAGAAAAAGTCAGAATTGAGATAAACTTGCAATTAAAAAAGGCAATTGTGACTCTTTATCTCACAATTCTTTATCAAATTTCGAGTTTATATTTCACAGTTCTGACTTTATATCTCACAATTCTAAGAAAAAAGTCTGAATTGCAAAAAAAAAAGTCGCAATCACCTTTTTAATTTTTTTAATTATCGTTGTCGCTTCAGAGAACTCGTGCATTTCTCTATTAATAGTCATAGCTAGTGTATCTATATGTTGTAATGTTTAATAAATTAAACAACCCAGAAAATTCGTTAAATATCTCACCTTTGGGGATTTAAGATAAGTTGGAGGTCGTTCTATTTACGATGATTTTTAAGAACATTCTTTTTAGGTATTCAAATTATTTTGTCTTTAGAACAATTTTTGGGAATACAAGACATTCTCGACTGTATTCTCAAGTTCGCAGTTCAGAGTGTTTGATGAATCCAGAAAATGACACGAGGCGTCACATGTTTCCTGTCTCACAGGTGATGCCTACAGCGCCGAGGTAGAGGACCTGTTTGAACACCAGCGTCAGATTTCAAACAACTTCCTGTGATGAAGCCCGTGGAACGACAGGCTGAAATCCTCTCCTCTCGCCGGCGGAGGGCGGAGTCTGTGTGATTGATGGGGAGTGGGTGGGGCTAGTGTGATGATTGACAGGCAGGGGGCGTTTACAGTTCACTCAGTCACGTATTCATTTCGGCCAGTATTGATGCTGTTGGTGAATCAGGAGAACTTTCTGCAGTTATAATGAAGGAGTTTGTGTGCGTTACAGATGTTACGTCAGTGTTTTGATGAGTTTAATCTTCATCAGCCACTCGAGATTCATAGGAAGAAAAATGCCTCAAAATAAAGAACACTAATATTGAACATCAGTCGTGAATTCACTACATTGCTTTCGAAGTAAACAGTTGAAATTGTCCTTCTTGTGCTCGTTATTTTCACATTGTGATTCACACATGATGTTTATTTTATTTTTATTTCGGTCTGTTGGGGAGAATAGAGCTGTTTGTTTGTGTTTTCATTTGAACTTTTCTCAGTAGATCAGTGATTCTCAACCAGCGCGACTGAAAGTATTTAATTTAACAAAGTGTCATTAATACATTGAAATAATCTTACTATAAATTTAAATGCAAAAAACCCCCAAAACCTCAAGATATAAGTTAAAATCATATTTTTCCCCTTCAGTAAGTATTGTTTTTATTGAAGAACAAAGTTCAATCAATACTTAAAGAATCTGAATAATTGTTGAATATTGTGTGTGAAGGTTGAGAATCACTGGCGTTTCTCATATTTCATCGGTGTGAATCCAAACACAAGCGTTTCTCATCTCTGATGTTTGTTTCTCGTGCCACTGGTGCTGATTTTAGTGGCTCATTTAGTCTTGAATATTATTATGCAGTATTATTATTATTATGAGTGGTAATGAAACGTTTTGTCACTGTTGTATCGGCATGTACAGGTTTATGAATTCTGGTTTGTCTGTGTTTCTGGCGTTCATCTGACCTCAGTTTATTAAAATCATTCTCTCTGTGAAGAGAAACAGTCGGTCAGTCGAGTTTTACAGATTGTGCTTCAATACTTGAAAAATAAACTTCTCATGTCTAACACAAGAAATCTGATATTTCATACTGTACCTGGAGACTGATGATAATAAAGAATGACTGACTTCAGCTGTGTGTCCAACTTTACACCTAAAGCCATATATATATATATATATATATATATATATATATATATATATATAATATATACAGTGCTCAGCGTAAATGAGTACACCCCCTTTGAAAAGAAACATTTAAACAATATCTCAATTAACACAAAAACAATTTCCAAAATGTTAACAAGACTAAGTTTTATATACATCTGTTTACTTATAACATGAAAGTAAGGTTAATATATAACTTAGATTACACATTTTTCAGTTTTACTCAAATTAGGGTGATGCAAAATGAGTACACCCCACTGAAAGTCTCTGGAGCAAATATAAATTTTAGACTACAAATGTCTAATTTAACAAGAATTCAACCACAGGTGAGTGTAATTATTCATTAGGTGTCCAGCAGACAGCTGACTATAAAACAGTGTTAAAACCCCATTTCTTACTGTCAGCAATGGCACCACATGGAAGAGAAATGTCACAAGATCTGAGAAAGAAAATAATCTTTACTCCAGAAAGACATCCAGTCTCTAAAAGAGGTCATTCTTGAAGAAGAAAAAGATAGATGTTGCAAAATGTCGCCAACTTGTTCATCATGCCTAGAAGACTTGGTCATTAAAAATCATGGAGGCCGTACAAAGTACTAGATGTAGTTTTTGTTGTGGGGTGTACTCATTTTTGCATCACCCTAATTTGAGTAAAACTGAAAAATGTGTAATATGTTATATTATTAACCTTACTTTCATGTTATAAGTTAAACAGATGTTATATTAAACTTAGTCTTGTCAACATTTTGGAAATTGTTTTTGTGTTCAATGAGATATTGTTTAAAATGTTTCTTTTCAAAGGGGGTGTACCCATTCATCTCTGAATCTGTTAATTCGTTCATAAAGTGATTCACTGAAAGTGATTCACTTCATTCCTGATGGATCTTCTCAGTGTTTTTATCTTCTTTAGATCCTCGAACACGATCATCCTCAAATTTACAACACACTGATATATTTTCACCTACACTGAAAAATTAATATTCGATGTGTAAAATATTTGGTTTCTATTACATCATTGTTTTAATTAGTTAAATCTTATTTCTATTTATTTATTTTATATTTTCTGCTTTTCTATTTAAATCAAGTCTTATGTAGCTTATTTCTAATTTTTTATATAAATCAAATTTATTTATCTTATTCATTTTAAATATTTTAGTCAGATGTTTTTAGATATTTTTATTAAAATCAAATTGTATTTATTTATTTTAATCAATTAATCAATTTATTATTTATTTATTTAAATAAAATGCCATTTATTTATTTTTACTTTAATCAAATTGATTTATTAAATATTTATTTTATTTTTTTATTTTAATCAATTTATTATATATTTATTTAAATAAAATTATAACTTTAATTGTTCTACTTAAATCAAATGTGTTTATTTAGTTTTATGTTTGTTTGTATTTTTACAGTGTTTACACTGCTCGTCCACGTATCCTCTTACTTTAATCACATTGGTTTATTTAAATAAAATTGTTTATTTTATTTAAATATTTTAATGAAATAAATATATTTATTTAAATACAATGTTAATTTCAATTGTTCTACTTTAATCAAATGTATTTATTTAGTTTAATTATTATTTACACTGCTCGTACACGTATCCTCTGGCGCCCTCTCGCGGCGTCTCGACTTGTGACGCCGCTCGCGCGCGCTTAGACACGCCCCTCACTCTCAGTGGCGTTTCCGGTGTCGATGATCCACTGCTGCAATTTCCAGAGTTTTGATCATTTTAGCGTGTTTTTCCCTCGACAACAAACGCGACGTCGCTCGTCTTTATAATGGCCGTGTAGCGCGTGACTGTCGTTCAAACATCCCTCAGGATCTGTGGCGTTT
This sequence comes from Culter alburnus, assembly GCA_028476615.1. Classification (NCBI taxonomy): domain Eukaryota; kingdom Metazoa; phylum Chordata; class Actinopteri; order Cypriniformes; family Xenocyprididae; genus Culter; species Culter alburnus. The sequence continues at coordinate 410,533 of JAOTNS010003472.1, read as the reverse complement.
CCTCAGTCAGAACAGGAAGTTTATTCCCTCCTCAGCAGCGATGAGCCGCGGGTTCCCGCTGCTGCTCCTGAGTGTGTTCTGCGCGGATCTCAGCCGCGGCTGGCTCCAGAAGGAGCCGCAGAGGAGCGCGCGGCAGGAGCCTCCGGACAGCCAGGACCAGAGCTGCTTGTGTCACGTACGTGTGTTCGACTGAAAAACACATTATTAGCCTTAATATTTCTGTTTTTCATACAGTTTCCATAGTATTTCTGGCATGTTCTACTGTCGCGCGAGTGTGACGTCATCACGTCCGCAGTTCGTTGCGGTTTTCTGTTAAAGTTAGACATGTTTATGAAGCTTAATAACGCATATTCTCACTGTTATTACTTTAAAGCGTGTATTTTGCACTGTTTTGTGGCTGTGAGTATCTTTAGAGAAAATATTCTAACATGTATCACAACAATTCACACGTTCAGCACACTTTCATAAAGGAATTTAAAATAGTGAAGCAGAAATTACGCGATTAAAATGTTAAGTTTAGTTAATTAAAAAAAAAAAGGAACTTTCAGTTTTTAAAAAGCGTTGGAAAGCGGACCTTCTGTTATTCTCCGTGGTGTTGTCCCATTGGTCCGTTTGGTGCGCTGACGTCAGCGGGGCTGTGGGGTTTGTAGTCTTTCAACCCCTCCCTGAACCGTTGACAGCAGCGCTGAGCGCGCCGGCGGAGAACTACAGCGCGTCGCATGTGGGCGTGTCTGTGGATGACGTGTCTTTGTTTGGAGGCGGGGCGGCGCGGCTGAATTTGCACGCGGTAGTTGGTGGAGTTTGACAGCTCATCTCTATCGCTGACCCGCACTGACCGCTCTGATGACCGCTGAACTCGGTTCGGTTCGGTGAGGATGATGTGTGCACACAGATGCGCTGTTCTGGAGGCGTCTCTGTTCGCGCTGGGACTTTTTGGACTTTTGCATTCAGAGCAGGTCAGATGGAAACACGCGCTATTGATAGTCGACACATTATTTATTTATTTATTTATTTAAAAAAAGTCATTTACTTTGTTTTTTTCTGCGGGTTTTCTGGACATGTCTCTTATTTAAAATGTTTTAAGTTATTCTTTATGAAATGCACTGGTCTTCATAGGGTTTGGTCAGTGGTAATGGTCAGTTTGAGGTGTTTGATGAAGCTGTGCTGTTCTTCAGTTGACAGGTGTGCTGGACGACTGCTTCTGTGACATCGAGAGCATCGACGTCTTCAACAACTTCAAGATTTACCCTCTGGTTCGGAAGCTCAGCGAGAGAGACTTTTTCCGATACTACAAGGTGAATTTCTGAACCAGATGGACACGGTTCTGATCTCAAATCTCAAAAACGGCGTTTAGAACAAACATTTGATCGATTGTTATTCATACAGTGAAATGTTTTTGTTTTCTATTAATATTATTACTCAGAGTACTGAGACTGAAACACTAAATCATGTAAACCATGTTTTTCCGCAGGTGAACCTGAAGCGTCCGTGTCCGTTCTGGCCCGATGACGGCCATTGCTCCATCAGAGACTGTCACGTAGAGCCGTGTCCAGAGGTCAGAGTTCAACACTAGCCTTCCTGAATCAGTCCAATCACACACACACTTCGGCTGATTCTGTGTTTTCCTTTTCTTCCAGAGTAAAGTTCCTGTGGGAATTAAATCCGGCAACTATAACAAGGTGAGAGACGCTCCGTCCACTTCCAGCTGTGTGTGTGTGTGTGTGTGTGTGTGTGTGTGTGTGTGTGTGTGTGAGTGTGGTTTGTTTGTTCAGCCGTGTGATCCGTGTGTGTTTGCTGAAGCTCTGCAGGTGTGTGTGATCGTCTGATATCAGCGGGTTATTTATAGTGAGCGACACACACATCTGGACAGAGCATGTGACACGTGTTTCAAACATGTGTGAAGATCAGTCACATGATCAATCTTGTTTTAGCATCATTATTTTTATTGATGTATTAAATGAGTTTTTTTTATTTTATATTTTCTTTTTTTTTAATATTACTTTGTTTAAAGTAATTTATTGTGTTTTGTTATTTTTAATATGTATATATATATATATATATATTTTTTTTTATATGTCTATATAGTTTTTAGTTATTTTACTGCTTCAAGTTAAACTAAATGAAAATGTTGCTTTGGAAACTAGCTGAAATAAAATAAGTCGTGTTTATATTTTATTGTATTTCAGTTCACAGCCATTTTATTTCAAGTAACGAAACAGTTTTTTATGGTTTCAGTTCTTGTTAACGATAATAACCCTGAGCTGAATTCATCTGACTTTAGAAATCAATTAACTCTGACTGTCAGTAAATTAATGCCTTTATATTTTGTGATTTTTAGTGCTGTCAATCGCACCTAACATAAAAATGTGTGTGTGTGTATATAATTTATACAAATTTTGATGTTAGTTGCAATAGATTAATAGCACTAGTGATTTTTTTTTTTTCCTGATTAATTTGCAGAAATTGTATTCCTTTGAAAACATTCATTTTAATCCTATTTCCTTTTAAAGGAATAAATTTAAAGGAAATAAACATTTACAATAATCATATTTAATTAATTCTAATAGATCTCTAATAGTGTTGTGTTTCTCTACTGATCGATCTTGATTTATATATAGATTTATTTCATTTGTATTTTGTATTGTATATTTTGCAGCACTTGAATCATGGAGTGTGTGTTGTGTGTTGATGTGTGTAAATGAACCACATGATCTCTCTGTTCCTCTGCTAGTTCTCTCAGGCCGCCGGCAGCGACATGCACGAGTGTGAACAGGCTCATGACCTGGGCGCCATCAACAGCACGCTGAGGTACACACACACACACACTCACACACTTACACACACACACACACACACACACTCCATCACTAACACACTGTTCTCTGTCAGTAATCAGAGTAAGGAAGCGTTCGCAGACTGGGCTCATCACGACGACGCTCAGGATCATTTCTGCGGGTTAGACGGTGAGTTCAGAGGAAACATCGACGTGTTTCTGAAGAGGAAGTGGATGTTTTGATCAGTAATCAGCAGATCTGAGATGGTTATTTATAGGACTTTACCGCTCTACATTCTCTCACATTTTCTCCTTGAATAAATTTGAGTTTTGATGTTCATCTGTATTGAGCAGCTACACAACCCTTCTCTTCTGTGTGTAGATGAGATGTCTCCTGAGGCCGAATATGTGGATCTGCTGCTGAACCCGGAGCGATACACCGGATATAAAGGCCCGTCCGCCTGGAGAGTCTGGAACAGCATCTATGAGGAGAACTGCTTCAAGTGAGACAAACACTGACTGTGACCTTACAGAGGTCATGTTATGACAACTCTTGATGTTGTTTTTGCCTCTACTAGAGCAGGTTTAACAGGTTTTCCTGCTTGAATGTTGATTATTCTCCTCATATTCTCCATTGTTCAGCTCCTCTCTTCCCAGTCTGTCAGTAACGCTCTGTTTAGTTTCTGTCTCTATGAAGCCCCTCCTTCTGAAAAGCACAATATGCTCTGATTGGTCGGCTGGAGCAGTGTGTTGTGATTGGTGTTTGGGAAATGTCCCGCCCCTTACCATAACCGCCAGTTCCAACACACTACTAACTAACTCAACCAGGCCCCGCCCCTTTATTCTGCGCATTAATTATTTAAATGAGGAGTTCAGATATAGAGAATAATTTCAGAGCTTTTTAAAGCTCAAACAGCAACATTACACACTGAAGAAAATGTTTTTGTTTTGTTTTTTCAGGCCGAGATCGGTGTATCGTCCTCTCAACCCTTTGGCTCCGACTCGAGGTGTGTTCAGTTCAGTTTCTCCTGTGAGCGAATCAGATTAAACTCCTGTTAGACTGTTTGTGTAACCTGAACTCTCTCTCTCTCCTCTCAGGTGATGATGATGGTGAGTTAATATTTGCACACGACACACGACCCATGATGCTCAGCTTCCGCACTGATCCAGCTGCTCTCAGATCAGTGCAGAAGTGTCCCTGACGCTCTGTAACTCTCGTCTGTCTCTCACAGGTGAAGGATTCTACAAATGGCTGGAAGGTAATTGATAATTTACTCTGTAAACATGATGAAAACACTGAACGGTCCTGCTTCTGTGCTTCTGTCTTTTATTAGAGATAAAAAGCAAACGTATCACGCATTCAGAGTTTACATCATAATAGCTGTGCAAATAATGCACACAAATATTTGTTCGGCTCAAGTTTCATGAATGAGGCGTGACGTTTCGCTCATGTTTTCATACACAAATCTCCTGAAACTGAGAGATGGAGTCATTATTTTAATCACGATCGTGGGCAAGTCCCGACAAATCATAACTTTCACGCTCTTGAAGTGTCGTGAAGAGCGTTTCAGCATTAATCTGTTCTCACACCGCTGTAAAATACAGAGAACAGATGAGGAAAAGTTCTCTCTGTGCTCCAACCCGTTTGATTTTATTAATTAAAATGCACTTGTACAATTTGAGTCGTCACACAGAAGTTGTGATGTTTAAACTAACTGCGTTTAATATTGATCGTGGAAACAAGAAATCCCTACTTTAGAAACTAACAGAGATTATGGGTTTTTATAAGGACATGTTCATTTATTTTTTGTTATTGTAATTAATAATTCTAATTATATCTATAAATTAATTATTCATTTTGGTGGAAAGGGTTAATGTGCTGGAATTTTTTGCAATTGTATGGAGCTCTTTGTTAATGGAAATGATTAAATGCATGTATAATTTATTCTGAAAAATATATACATGTTATTTTGAAAAAAAAGTTGCATTTTGTAAAAGAAATATATATATATATATATAGCTTATTTTGTAAAAATGTACCATGTTTCAGTGTGTAATGTCAGTCACAGGCGGTGTGTGTGATCATGTGTGTCAGTGTGTTGATGGGCTGATCGTGTGTGTTCAGGTCTGTGTCTGGAGAAGCGTGTTTTCTACCGTCTGATCTCCGGCCTCCACCGCAGCATCAACATCCACCTGTGCGCCGAATACCTGCTGGACGGTAAACAAACACACGCGGGTATCTGTGTACATGACTGATGTCCTGCACTGACCACTACTGACCACATCTGAAAAATCACTGTTAAAGTAACTAGTGTTCCTCTCAAACCACAACAGTGTTTTTATTTTCGGCAAATTAAAATATTCAATTGAAAATGAATGTTCAGTTTTGACCAAAGCGGTTTTGGAGAATCCGAATCATTGACTGAAATCTGGATTAATGATATTTGAATTGATCTTCACTTGGATGAACCGAGATCTTTCAGTCTGTGATGTTTTCTGTAGCTCCTGCCATCAAATAATCAATAAACTTCGATACTTTACTTATGAAACAGATTTCAGATAATGTCAGTTTCATCACTAAATTCAGTCAATAAATGTGTTTTTGTGTCTTTAATGTGAACCGATCGTCTCTTCTAGTTACAGCAGCAAATAAACATGAACATCAGAAGGAATGATGAAAGATACAGTACAACTTCCTGTAATGAATCATGTGTTTCAACACTGAAATACGTCAATAAAACAGCTTGAGTACTTCATTCAATGACCATAAACTCGATAGTCAGATATAAAAATAACTGCGTTCTGATACACACATGCACTAGATTACACATTCATTATGTTTTTATTTAATGTGTGTGAATAACGGGTCGTGTTTCTCTGCTCTCAGAGGGCTGGGGGAAGTCCGTCTGGGGTCCAAACGTGCAGGAGTTCCGGCAGCGCTTCGACCCGGCGGAGACCAAGGGCGAGGGCACGCGCCGGCTGAAGAACCTGTACTTCCTGTACCTGATCGAGCTGCGCGCACTCTCTAAAGTGGCTCCGTACTTCGAGCGCTCCTTCATCAACCTGTACACGGGAAACTCCGAGGAGGATTCGCTGACCAAAGAGCTGCTGCTGCACATCCTCAATGAGACCAAGTGAGAGACGCTGTCACAAAACACGGCTTACCTCAGTATTTTCATATTTATTACACATGCATGTGACAGTATCTTGATGTTAATCATTTTTATGATGATCTAAATTAATTATTATACAGTATTATGAGCACATATTTCCCCCCAGAATATATATACTCAAGATAAATATATAAATAAAATTACATAATTATAATTTCTTTTTAATTAAATAATACCTCCAGAAAAAAAACCTTAACCCTTATAGGGTCTTTTTAGACTCCAAACGACGTTTGCTAAAATAAAAAAAAATGTTCTCCTCGTCTAAGTGACATTAAACTTTATACAGTTGTTAACACTTTCTAGATCTACAAATAAAAACAAAAATTGGAGTGATATCTTGTTTTTATGTTTGTGTTGAAAAAAAGTCACACTCAGGGTCTCCAGAGACCTCAGACAAAAATGTAATTTTGTAACAAAATAATTGTTTTTTAAAAATTAAATGTAATTTACTCTGTTTATTAATGTTTTTACATCATATTTGTGTAGTTTTTGGAGGATTTATCATATCTTTTTAATTTATAGAAATAAATAAATAAATATTTTGTTGAATACGTTCTTTTACAAAAACAGCTTTTTATGTAAAATTCACTATTTACCTATTTAAACCTATTTAAAAAAAATATGTATTTATTTATTTATATAAATTTAAAAGATATGATAAATCCTCCAAAAACTGCACAAATGTGAAGTAAAAACATTAATAAACAGAGTAAAATTACATTTGTGTTAAAAAAAAATATTAAAAACAATCATTTTGTTTCAAAATTACATTTTGTTGCCTGGATTCTCTGGAGACCCTGAATGTACTTCCCAAATGAAGACCGCACAAGGGTTAAAATACAGACAGTATCTGCGTTTCCATCAACATAACTTTGTGATATCACATGAAAAACATGCCAAGAATCTTTATATATCAATAATATTCCAATTTAGATGGAAACAGTTATGATTTTATTTGTTCATCTTAAATGTTATATTTACAGTCACATTGAAAGACTATTAAAATTTTTATACATTCACATTATTTTACACTTTAAACTCTTGATTGATTTAAACAAGGTTCACAGACGTGTTATTAGTCATCAGTCTGTATATATATCTGTGTGTGTGCAGAGCGTTCCCCATGCACTTTGACGAGAGCTCCATGTTTGCTGGCCATAAAATGGAGGCGAAAACACTGAAGGTGAGATGAACAGATCTGGGTCAGTTTCAGTATGATTAAACGTCTCGTTCTGTGATCGTCTGTTTCTGCAGGTGCTTCTCATGATCTGACTCGATGCGTGTCGTTCAGTTATTCTCATATCAGATTTGCATGTAGATTTGCATGTGTTTATTTGCATAGATTACGATTGGAGGGAACCTTCTGAACTTGATCTTCAAAACGTTCACATGTTTGATATGCTTCATTGAGCAGCTTCAGTAAAACTAAATGTCTTTTTCATGGCAGATGCATGTCTTGTGCAGTAAATGAGTTCAGACTTTAACTTCCTTCATGTGTTTGTTCAGGAGGAGTTCAGGCTTCACTTCAAGAACATCTCTCGGATCATGGACTGCGTCGGCTGCAGTAAATGCCGACTGTGGGGAAAGTTACAGGTAACGTGAAGAGTTTTGATGTGAGGGGAAAATTAAAGGGTTAGTTCACCCAAAAATGAAAATTCTGTCATTAATTACTCTCCCTCATGTCGTTCCACACCCGTAAGACCTTCGTTCATCTTCAGAACACAAATTAAGATATTTTTGATGAAATCTGATGGCTCAGTGAGGCCTGCATAGCCAGCAATGACATTTCAGGAAGCTTCAGAGCGTTATGAATCAGTGTGTCGAATCAGCGGTTCGGAGCGCCAGAGTCACGTGATTTCATCAGTTTGGCTCAGAATTTATGCTCCGAAGCTTCCTGAAGCAGTGTTTTGAAATCGGCCATCACTAAATAAGTCGTTATTTTGTTTTTTTGGCGCACCAAAAATATTCTCGTGGCTTTATAATATTAATATTGAACCACTGTACTCACATGAACTGATTTAAATATGTTTTTAGTACATTAATGGATCTTGAGAGAGGAAATGTCATTGCTGGCTATGCAGGATTTCATCAAAAAATATCTTAATTTGTGTTCTGAAGATGAACGAAGGTCTTACGGGTGTGGAACGACATGAGGGTGAATAATTAATGACATTATTTTCATTTTTGGGTGAACTAACCCTTTTAAATCTGTTTTCCCGTCAGACTCAGGGTCTGGGAACGGCCCTCAGGATCTTGTTCTCGGAGAAGGAAATCAAGAATCTTCCAGAAAACAGTCCGTCCATTGGCTTCCAGCTCACGCGTCAGGAGATCGTGGCTCTGCTCAACGGATTCTCCAGGTAAACGATTGATGAACGCTTATGAGATAGTTTCTTATCAAAAGCAGTACTGACGTTCTCCGTCTGTCGTCTCTCTCTCGCTCCAGGCTTTCCACGAGTATAAAGGAATTGCACAACTTCCGGACTCTTCTGAAGGATCATAGGTAACACTCCTCCAGGCCACCAGGTGGCACCAGCCCAGTGGACTCTGCAATAGTCTTATCCAGCCCAGAATAAGGCCCGTCTCAGGGACTGCAGGATTGGCGTCCAGCAGAACCCTTCCTCTAGATCCGATCTCAAACCTCCTGCTCTGCTTCAGTGCGTCGAGAAACACGCGAGATCTCTGCTTCCAGCTCCAAAAATACTTCTCACGCTTTCGTCTCTGCATGTTCAAGCGGACTGTGGTTTTCTACTTCCTCGTCTTTTCTCTGTCAGATTCGACTGCGGTTCGCTGCAGTTCTTCCTGTCGTTCTCTTCGGTTTGTGTGTCTGTTCCTGCTGACTACTGTCACTTCATCACTGCTGAATCTGTTAGTGATCCAGTGAACAAGAACATGTCCAGGTCACATTTGACCTCAAAATCATAAATCTATAAATAGGAAAATGAAGCTTTTGAGGTGAAATATGACCTTGATCAATTCTTGCCTGTTTTTGTGGGTATTTTTCCATGAATGTGTGCGTCTTGAAGTGAAGACTTCTGGTTCATAGGACCATAGAAATTAATTTTATAAGCTTGAAAGAAGGAAATGTAGCTGATTGTTACACATTTAAGCAACAGATGACAAGCAATAATGTTCAGATTCATCCTCCACAGAAGAAGAAAAACATATTATTTTATTAGATGAGTGAAAACTGTCAAATATATCTCAGCCCAAAATTAAAAAGCAAAAAAGCAAATTATATTTTGGTAATTATCTCTAATTATAAAAATATAATCGATGTGAAATTCACTCATTTTGTTCCACGTCTGGAAAGTTCTTCATGATTATATTTATAGTTCAGCGTCTCTCGCCTGTTTTAGCTTCATATCTTTGAACACTTGAAAGAGCTGCAGACGTCACGTCCTTCTGTCGCTGTTAAATATAGCTGATCACTGAACGCTGTCGAAACCAGCGCGGGATTCATCTGATGCTGAAGAACTGAAGCTTTTGTCTTTTTCATGGTCTGTTAATTCTGCAGGAGTGATTTACTGTACACAGATGAAGTTTAGATGAAGAGCAGCTATGTGTGTGTGTGTGTGTGTGTGTGTGTGTGTGTGTGTGTGAGCGCTGCATGCTCTCAGCAGCTCCAGATCATTCAGCGTGATCCTCTTGTCTGCCTTAATATTTCTGAATAACAGTATGATACTGTAAATATGGCTCGTCGTGACGCTCCTCTGCCTTTCTGACTTGATTTTGAACATTTTCACGCTGTGATCAGAAGATGACGATGCTCCTGTTCTGTGTGTTTGTGTCAGGAATATTTATTTAAACAGGAATAAATTGATCTGGTTGCCTCTCAGATTTTTGTCATCTTTCATGTCTTCAGTGTTTGTCCTCTCATTAGTAAGAATCACAGTCTTATTTCAACAGCAAATTTATTTTTTGTAGATGGTGACGAAACGTCCTTATTACAAATCAACAAATGAGAATCACATGTTCCACATGACCAGTGAAATATATAGTGTTTATCATCATGGGTGTCGCTTTAAGTGCTTCAATCTCTACTGTTTTCAACAGATAAAGTAACATGAATTCATGCCTTACGCCTGATCGTAATTAATCTATCGGCATCACAAAGTAAAGTGATCATGTTGTGTTGTGATGTGTGAATATACACCGTCAAACAGCACAGGCCGTGTTCAGAATGTGTGTATGAACACACTCTCGCTGTGTTTTCAGTGTGTGTTACTATCAGGACCTGCTTAACATATAACAACGATAATCCACGGTTCACTGCAAAACTCAAACGGCTCCGTCAAGCCAAAGACGCCTACAGAAGTCCTGTACAAACACACACTGACGCAGGAGATGAGAGAAGCTACTCTGAAAAGCTGAAAAACTGTTTTAATCCAACGATCCCGACGTCAAAAATTATTATAAAACATCGTCACCTCAATCTGCTGGGAATCAACAACTGATGATCTGAACGAGACTGTCTCGCTCTCCACACAACCATCAGCCGCCACGCATGACGTCATCATGTTGGAAAGGTCACGCGTGACGTAGGCGGAAATACTGAGTAAGTGAACGTGCAAAGACTAAGTCAACGGGCTTTACAAAAAAAACAACGATGTTGGAGGAGAAAATGAGAAACACTGGATCAGTACGTCACGTGTGAGCTTTCCAACATGATTACATCATGCGTGGAGCATCACAGAGCAGTTCAAGACGAGCATTTGTGGGTTAAAAACTATATAATGTTTATTTTTTCTAGAAAATGAGCGATGGTTTCTCTAGATAAGACTCTTATTCCTCGTCTGGGATCATGTAGAGCTCTTTGAAGCTGCACTGAAACTGACATTTGGACCTTCAACCCGTTGAACCCCAGTGAAGTCCACTATATGGAGAAAAATCCTGGAATGATTTCCTTCATTTCATTTCCACTGAAGAAAGAAAGACATGAACATCTTGGATGACATGAAGGTGAGTAAATATTTAGAAAATTTTAACTCTGAAGTGAACTAATCCTTTAAAGAGTGTTTAGTCGAAACGTTTTGAGTTTGTCCACTTTCGAACACTTCCAGAGGTAGTTCAAAACCCGGATTGCTTTCAAAGTGTTAAATGTCATGTGATCGAATGTGTTTTAAACAGCTGCTAAAGACCTACACCTACTGACCTAATGCGTAAACTTTATAGGAAGCGCTCTAGCCAGACGGGATTTAATCTTTGTCGACTGAAGACCCAAGTTTGGTTTGAAGATGATAAATGTACCCAGCACCATGTTCTCTCGCTGTTCCTGATTTCTGACACTCACTCACTGCGTTCGGCCGGTCTGGAGGCTGTCAGAGCAGAAATGAAAGATGACGTTCTCCGTATGTTTTCTGTCATATGTAAACTGGGTGAGCTTATTTCATCCATTAGATCGAAAGATCTGAAAAAAACCATACATTTACCCACAACTAGACCCTCCCCTCGAAGAAGTGGTTGAAGAGACGGATTAAAACTTCAGGTGTAAACGGGAATGTGTCTCCCTTATCTACTTCGATCGGTTAGGTTAATAGCAGGAGTAAACCGAGCCTGTGTCGAGGATGTGTGTCGGCTCTTCAGGAAACATTTAACTTTGCTCTCCACATACTGAGAACGAGTGTGCAGTGTGTCGTACTGCATTCTGAACACAGCCTCGTTTAGAGCCTTCGTTACTCTGACCGTGGTTGCCATGACGATGCACATTGCTCTGGAGTTGGTTGCCATGGTGACTCACACTTACAATGCGTCGTCTCTATTACGTATTGAGCTTCCAGCGGCTCGTGTGTGTGTGTGTGTGTGTGTGTCGGCGGGTTAAAGTGCGGTGCGGTTCAGATTTACAGAGCTGCAGCATCGGTGGAAACGTTAACGGTTTAGTGCTGCTGTTGCCAAGGGCGACCGCTGATCGTCTCCTCCCAGATGGACCAGGAAGCTGCTGCTGCTCCAGTCCGTCGATAAACTGGACAGAGAGAAACTGTGTGAATCACTCACTCCAGTGCTCCTCAATCACGCTTTTCTAATGCTTCTGTATATATATATATAAATATAAAATATATAATATATTTATTATATATATAATTTTTTTGTTTAATTTTTTGTATTTTTAGTCATTTATATTTTAAGAATATTTATATTATTATGATTTTAATTATTAACTTTTTATTGTTTATTTTAAAATGACTTTATTTGAATTTTAAGTTTTTTTATGATTTAATATTTTTAGTATGTGTTTTGTTTATTTTTTAATTGTACAATTTTTATGATTTAATAAACTTTTAGTGCATTTTACTTAACTAATTAATTTAATTTTATATTTTTATGATTAAATTCATTTTCAGTAAGTAATTTATTTTGATTTTTGAATTATTTTAATTATACATTTTTATTATTTAATTTTAGTGTTTTATTTTAATTTTTTATTTTAAAATTGTTTTAATTTTACATTTTTGTTTTAATATTTTAATAAGTATTTTATTTTATTTTTTAATATTTATTATATATATATATATATGATTTATTTTGTTACTACAATAAATCTGGATTCATCAAAAATCAAACTTAAGAAAAATGTCTGAAAGTTTATGAATCAGACCCATATTAATTTTTTTATGATTTTAGTGTTAAAATGTAGTAATTTTGTATGTTATGAAAACTAGTAGTTTGGTGTTCATCAGAAGCTCATTAAAAATCAAATTAAAGAAAATGCAAAAGTAAGTTTTTTATGATTTTATTCTAACAAAATAACTAAGGAATGAAAATGAGCCTTTCTAACGTTGCTTTAATGACAAGCAGGTAAACAAATAAAATATTTCATCTTTTTTAGTAAGTGTTTTTATCATGATTTTATAATTATTTATTTGAATTGACATTTTTAAGATTTAATTAACTTTCAGTAACTTTAAATTTTGAAATTCTCAATAATGCTGTTTTGTAGTCGTTACTGCATTAAAACTGGTAAATTACTGCTATTTATATATTTATATATATATATCCATATCTTTAATTATGTTTTATTTCATTTTTAGTAATTTTATTCAACTTAAACTTGTTAATTTCAAGGCACTATTTCTCAGTTTTTTGGGTTCAGTGTTGTTAATCTCAGGGTCATAGGGTGTCGGTGGGTCACCTGGTTGAGCTGGTCACCGGGTGGGACGGCCAGGCTAAATCATCGTCGCTGTCGTAGCGTCTGGGATTGTCGAAGAAGTACGGCCGGTTGGAGAAGACGTGGCTGGGAATGGCAGATCCGCTCTGGAAGCAACAGATCACACTTAGACTGGGATCCGCAGAGGAAGAGCGTTCCTCGTGTCGCTCCACTCACCCGCTCCTGCGCCGGTCTGCGTACCCGGAAGAAGAACACCACCAGAGACGTGGGCAGCAGCTCCCAGACGAACAGAATCACTCCGAACACCACGTACCCGGCGTCGCCCAGACTGGAGCGCAGGTCCGCCTGCGGAAGCACAGACAAGAGCGGCTCGACGTCTGCGTGAACACGTGATCGGGACAGACGAGCGCCACCCACCTGATCCGACACGTTGTACCAGTCGTAGTCGAAGGAGTTTATGGTCTGGATGTCGGTGAGAGCCAGAACCACCAGATTATAACAGGCCCGCGACGCGTACAGGAAGATCACTGTGAGGCCGATCAGGGTCACCTGACACACCGACGTGCCCTGAGACACACAGGAAACACATGGCATTATTTATTTATTTATGTCCTTTTCTTGAAGTCCCTCTAAGATTTTAAGGCAATATTTCAATGATCTATTATTGTCGGCTAATGGTCACATGACATTTCATATTGCTTTAGTACGTGTCATCATTTATTTATTTTAATTTAATTTAATTATGATTGAATACATTTTTAATAAGTGTTTTAATTTTAATTGAATTTTAAATTATTTACATTTTACATTAATTAAAAAATAATTATGTCGTTTTATTTTACATTTTTATTTTTTAGTTTAGTTTTTAGTATTTTTAGAAATTTGTATTTTAAAATTATTTTTAATTTAATTTTTGTTTTTATTTTAAAATGACAATTTGAAATGTAAGTTTTTTATGATTTAATATTTTTTAGTATGTTTTATTTTTATCTTTTTAATTATTTAAATTGTATTACATTTTTATGATTTAATTAACTACATTTGTTTTAATTAATATTTTAATATGTTTTTTACTTTATTTAACATTTTTATGATCTAATTAAAGTGTTTTATTTTGATTATTTTATTTTACAAATTATTTTGTAATTTTGCATCTTTATGATTTAATATTTGAATAAGTGTTTTTTAAACATTTTTAAGATTTAATTAATTTTAGTAAGTGTTTATTTTAAAATTAATTTGACATCTTTATGATTTAATTAATATTGTAATAGTGTTTTTTGTTTTTTATTATTTTAATTTTAAATTGTTTATGATTTAATTAATTTTTAGTAATTAAATTTTTTTTTTATATTTTAAATTACTTTTTTTAAATGATTTTTAAATTAATTTTTGGTTTTAATTAATATTTTAATAAGCATTTTATTTTTACAATTTAATTTTTAGTTTTATTTTAAAAATTATTTAATCTTACATTTTTATGATTTAATTAATACTTAATATGTGTTTTTTTTTATTATTTTTTACATTTTTACAAATTTTTAGTAAGTGTTTATTTTACATTTACTTCATTTAAAAATTTAATATTACATCTTTATTTAATCGTTTTATTTAGCAATTTTGATTGTTTTAATTTTTCTTTTATTAGGAACCCTGATAATGTCCCACAGGAAGTCTGATTCTGTCTGTGATCTTGCCTTGGACTCCAGGTAGATGCTGGCGAGGGACATCTTGGCCACCTTGTAGAGGCAGACGGCCAGCGAGACGGCGCAGAGGACGAAGAGCGAGTCGTTGATGGTGACGCGCACCAGGACGATGGTCTTGACCTGCGCGTCGGTCATCTTCACCAGCAGCGCACACGTCAGGTTGACCAGCAGGAACAGCAGACTCACGCCGACGAACAGCAGATACAGAGGAAACCTGCAGAAGACCACATACAGTGATGAAGATGAGGAGGAGGACAGACGAGAACATCAGTGTAAGAACTCACTTATATTTCAGCAGGTGAGGAGAGAACTTCGACTTCGCCTTGAAGAAAACCTGCAAAACAAGCAGATTCATGAGCTCCGTATCGGTTCGCAGTTTTCATGATCATTTATTTTTAGTCATTTCATTATGTGCTTTTGTCATTTTTTATTAGCTTATTGTTTTTTTAATATTGCTATTTATGTTTAATAGATAAATATATATATATAATGTATAATTACATTAATAAAAGTTTCAATATTGCAATATTTCAACACATTTGCATGTTCCTGGTTAATAGTCACATGACATGCAGGTCAACAAATAAAATACTTTGTCTTTTTTTAGTAGGTTATTTATTTTTATACTTTTTTTTTTATTTTAATTTGACATTTTCATGATTTCATTAATTTTGTTGAAAAGGTTCATTGATTAGTTTGCATCAGCTGAATCATCATTAATCTCTGACGTCTGTCCGGTTTCATTCTGCTCTGAACAGCATCTTCAGCGTCTGCCGTCATCATCATCATCATCATCATCACCGTCACATGACGCAGTCTCATGTAGGTCACACATGCAGGAACACGTGCAGCTCTACATGTGTACAGTAGATTTCAGTTCAATATCATATAAAACCATATAATATAGAAATAATGTCTTACTAGAGGCCAGAATCACATGAGCCGCTCTAGATGATTGAAAATCTCAGAAGATTCATTTGCATAAGAGTATTCGCATTTTACATTTTTATGACTTTTTTTGCATTTCGTTTGTTTTTGTCTAAAAATTATTTACATTTTACATTATGATTTAATTAATTTTGTTTTTTATTTTGATTGCTTTTTTTAAAAAAAAATAGTTTATTATTTAGTTTTGTAGTGTTTTATTTTGATTGTTTTAAAATATTCACAAATATGTACATTATACATAATTTTTTAATTTATTTTCAATCAAATTCAATTTTGATTTTATTTAAAAATATATTTATGTAGTTTTATTTTACATAGTTATGATTTAATTTAATCTTAGTGTTTTATTTTGATTGTTTTTATTTAAAAAAATTATGTAGTTTTATTTTACATATTTATGATTTTTTAATTTAATTTTACTGTTTTTTTATTATGTAGTTTTATTTTATGTTTTTATGATAAAATTTTTTGTTTTTTATTTGAAATTATTTACATTTTACATTAGGATTTAATTAATTTTAGTGATTTATTTAAAAAATATTATTTGAAAATTATTTATGTATTCATTTGACATTTTTATGATTTAAATTATTTTTTAGTGATTTATTTTGATTGTTTTTATTTAAAAAAATATTTGTAGTTTTACATTTTTATGATTTAATTAAATGTTTCAGTTTTTTTATTTTATTGTTTTTATTTTTAAATTTTAACATTGATTAAATAATTTGACATATACATTTTTATCATTTTATTAATTATTGGTTTTTTTTCATTAACCTTTGGCTGAAAGTATATTATTATATATTTTAAAAGATGTCTTACTATATTTTTATTATATATTATGCAGTGATTCTCAACCTTTTTTGAGTAATGGACCCCCATCATATTTGGAACCATCTTCAAGGACCCCAGAATAAAATTGACTCATTGGTATCATTAATGACTTTGTGACGACCAAATGTAATAGACTATAATTTACTACTACGTTAGTTGATTTGTCCTATATTTAGTCATATAGTCAGTTATATTATACATATATTAACTTCTTCTTTTATGGGAACATGTCAAATGTCAATATATACAAAAATTCATATTCAGATATTTTATAAGGACCCCCTGGCTTTATGTCAAGGACCACTAGGGGTCCACGGACCCCTGGTTGAGAAACACTGTATTATAGTATATTATATATTAAAATTTAAAGCATATTTAATTCAGGATTTTTTATGCAAGTTTATTATAACTCTACTCGTCCCTTAACCAGTGAATCACATCAGTATCTCTAGCTCCAGACTTCCTGTAAATGATGTGAGATCTGAAGCGTGTGATGTGGAGTGGCGTCTGGACTGACCTGAGCGCAGTACAGGTTCATCAGGCTGAGCGTGAAGAACTGCAGGCAGACGGGGAAGCAGTAGAGCAGCCAGAAGCAGAAGGGTCCGAGCGCGTTGGCCGTCACGCAGTCCCTGAAGTAGAAGGAGAAGAGCAGCGCGCGCAGAGCCGCCCACAGCAGACACAGGAACAGGAACGCCGTCTGGTAGCTGAAGCGCTTGTGCCGGTAGCGCAGCACCAGCCACAGCTGAGCGTAGATGAAGGCGAACAGGACGGAGTAGAAGACGGTGTAGGCGAGCGTCAGGCCCAGCTTCACGTAGGGAGGGATGGCGGGGCTGAGAGTCGGAGGAGACAGAGAGGCGTTCGCTGCGGTCGCTCCCTGCTGACGCTCCATCGCGGATGATCTGCTCTCAGCGGCTCCGTCCGTCTGTCTCCATCAGCCTCGGGGAATCAGCGGCTGCAGTCGTGAGGAGAGCCTGCAGAAGAGACGGAGCATGTGACCGGGATGCGGGGAATCTGATTGGCTCTGTGGTGTGAGGAGAGAGAGAGGGGTGGAATTCATTTCCTTCCTCAGCTTCATCTCTCTTTAGGAAAAGGATGTAAGTGACACATTTATTTCAATGATTTGTTGATCCAAAAAATAAATAAATTAAAGGACCATTAAGATTTGCATTGTGACAATTTCATGACAATTCAGCAAATTCTTCATTTAATTCTTCAGGGGAAAAAGACACATCTTAATTGTCCTAAAATCAAAACAAAATATAATTTAATTTTTACTTGTTTTGTGGAGAAATATTTCCCATTCGTTCTTTTTCTCTCACAGTGATGCTGCATGATTGTGTAATAATGTGATTGGTTCAGTAATGTCACACGTCACCAGCAGAGGGCGATAATTAAACACCAAAAAGAATATGTGAAAATTTCTCTAGTGACAATGTGACTAAACCCTTCAGAGAATCTGATAACAGAAGAAGTTATGATGTGAGTCTGTGATCAGATCCATAACTCCTGGTAAAGGTCAAAGGTTAGAGCAGTTATGGAAGCGTTTACAGCGCTAAAAGCTGTTGAACATGTGACTAAACAGGACATTCCTATACGACATAATTGTGCCTCTGTGAGACTCAGCTAACACAAATATGTGCTAAGAATGTTTAAGAACATTATTTCTGAATGTTTTTTAAATGTTTTCTAGGTTATGTGAACGTTAAGGGATTTTAAAATTTTACAAACATTATGGGAACGTTACTTGAACGTCCAACTAAAACGCTCCATGAACGATGTATAAATATTAAATGTTTTTTGTACTAACGTTTTGACAACATTATTAAAGTCCAGACAACTTTGTGCGATCTATTAACGTTACGGGAAGAACGTTTGTTCGTAACTTTGAGAGAACCTTGACACAACGTTCTGGGAACGTTCCCTGTTAGCTGGGGAGTGCTGGATTCATAATGGTCTGACTGTGGGAAAGGCACAGAAACTGAGAACAGTTATTCAATAATTTCAGGTTGTGAAGTGAGGATTGATCGTGTGTCACTGTAAGTGCCCTCAGAAGTGCACTGACTCCCACAGGCTCCAGGCAGAGGCGGCTCACATCTGGACAGGGGTGGGGTGGACAGAGCCCTTTGTGTTTTCACAAATATGGTTTAGAAAAGGAGTGAACTCTAGCACAAATATTATGGCGGTGTAGCCTCCTACATGAAAAAATACTATAGTCATTTTAGTAAATACTATAGCGTTTTTGAACCATACTTAGTAAAGTACTTTCATTTGTTGTGGTAATTCTATAGATGCTGTGGTAATATAACTACTATAGTAATATAAACAAAATACTGTACTAAGTTTTCTATAACTGTAGGGTATATTATACTACAATACACTACAGTTTACTGTAGTAAAAACTAAAGTATACTACTGTATTTATTACAGTTTATCAGTTCACTATAGTTAATACTACAGTATGCTGTAGCATTCATTAACAAAGTGTTGTAAATACTATTATACAGTATACTACAATTTACTATAATGTAGTTCAAAAACACTATAGTATTTACTATAAATTACTATAGTATTTATAATTAAAATTTTTTTGTTTTTTTTTGTTCGCATTGCTTTCCAGTCTTAATCAACTGTTAGACATTTAGACAGAACACTTGCATTTATTTGTTATGTAGTTGTGAAATAGAAATTCATAAAGTGATTTTCGTAACAAAATCGCTCCCTCAGGCAGCACGCTGTTGCTATGGTTACGCCTCAGACGACTGCGACTTTCGTGCCAGATGAAAAACGTAGAAAATGTCCCTTTTACGTCGAATTAAACCACTTTAGTATCGTTACTCGATTAAATCAAGCACGTATTTTAACAGTAACGTTATGCTATTTCTCGTCGCTTAGCATTCCTTACAAGAACGCGCTGTTCAAGACTTGTAGACCTGTTCATTTTTATGTAGTTGTGAAATATAAATTCATAAAGTGATAAATGACGTATTAATGTCCGATTTTCGTAACAAAATCACTCCCTCAGACAGCGCGCTGTTGCTATGGTTACCCCTCAGACGACCGCGACTTTCGCGCCAGATGAAAAACGTAGAAAATGTCCCTTATACGTCGAATTAAACCACTTTACTATGGTAACGTTACTCCAGTGGCGGCTGGTGCAAAAAATATTTGGTGGGGCGCAAAAAAAAAAAAAAAATTTAGAAATGCAGGAATGAATAGGCTAATTGTTAAATAACCATTTAACAAGTGATATAATAATGTCTATCTAAAACATGGAAAATTCAGTATTTAAAAGCATGCCATAGGGCTGAGATCTAAAAAAAAAATCTGTATTTAATTAAAAAAAAAAATTTATTTAAGATCCTGCCAATATTTCCTAGAAACAATGTTTATATTGAAGGCTAGAAAAACAAACATGAATGTAACTGTGTAGTATATGCTATAAATTATGTGCAAAAAGGGATCAAATCACTTTAGGCCTAGGCTACATTCTAAAATTGAAGCAGAAATTAAATACACTAAACTAAAATGAAATTAAAAACAAAAGAACAGACTAATAATTATTATTATTTTGATTACCCTACAACAGTCACTTTACACAGTTACTATCGTAAAAATACACTTAGTTGTAGGTTCGAAATTCTACATATGGCATTATTATGTTAGCCAAAAAAAAAATAATTTCAACAAATATTTTGAGCAAAATGTATTTTACTCAGATTGAACTCCTTCTGTTCGGCGCGCGGCGGCGCTCGTTCACGGAAGTTTGTGCTTGCTGAAGGCTCGTCCACGCCTGACTGCAAAATGGAAATATTTTCTCGACTTTCTAACATTCACAGATGGAGAATATGTCTGTGGAATGTAAATTATGCACTGAGGAAATTATTAAATGTCACTTAAGCTTAAAAAAAATGTATTAATAGAGGTATGTTTGTTTCCACCAATCGCTGCACAAGTTCAGGTTACGTATGATGACGAAGGCACGTTAGTGCTAGCCCTCCCGGAACCCATAGAGAATGCATTGCAGTGCCTGCAGTTCGAAAAAAAGTTCTTTGAATGGAAGTCTATGGGAGCAGTAGGGGCAAATCTCGGCCAGACTGAAATCGCCCAAAAAGAGGCGGTACTCCACAGACCGTGACTCGACGCTGATTGGACTATATCCAGAGGCAGAACAAACAGCCTAGCAGTGACAGCTAGCGTAACTCTGTGGTTGAATGTGATTGAAATCCGTCCCTTTCTCACTTTGGTGGTGCGTCGCCCTATTGCCCTAATGAAGAAACCGCCCCTGCGTTACTCGATATATTCGATTAAATTACGCACGTATTTTAACAACAGTAGGCCTAGCGTTCAATTTTTTTGACGAGAACGCGCTGTTCAAGACTAGACATAACACCTAGGCTAAGTTTATTTTTGTGTAGTTGTGAAATATAAATTCATAAAGTGATAAATGACGTATTAATGTCCGATTTTCGTAACAAAATCGCTCCCTCAGGCAGCGCGCTGTTGCGGTTACGCCTCAGGCGACCTGACTTTCGCGCCAGATGAAAAACGAAGAAAATGTCCCTTATATGTCGAATTAAACCACTTTACTATGGTTTACTCGATATATTCGATTAAATCAAGCACGTATTTAGTAGGTCTTCAAATTCTTCGATGAGTACGCACTGTTCAAGACTAGACATAACACCTAAGTTTATTATGTAGTTGTGAAATATGAATTCATAAAGTGATAAATGACGACAGTAGTTGTTTTGTCAATGTCCGATTTTCGTAACAAAATCGCTCCCTCAGGCAGCGCGCTGTTGCTATGGTTACCCCTCAGAGACCGCGACTTTCGTGCCAGATGAAAAACGTAGAAAATGTCCCTTATACGTCGAATTAAACCACTTTAGTATGGTTACTCGATATATTCGATTAAATTACGCACGTATTTTAACAACAGTAGGCCTAGCGTTCAAATTTTTTGACGAGAACGCGCTGTTCAAGACTAGACATAACACCTAGGCTAAGTTTATTTTTGTGTAGTTGTGAAATATAAATTCATAAAGTGATAAATGACGTATTAATGTCCGATTTTCGTAACAAAATCGCTCCCTCAGGCAGCGCGCTGTTGCGGTTATGCCTCAGGCGACCTGACTTTCGCGCCAGATAAAAAACGAAGAAAATGTCCCTTATATGTCGAATTAAACCACTTTACTATGGTTTCTCGATATATTCGATTAAATCAAGCACGTATTTAGTAGGTCTTCAAATTCTTCGATGAGTACGCACTGTTCAAGACTATAGACATAACACCTAAGTTTATTATGTAGTTGTGAAATATGAATTCATAAAGTGATAAATGACGACAGTAGTTGTTTTGTCAATGTCCGATTTTCGTAACAAAATCGCTCCCTCAGGCAGCGCGCTGTTGCTATGGTTACCCCTCAGAGGACCGCGACTTTCGTGCCAGATGAAAAACGTAGAAAATGTCCCTTATACGTCGAATTAAACCACTTTAGTATGGTTACTCGATATATTCGATTAAACTACGCACGTATTTTAACAACAGTAGGCCTAGCGTTCAAATTTTTTGACGAGAACGCGCTGTTCAAGACTAGACATAACACCTAGGCTAAGTTTATTTTTGTGTAGTTGTGAAATTAATTAAAGTGATAAATGACGTTTAATGTCCGATTTTCGTAACAAAATCGCTCCCTCAGCAGCGCGCTGTTGCTATGGTTACGCCTCAGGCGACCTGACTTTCGCGCCAGATGAAAAACGAAGAAAATGTCCCTTATATGTCGAATTAAACCACTTTAGTATGGTTACTCAATTAAATCAAGTACGTATTTTAAATCGATTTTCGTAACCAGCTGTTGCTATGGTTAAATACGTGCTCTGACACACTTGTACATTTTCTGAGTACATTATGTGTAAAATTAAATGACTTTCGTATGGGTACTTAAGAGCACCCCCACCTTACCTTTTGTTTGCCCCTCAGGGGGTTCAGATCTCCAGTGATGTAAATGATTCCTCCTCCATGATCCGCCCTTCATATGAACCTCTGGAGTTCATCACCGGCACTCCCGACCCGTTACATGGACAATAAACGGAGTTCCTAGAGCTCATAATGGTTCTTGTGTGCAGTGTTGGGCTTCTGGCTCTGCTGGTGTCGGTCCAGTGTCTGACCCGCGAGCAGCTCTTCGATTATGGCATTCAGTTCGGCGACCAGATTTTGGACTCCTCGACTGATTCGGTTAAAGCGCTCGAGCTGCAGCAAACGCTCTACTTCTTCAAAGGAAAGTTCGATAAAGTTTATGTAAGTAACGCATCTTTTGTTATACACCAAGAAATAATATTAATGATTATAACGTGTTTTCTCCTCTAATATTCTCATTAGTAAATTAATTTAAATAACAGAAAAAAATGAAATAATTGTTACTTTTTTATTTAATAAAGTTTGAAACGCGTTCATTATTTGAATGAATGAAGTGAAATCTGTCCACAAGAGAAAACGAGACATTTCCATAGGAATCGATTTGAAACCAGTTTGCAAAAATACCTTCACAAAGGAGTGCTTCACATCATCTATTGATCTGCAAATTTGTTCTCGTCTACAAAACCAGCATATTCTCTCTTGATCTCAAAGCTGTGTGTATCTACAGTAAACCCCCCATGGGAAGAAAAGAGTGGAGAGAGAAGTAAATATTTACTCTAGGTGTCTGTCCTGCAGTGATTTCTCTATAATGTGCTCAATTAGTCATGCATGTTTAGGTTCTGTGATCACAGTGTGTTTAACTAAATTCAGTCTGTGCCTGTATTTCATCTGTTGAACCTCATGAACCTCCAGAAGTTTCACTATATTGGTTGATTTTTAACAGTTTCATGGTTTACTAGTCATCTAACCAGACTGCAGGAGCCATTATCATTCAAACCAGTGGACAGTGTGTTTGTTAATAGGGCTGGGTATTGACACAATTTTCACGATTTGATTCGATTACTATTCACATGCTTTTGATTCGATTTTGTTTTCGATTCGATATCGATTATTTTGGATGTAGTATTTCAGTTACAGTACGTGGCAAATTACTAACAACAAACTAATGCTGTAAACTACACATGAGAGTCGCTGGTATATAATAATATTGAAAGTTAATTACTTATTTATATACAAACATTAAATTACACTCATGATTTATATAAATAAAGTTCATAACTGATTTATTCAAACATGCATTAAATATTAAAGAACATTATAATGAATATATAACGGTGCATAGCTATATTCATCAGAATGTTGCTTTCTAGAGTCACTTTTCTAGCTGACTAATGTTTATGGTCACTGATATTGTTTTTCTGAGGTAATGTGACGTTACGTGACTTGAAGCTTTTTATTGACGTCTTCCGAGGTTGAAACACGGATTGAGCGATTACACGAGACATGATACGGATTTCAGTAAGTTGTACTGTATTTTAACATACCTTCCTATGTTCATGTTTATTTCGCTGTAACTGGGTATTAAGCGGAGGAGAGGATGATCACATGCTTCTCTTTAACTGAGGCGCTAAAGCGATCTGTCACGCCACATTAACAGCGCCAAAATTTATTATTTTTGAATCGTATAAGATGGACGTCATTTGAAATCTGAGACTTTGCTTCATATCAAAAGTAACAAAGATTATTGCGATTTTTATTGGATGGGAGGACTACATATTCTGCTCATTCATCAACTGAAAACAGACTAGACTAATCGATTCGTGGGATTTAAGAATCAATATCGGTTCGTAAAATGAATCAATATTTTTTACCCAGCCCTATTTCTTAAGATGTTTCCCAGCTCAGGAAGTGTGTTTAGTGTCCAGGAAAGCCTCAGTTGGTCTTCATATACTGTCTGTTGATATTTCACGACTGCCTGTAGGAGTGATATATTCCATACGGCCCGTCCGCTGATATCAGCGAATGAATCCCTCCCTGTGTTTGGAGTGGGAACATCGTTCCTGTTGTTGCAAACGGACTCAAGAATGACTTAATGAGCTCCAGAAAACACTAGCTCTTACAGACAGAAGTCAAGAAGTTCTTTTGTCAATCGTTCAGTAGACAGAAGTGCTATTGTGTGATTCTTTGTGGGCTTTCTGGTTTTTAACCCTTGATGAAGTTTTGCCCGAGGCTCCGGAGCCTCTCCAGTGCAGATCTGAGGAGACTTCCTCCTGTCCTGCTGTGCTCCATTCATTTCCAACAGCATTTACATTCCAGATGGAGCGTCTCCAACAAAGGTTGCCGTGTTACCTGCTTTAAACACAATAAAAACAGCAGGAGTTCATTTAAGTTCAGGATTAGGCCTGTGCTGTGAGTTTACATTGGTCAGTTTGTGATTGGAGTTTGATTGCGTGTCAACGACACAAAAAGACATTTTTCAGTTGAACCTTTAAACAAAATATTTTTAAAGAAAGATTGCATGCATCAGGCTTTTATGGCTTATATAGTCTGAAATAATGAGAATATGGTGTAAATTTATTCAGAGGCTCAAAAATATGTAATTTAGTGCAGATGCTGATTTTATATGACCAAAAAGTAAGATGAAGTTCTGATAAAATGCATATAAATATCAATATCTGCCATTAATATGTCTTAATAAGATGATATTTAGATGCTTAGTTTATGTAGTTTAATAATGATTGAGAGATGAACAAATAAACCTGATGATCATATTGATTTTTCTGGATGATCAAGTAAACCTGCTTCAGTCCAGATGAAATATTACTAACGATATCAAAGTTATTCTTACGTTTACTTGATAAAATCAGTGCAGATTTCACAGCTGAACGACACGAGCTGAAGTTTGTACAATTATACTAAAAGATTTTTAATTGATAAAACAATCTAAACTATCGATCAGAAGGACTTTAGGAGAGGTTTATCAGATCATGTTGATCATTTAGAGATCTTAGTAATTCACGTATCAAACACGATAGGGATAATTTCCTGTTTGTCTTTGGAATTCCTCGCAGGAATTCGACCGCTGCATCAGGCCCAATCTGTTTCTTGTTTCCCGCAGCCTGTTGTCCAGGTGGAGGGTTGTGTTTGGAGCTCCTCCGGGTTCTTTGAGATCTCCTGAGGCGATGTGTTTCGATCCTCCCGCTGTGTGAAGCAGCTGCACGGGCCGATGGGGGTCAGTCAGTGGGTCAGCGCTCAGATCTGCGGCACAACTCTCATTCTGTGCATTCCATCTTCCATGAAGCCAAGAGTTCTCATTTCTGTAGCGGTGCGGGACGAGAAGTTTAGAAGTGGATCTTGATTTGACTTCTTATCACAACAATATTTGAAGAGACAAGACCTCTAGTTTCTGTTAATTAAATAAATTTCATGATTGAAGATGTTTTAAGTGCTGAAAGTTCTTCCAGGGAAGAACATTTACTGGATAAGGATTTACACTAGCTTTTGGAAAGATTTGTTTTACAAAAAAGTCTCCTCGTCTCACCAAGGCTGCATTTAATTGATCAAAAATACAGTAAAAATTGTGAAATATTTTTAAAATGCAAAACAGCTGTTTTCTATGTGAATATATAGTAGAGTGTAATTTATTCCTGTGATCAAAGCTGAATTTTCAGCATCATTACTCCAGTTTTCAGTGTCACATGATCCTTCAGAAATCATTCTAATATGATGATTTGCTGCTCAAGAAACATTTATGATTATTATCAGTGTTGAAAACAGCTTCATTTTCTTCAAAGAAGGAAAACTGTTGTTGATTATTTTAATGCTTGTTTCATTTATTTTCAGTCATCTTGTAAGTTTAGCCTTCTGGTTGAGCACTTAGATGTGTGTTTGAATCAGTAATCATGACTATGATCTGTAGAAATAGTGATGTTTGGCTTATGCTTGAAATACCACTAAATAATAGCAGGTGTTTTGAGGGGAAACTTGTGTAATTTGAGACTTGTGTGAATTATTTTGACCCCAGGAATCACATCGGATCACTTCACAAAACTGCAATTGAGCCAAGAAATGCTTTAAATGTTTGTTTCAGCTGTGCGTCTCCATTAGGTTCTGTTGGCGTTTCTCCAGTCAATCCCTGCGGTTTGCGTTTCTTTAGATCATGCATGCAGCGCTTTAGCTTAAAAGCAGGGCTATCAGGGTTTTCTTTGTACTTTTGGCATTCTTTGAGATTCAAGATCCTGAGGATTTTGTAACAGAACTTTTTTATTTGGTTTTCTGTGTGTGAAATTATTGCTGGATCTCTCAGATTTTTGCCCAGTGGAAGCAGTAAGAAACTGGACCTCTTCTTCTCACAGCTCCCCTGCAGTTTCACTTTAAGAAACTTATTAAAGAAAAGCTTTTACACACACAAACACAGACTTTAAGTGGCACAACAGCCTTTCAAGTGTGACGCACTCAGCTGGAACAGGCCACAGATCACAGAAAACATCACTGCTGGGTTTATGAGGCGTCAGATAAGATGTTGTGTCTGTTCCTGCAGGATAATATCTAATCGTGTGCCGCTTTTGTCATTTTCAGTGCAGACAGTGATTTAAACTGGGATTTAGTGCAAGAACAGCTTATATTAATAAAATAATCATGAGCTATTGATTCTTCTCGTATAAATAATAAACTAAGCTAAATTTATGCTTGCTATTAAAATTGCAACATAAAAAGAACACATTAGTTTTTGGCTTGTTTTATACTTTATTGATCCTTTTATTGATGGAAACTGTAATCATGAACATTTTGGTGCCTTAAGTACTTTTATCTTATCTTTCTGATAGAACATTTTCAGGGGAACTTGGGAATTTTCCTTCATCTACGGTACCATTAACTTGTGGTGTACCTCAGGGATCGATTTTGGGTCCGCTTTTGTTTTCGTTGTACTTGCTCCCTTTAGGTTCAATTTTTAGTATATATTTTTGTGTATTCTGCTCACTAGATATGCATGTCTGTAAGATTTTTTACCTTTTCACCTCTTCTCACCAAGCCACATGATATGAGGTATTATTCCTTTAATGTTATGCACAAACATGTAAAACATCAGGGGTTTGTTCGGATCCCTAGCATTAGATATGATCAATACTAATCCTGTGCTTCAGTAAAAAATAACAAAGGTTTGTTTGTCAGGATCACAAACTGGTTTCGACCTACTGTTTCATGACATGTTCTGGACTCTCTGCAGGTCAGCACCAATGGCTTCATATCTATGGCTGAACCCAGCGACGAGTCCGAGTACCTGGGGAAGATGCCGGCCAGTTTTGGCATGATTGCAGCGTTCCTAGGAGATCTGGATACTACCGACGGTGCCGGTTATGTCTATTTCCGCCAGGATAAAAGTCCTGATGTGCTCCAGAGAGCCGCAGATCACATTAGGCAAGCATTTCCCAGTGACGAGGAGATCGAACCCACTCACACCGTCATCGTCACCTGGGAGAATGTGCTGGGTCAAGGAAGTGAACGAGGAGATGGATTTGAGTTTGCGGTACGTCTCTGAAATCGGAACGTTCCAAGTTCCGAATTTTTTTGTTCCAAGTTCAGATAATTTTCAGTTCCAAAATTTAGTTAAGAAGTCAGCAGACCAAGCGTTATTTATAAAGCGCTTTTTAGAAAATAACGACTTTGCCTAATTTGCTTTAATTATGAATCGAAAATATAGCTGTAAAGCAGAAGACAACAGTGCCATTATTCAGTTCAGAACACAACATATGCTGCATGGACGTAATTGATGTTTTGCATGACAATTAATTAACTTTGTTTTTTCCTTCCTGAAATGCAAACAGAGAAATACTTTCCAGCTAGTTGTAGCAAACATGTATTCGGCGTCCTACGCCATCCTGCTGTATCCAGAGGAGAAGATGCAGTTCGGTTCCACGCTCATAGATGATGTAGACGTGCCCGTCGAGGTTGGGTTCAATGAAGGCGTTGTCCCGGGCTGGTTCGGCTGGTCGACAACTCAAGGATCTTACTACCGCGTCACTGAAGACAGCGAGGAGTCGGTCAGCGCTCTCGCACTGTAAGACGGTGTCTCATTAATAATGCATGCATATGCCATTTTTTATGATTAGTTGCATTTTATTTTATGCATTTAGCATTGTTTTTCTCTGCTGTGCACGACCCCATCAGAAGGTGTGTCTTTACTGTGCAATATTAATGTTTGCAACTCCTCTCCAAACTCCTCAGAGAGACAAACTCAGGCCAGCCTGGCATTTGGGTCTTCGAGATCGGCACGTCTCCGTTGTTCAGCTCCATCGTCCCCGGACAGGTCACGGAGGTCACAGAGGTCACGTCGGAGGAGACTGTGGTCGACACACCCGCTCCTGAGCCGACGAGCGTTCAGACCTCGGAGCCTCCGTACGAGCCGCTCACGAGCCGTCCAGAGACGCTCTCAGAGTCGTCCACCCCTGACGAGTTTCAGTACCGTTATGTGCCGCCGCAGCAGCCTCAGAACCCCGAGGTGCTGATCATCGATGAAGACGAGCTCAGCGTCAACGGTGAGAGAAAAGCTTTGACTATGTTGAGTAAGCCTTAAGTTTCATATTAATATATCTAATGTTTTTACAGTGTTTTCTTATAATTACGAGACGTGCTCCAGCAACAAGCACAAGTGCTCTGCTTTCGCCGACTGCAGAGATTACGCCGACGGATACTGCTGTCACTGCAAACCTGGTTACTATGGCAACGGCAAGGATTGCGTCGCCGAAGGTGAGTTGGAACATTGGAACATTGGAACATTGGAACGGACAATTGCGTCACAACCAGGTGATTATCGTTAAAATAAAATAAATATTAAGTGAAATAAAATAAATTACGAATAAACTTAATTCATGTCGGTTAATATTTATTTTATTTGAAGTAACAAACTAGTTTTTTAAAGGTTTTAGATGTAGTTAGCCTGATCCCAAGCAACACTGTATATAAACATCCATTCTCACTAAACAACCATTAATCCCTGAATGTCGTAATGGAGCAGTGAATGATGCCGCAGTTTTCCGAATCTCCAGGCAAACCTCAGAGGATGAACGGGAAGGTGAACGGCAGACTGTACGTTGGGAATTCTCCGTCTCCTGTGGAGTTCTCCAGCAATGACCTGCACTCGTATGTGGTGGCCAATGACGGCCGGGCGTACATCGCTGTCAGCAGCATCCCGGCCACATCGACCCTCCCTTACAGCCGCTGCCTGCTCTCGGAGAGGCCATCGGATGGGCGTTCGCACTGGAGCAGCCCACTATCACACGGCTTCAGCCTCATCGGTAAAACCGGCTCCGTCATAATACTGGGTCTTTTTTTGGCTTGACATGTTTATACGGCTACCTTTTTGCCTGACCAAAAAAAAAACTATTAAGTATTAAAAGTTATACTATTAACATATTATTATTGTTATTAATATGATAATGTTATTAAGTTATGTTATTATTATTGGATATTAAGTTAATAATTAACTGTAAATAAATTGTGATTTGTGCTT
Organism: Culter alburnus; assembly: GCA_028476615.1. Classification (NCBI taxonomy): domain Eukaryota; kingdom Metazoa; phylum Chordata; class Actinopteri; order Cypriniformes; family Xenocyprididae; genus Culter; species Culter alburnus. The sequence continues at coordinate 380,570 of JAOTNS010003472.1, read as the reverse complement.
CCAGCTACTGCTTTACCTCTCAAATTAACTTGATAATAATAACATAATGATAACTATAATGATAACTATAAAGATAACTCAGTTGATAACTATACCGATAATCATAATGATACTGCCAATAAGATATATGATAACTATAAAAGTAATTATAACGATAATATAAACTATAGTGATAACTATAATATACCTCTATGATACTAACTATAACGATACGAACTTTAAAGATAAATATAATAAAACCCTATAATGATATATATAACGGTCATTATATAACCAAATCTAACTCAATGTTAACTATAACGTTAATTATATTGATAAAATAACTAAATGATAACTATAACAATAACTAGAATGTTAACTATAACGTCTAACTAACGTTAACTATAAGATAAATATACTGTAGCGATAACCATAACAGTGAATATAACTGTAACGAAAACTATTATTATTATAGCTACTGTATAATGATAAATACTATAATGAAAGTATGATAATAATATAAATATAACTATAACTATATTAGCATCCACACCACGCACAATATTGTTTTGTTTGTTATAAGTGCTGCATTTCGTCATCATCTGGTCGCTTTAAATGTTCGAACTCTGGATTCTGATTGGCTGTCATTGTTTTTAATCGTTCATCAGCTGGAACACAATAATTCTGCTATTCTTATAGAATTAGCGTGATTATTAAATCTTTATAGTGTATAGTCCTCTGAGTGAACGGCCTTAATACTGAAATTATTTATCAACATTATTATTATGATTATTCACTGTGAATCGATGAACTATTGTATGAGTCTCCTGCTTCTCATTCTCTCATCTCTCAGTGAGATATTAAGTTCACAAGCCTTTCCTGTGAATTGAGTTGCAGCTGTTTCCTCTGATGGAAACACATGCTCAGGGTCGAGGGTCCTTCATCAGTCTCCTTCTCACTCGTGTCCACGCGAGGGGTTTCACACCCAGGCCGAGGTGATCTTCCAGCCCGGCAACGAGAGGCTGACCATCAACCGGATTTCGTGGCATCGAGCATGATCACCTGGTGGTCAGCACACATCTGGACGGCAGGATCCCGGAGGTGCCGCGTGAAGCCACGGTCCAGATCGGCCGTACAACGATTACCCGTATTTCAAGCAACCGTGAGTGCCGTTCTCAGTCAGAAATATCATCATTCAAGCTCATAAATCGTTTTTTAAGAGGTAACAAAACTCTGTCGATCAAGGTTCTACAGTAGATGCCTTGTGGAAGTGTCTGTATTTTCCTTTTAGGATTATTGGAATAAGTGGAATAATTAACACAACAGATTTAGTTTATTTCTAATAACGGTGAAGGGTTGTTTTCTTGGATCTTCTTGCAGTGATCACTCGTCCTCGCGGCGGGACACACCGTTAACATGCCTGACGGCAGAGTCCGCAAACACCGCTACCTGTGGACGCAGAGCATCCGCTTCCAGAGCTGCCCCACGAGGGCTCATGAGCTCAGTGCCAGACAGCCAACAGCTCAGCGTCGACCAGATCTTCGTCATGTACCCTCCGGCAACCAGCTGATCCGCTTCGCCATGAGCAAACAATATCGGCTCCATCCACAGTGAGGAACTTATACTCAGATACAATTAAAGCAAACGTGAACATTCACAGCATAGTGCTAAAACAACTCAACACTGGCTTTCCTTAACACTAACTCACACTGGATTATCTCAATACTGTGGGTTAACTAACGCTGAACGTTAACTCAACAACACTAACTCAACACTGGGTCTCACTTAACCACAACTGGGGTACTCCACATTAACTCAACACTGGGTTAACTCAACTACTCACCACTGGTTAACTCAACATTAACTCACACTGGTTACTCAAACATAACTCACACTTGTAACTCAACCACTAACCAACACTGGTGTAACTCAACACTGGGGTAACTCACACTGGGTCACACTAACTTGGGTAACTTAACCTCAACACTAACTCAACACTGGTTAATAAACACTAACTCAACACTGGGTTACTCAACATTAACTCAACACACTTGTCTAACACTACTCACACTGGCAACTACCTGGGTTTAACTCACACTAACTCAACACTGGGTTAACTCAACACTCGGGTTACTCAACATTAACTACACTCACCACTGGGTTAACACACTGGGTTAGTCACACTGGTTAGTCAACACTAAACACTAACATGGGTTAAATCACACACTGGGTAACTCAAACACTGGTTAACTAAAACTAACTCCACACTGGGTTAACTCAACACTCACTCAAAACTGGTTAAACTCTAATCAACACTGGGGTCAATCACACGGAACGCAAACACTAACACGGAACAATCACCACGGTTTAACGAAAACTACATCAACACTGGGTTTCAAACCTAACTCCACACTGGTTAAAAAATAACACTATTAACTAACACTAAACTCAACACTGGGTTAACTCAACACTAACTCAACACTAGACATGGGTTAAATCACACTGGTTACTCACACTAACTCAACACTGTATTTAAACCACTAACTCAACACTGGTAACTAAACTAACACTGGGTAAAACAACTCAGCAAAACTCCACAGGTTCACAACTCAACACTAACTCCACGGGTTAACTACCACTAACCTCACACTGGGTTAATCACGGGTCAACACTAACTCAACACTGGTGGTAACTCTAACACTGGGTTAACTACTCAACACTGGTTAACTCAACACTACCTCACACTGGGTTACCACTCTGGTTAAAACACTGGGTTAATCACACTAACTCACACTGGTTAATTCACACTAACTCAACACTCTTAAAAAAACACTGGGGTTTAACTCAACCTAACTCAACACGGTTTAACTAAACACTGTTAACTCAGCACTAACTCAACACTAGGTTAATCAACACTGGGTTCCAACACTAACTCAACACTGGTTTAACTAAACTATCACTACTCACACTGGTTTTAACTAAACACTAACTCAACACTGGTTTTAACTATTTATGTAACTCCCACTGGGTTAACTCAAGGGGCAACTAAACACTACTCACACTGGGTTTCGTTGTTGATAAAAATTGCATTTATTGATAAAATTGTGGATATTATTGCTGTTTTCTATGTGAATATATGTTAAAAAGTTCAACAGAACAGCATTTATTTGAAATAGAATCTTTAGTAATATTATAAATGTCACTTTTGATCAGTTTAATGCATCCTTGATGTATTAATGTCTTTCAAAATACATCTTACGGAGCTCAAACTTTGACCGCTAGTTTATGTAGTTTACAAGCTCTGTGTGAGTCAGTTTGTAAACAGAAGTGCAGCTGCTAGTGAGTTCATATGTGTGATTTTAACTCAGTCTCCCGCTGATGTTTATTACTGCGGTGTGTTTGTGTGTTCTGGGTTAAAGTGCTGGTTTATGTAAGCTAAAACCACAGCATCTGCCAGGAGATCCGTGCGTCCCGTGACCTCAAACGCGTCTGTATATCAGAGGAAACGTCCGTCAGTTGTTTAGTTTAGTTTAGTTTAGTTTAAGCTCATTCCTCTGCGTCTTGCTAAGTTTTAAACTCTAACAAGCCCAAATGTGCTTCTTTGTGAAGCATGAAGTCACTGCCACAGTTAAGTGATGTGTATAAATGACAGGGTTAAAAAAGGAAGTAGTATTTTGTGGCTTCTTTGATTGGTCAGTTTGCAGGAGTTTTCATGATTAAATGAAAGTGCTTTATGATTCAGAAGACAGTTCTGCTCTGTGGTCGTACTGTAGCTTTTGATGTGGTTTAATATTTATATGCATTATGGTTTGGAAGTGAGCGCAGTGTTTTCATGTGTTTTCAGGTGGGATCCCAGAGCAAAACCCCTGTTTCACCGGGAGACACGGCTGCGACACCAACGCCGTCTGCCGTCCAGCTCAAGGCAAAGACTTCACCTGCGAATGCGCCGCTGGATTCACTGGAGACGGACGGGTTTGTTACGGTAATCGCTCTCTTCAGAGATTATTTTGTATGTTTGTGTTATTAATAGGAAACATTCTGAGTTCAAACATCTGAATTGAGTTACTGAAGATCCCTCGTTACTCTCAGCACTGAGAAATCTAGTTGTAGAAATTATGATTTAATTTGACTTCAAAGAAGCTCCCAGTTCTCAGACGGGGCGATGATCCAATGCAAACACCCAGCGGACGAGACTGTATATACAGTGATTTAATTCATGCGATCTGGCCTCAGGGTTTACTGTACTGTTTCTTGTCCCAGAAGATCTAAATGTCTGCTTTTCATGTACAAACCGCCACATATATCAGAGAATACACACAAACACCCGTGATTTAGTGCTGCTGTTTCTATTAAGTGCTTTATTTTAAAGTCAACATCAAATCAACATTTACTTTTTTAAGAGCTGAATTTCACAAAACATTCCAGAACATGTTCAGTCATATTTTACACTGAAATCAAGAGAGAGAAAGAAAAAATATTTTGCTTATATTTTAATAAGCAATCTCATTCTCATTTGTGTAATCTACCAGTTTAATCAATAAACTAATACAATTTATATTCAAATTTATATATATATATAAATAGTGTGTGCATATAAACACACAGACATATATAATATATATAAATGTAATAATTATATCACACCCATATATTATGTAAGCAAACTTTATGTTAGATGTTCTTAATCGTGATTATCGATTTGACAGCACTAATATATATATATATTATATAGGTAATTATATTTAATTAACTTATATATATTTATATTAATATCCTAGTTTTATCTGATTAAATGTATATATATATATATAATATATATAATTACATTTATAAATATTAATTACAATTATTTTATAATAAAAAAAGGAAAATGTTGGAATAGAATAAGAAACATTTAATTGAAAGTCATTTTTTTAAAGAAAAATAATATATTATTGTGTGTATTGTGTTGTATCCCTGTATTGTGTTGTTTGTGTGTGCGTGTGTGTGTGTGTGTGTGTGTGTGTGTGTGTGTCAGATGTGGACGAGTGTTCAGAAAGCCCTCAGATCTGCGGCTCTTACAGCGTCTGCATCAATCAGCCCGGAAGCTTCCGCTGCGAGTGTCTGGACGGGTTTCAGTTCGCCAGCGACGGACGGACCTGCGTCGGTGAGAGACGCTCATGTGACCGAACACTTCTGCAGGGTTCTTGAGTGTGTGACTGATTCTGATTCACATTGGTGGGTTCTGTTCAGAAACGGAGCGTCCCGTGGATCACTGTCAGAGAGGAACGCACGACTGCGACGCTCCCGAACGCGCCAGATGCCGTTACACCGGCGCCTCGTCCTACGTCTGCGCGTGTCTGCCGGGCTTCTCCGGGGACGGACGGGCCTGTCAGGGTAACGTAAACATATCTGTTATCATGTTTGTTACAGCTCAGATTTTGATGACGAGTTCATGTTCATCATGGTCAGGTGTAGTGTCTTCTAGTGATGCACCGATATGAAAATTGTGTCCGATACCGATAACCGATAATTCTTTATATGTGAAGCCTGATTAACCGATATATTGGCTGATAAATCTAAATCAAATCTAGTTTTGCACATCTGAAGTGTCTCAGCTGAAGGAAATAAGCCATTTCAACAATAACATTAAAATGAACATATATATCGGCCGATACCTGTGATATGGTCCATGTCTAGTATCTTCTGTAGCTGTCACACTTTATTTTGCTGTCTGTGAACTCTCAGTGTCTCGCCGCTTTTTATTGCCTTTATAAATGAGGTTTCACTCAGAATTCATCCTGTGAAACCGTTTTGAAATCAGACACTGTCACCATGAAAATGAACTTGAAAACCTTCAGCGGCTCAAATTTTGTGAAATCAACTTTTTGGTTTTGATTTTATTGCCATTTTAGAGTTCAAATCAAATTATTTATTTTATATAAAATATTGCTTTACTGTACACTTACAGTTCTATAACATTTTTACACTTTCTTTTTTGAAGAGCTTTCACTTCTTTTCCATGTGTTTGATATTTAACGGATAAAGATTTTGCACTCAAATTTTATACCTGATGAAATATTTTAGTTTGGCATAACCAAAGAAATGTGTCTTCATTCTAAATGATGATTATTATTATTATTATTTAATTATTATTGATTAATTTCCATGTCTATAAATCACACTTTTAAAAATGAGGCTTCCTCGTATATCCATGTTTTCCCAATAATGTGTGAATCCAACAAAAAACTGTTGTTGAAGGGGTGAATTTAAAATCAATATGTTGATTTTGAGTTGATTTAGATCATTCTAAACCTTGTTTTGTCTGATTTTAATGATTTCGAATCAGTCCCTTATGATGGTCCTTTTCGTCAGTGTTGTTTTATTAATATTTTGAATTCACTTTTATTTGTATATTTTTATTTTTCATGTTAATTTTTAGTCATTTCATGTGATTTCATTGAGTTTTTGTTTTAAATATTGCTATTTAAGTGTAATTCATTTTTATTTCAGTTTTAGTTTTAGTTTGTATTTATTCCAGTGAACAGAAATGTTGAATTGCTGTAGTGTCTCAGAGCAGTGACAGACAGCAGGGCCCCTAGAAAGACAGGAAATGCTGTCATTTGGACAGGAAATGCTCGTGCGGCACAGCTGTGCTGGTCATTCATCACTGATAGTCGGACAGAGATGTGTGTGTGTGTGTGTGAGGGCAGACGCGCTTCATTAACACACAGCAGATGTGCATTCCTCCACACACTCGACCGAACTGCTCTACAGTGCAGCATGATGTCATCGTCTCTTTCTGTCACACAGATGTTGACGAGTGCCAGACGGCCCGTTGCCATAGTGATGCCATCTGCTACAACACCCAGGGCTCTTTCACCTGTCAGTGTCGGCCCGGTTTCCATGGCGATGGCTTCAGCTGCACACCTGGTTCTGGTATGACGATGTATAATCATGATAATTATCATTAACCGTAACAAAAATGTTCATTACTTGAAATAAAAAAAAACATATACTGAAAAAAAAATTAAATATAAAATATATTTTTTAATTAAATAATATTAAAAAATATATAATATGAATAATAAACAGTAAGGTCTGATCTCACGTGTTTGTCATTCGTCTGCGATGGTCAGATAACACTCGTTTGTCTCGGTGTTTTCCTTCCTCTGCGGGATGAGGGTCGCTGTACATTATCACATGTTTCTCGTTTAGACGGGCGTTCAGGAATGTGTCTGGATCCGTTCCTCCGCTCTCTTTATATACTGTACAGATCATCTGCAGCTGTGTGATTCTTATGATTAAAATACGTCACGTCAGATTCATCTCACTGAACCATCTGCAGATATACTCAACCACTAATATATCTTTGAAAAGTTTGGAATAGGATCTGTTTTTTTTGAAATAATTTTTTTATGTTTTCTTCCAATTTTTTTGAGATCAAAATCAGTAAAACAGTGAATATTATTAAATTGTAAATCCGCTGTTTTCTATGTGAATATATGTAAAGTGTAATTTATTCCTGTTATCAAGCTGATTTTCAGCATCATTACTCCAGTCTTCAGTGTCACATGATCCTTCAGAAATCATTCTGATATGATGATTTGATGCTCAAGAAACATTTATGATTATTATCAATGTTGTGCTGCTTCAGATTTTTCAGCACAAATTGTAATGGTCCTAAAATAGGCTTTATTTTCTTCAAGCAAAATGTGCCATTTCTTCTGTTTTGATTTTTCTTTTGTTGATTTTGAGATGAATATCTTGACGTGAGATTGAAGTGAGCGCTCTCATGTTCGTACTGAGTTGTGCCAATTCCCCGCTCAGCATTTCCCATTTTGCGAATACTTCACGGCACTTTTGCGAGTCTTTTTGTTCAAGCGTGTCGTTCTCCTAATTTGAGGGCAAAGTCCGGTCTCTGACGCCGTGATAATACAGCCCATCAGCACATTCCCAGTGTTCTCTCTCTAGTTTCTGTCAGAAGCCTTCTTCTGTCTTTAACACTGACCGTCTACATTTACAATTAACACCTATGGTTGTTCAGAATCTTGTCTCATCCAGTCACACTGAGCTGATGAGGGACGAGAATCACAACATCAGCTGAACTTTATCCCTGATGATCCGAGCGACAGTGAAAGCACTGCTACGGATTTATTAAAAACAGCCCGATAGTAATTAAAACTACATTTCGACTACATTTCACACACAAAGCTTGCCCTAATACAAAAAAAAAAAAAAAAAAAATATAAAATATAAATGTGTGTGTGTTTTGTGTGTTGTGTGTAATGTGTTGTGTGTTTGGATGATTTGCATTAAGCTCTTGACTATGATGATTATTAATTTATGAATATATTATTTATATATATTTTTTAGTTTTTTTAACACTGTAATTCTGTAATGAAAATCATCCTGTTGAGATACACTGATTAAAATAAAGTAAATTTAAAATTAATTAAATATATTTTGCATTAATAAATTCACTGCAACAAATGCATTTTTTTTAAAAAACATGCATCTCTTTTCTTCAGAATATTCAAATGCCCCAGATAACAATTTTTTTTTATCAATCAAAATAATAAATTAACAAATAACAAATATAACTAAGAAAAATACAGAAGAGGATTAGGCCCAGCAATAAAAAAAAAAACCATCGAGATTAAAGTTGTTAATTTCCGAGAAAAAACTTGTTAATTTCGAAAAAAAAGTTGAATAAAATGTGAAAAAGTCAGTAAATTTCGAGAAAAAATCAGATAAATGTTGAGAATAAAGTCATTAAATTACGAGAAAAAAAGTCGTTAAATTGCGAGAACAAATTCGTTAAATTATGGGAAAATTCGTTTCAATTTCAGAAAAAAGTCGAGATAATGTTAGAATAAAGTCATTAAATTACCGAATTTATTCTCGTATTTTTAACAATTTGTTCTCATATTTAACAACTTTTTTCTCGTATTTAATGAGTTTATTCTCACATTTTATCTCGACTTTTTTCTCGAAATTTACCGACATTTTTCTCATAATAACAAATTTGTTGTTCTCGTAATTTAATGAGATTTTATTCTCACATTTTATTTCGACTTTTTTTTCTCGAAATTTAATGATATTTTTCTCATAATTTAAACGAGTTTTTTTTCTCATAATTTTATGACTTTATTCTCAACATTTTATTTCGACTTTTTTCCCTGCATAATTTACCGTTTTTTATCGTCAAATTTAAACGAGTTTATTCTCACCTTACTTTTATTTCGACTTTTTTTCCTGAATTTAACGTCATTTTCTCATAATTTATTTAACGAGTTTTTTTTCTCATAATTTAATGATTTTATTCTCAACATTTTTTTCGACTTTTTTCTCGACGCATTTTTCTCATCATTTAACAAGTTTTTTTTTTCTCGTAATTTAAGTTTATTCTCACATTTTTATTTCGCGACTTTTTTCTCGAAATTTAACATTTTTCTCCCATACGTTTATTCTCACAAGACTTTTTTCTTTCCTTCTAATTTTTTTCTCAATAATTTTAGTTTTTTTCTCAGAATTTTAACTTTATCTCAACATTTTATTTCGACGACTTTTTCTCGAAATTTAACAAGTTTTTTCTCGTATTTAACAAGTTTATTCTCAACATTTTATTTCGACTTTTTTCCTCGAAATTTTAACGACTTTTTTCTCTCAAATTTAACGAGTTTTTTTCTCGTAATTTATGACTTTATTCTCAACATTTTATTTCGACTTTTTTCCTCGAAATTTAAAAAGTTTTTTTCTCGTAATTTAACGAGTTTATCTCACCTTTTATTTAGACTTTTTTCCTCGAAATTTAACGCATTTTTCCTCAGAATTTAACAAGTTTTTTTCCTCGGAATTTAACGAGTTTATTCTCAACATTTTATTAGACTTTTTTCTCGAAATTTAACGAGTTTTTTTTTTTTTTCTCGTATTTTAATGAGTTTATTATTCTCACATTTTTATTTAGACTTTTTTCTCGAAAATTTAACGTCATTTTTCTCATAATTTAACAGTTTTTTTTCTCGTAACTTTAATGATTTAATTCTCAACATTTTATTTTCGACTTTTTCCTCGAAATTTAACAGTTTTTTTTCTCGTAATTTAAAGAGTTTTTCTCAACATTTTATCTCGCTTTTTTTTTCCTCGAAATTTAACCACGTAACAGTTTTTCTCACTCAACATTTAATAACTTGTTTCTCGAAAATTTAAACGAGTTTTTTTTTCTCGTTATTCTCAACATTTTATTTCGACATTTTTTTTTTTCTCGAAATTTAACGATTTTTTTCTCGTAATTTAATGATTTATCTCAACATTTTATTTCGACTTTTTTTCCTCCTTTTTCGAATTTAACAACAATTCTCAACAATTGTTTCCTAAATTTTTCTATTTAACAAGTTTTTTCTCGTAATTTAAGATTTATTCTCACATTTTATTTCGACTTTTTTTCAAATTTTAGTTTTTTCTCGTACTTTATTTCAACATTTTATTTCGACTTTTTCCTCGAAATTTAACGAGTTTTTTCTCGTAATTTAATGATTTAACAACTTACTTTTAATCTCGAAATTTAACGAGTTTTTCTCAGAAGTTAATCTCGAGATGGTTTTTATTTTTTTTTTATTATTGCTTGGCCCTAATCCTCTTCCGTAGAAAAATAAATAAATACAAATTATAATAAAAAAATCTTTAAAAATTAAATAAACAAAATTAATGAATAATTCACTATAAGTCCAGAAACACATTAAGATGTGTACTTCAAATTTACTTTAAAGTTTGTTTATTTATGTATTTGTGCCTTTTAAAGGATTTTTAAGGCTGTAATACTGCAGCAAAAATCATCCAGTTCAGATATGATGATTAAAATACTTAAAATATAAAGTAATGATATTAATAATAATTCAGCATGGATTCATTTTAGTGCAACAAACGCTGCTGTGATGTTTACTTACAATTGTACTTTAAAATAAAAAAATTTAAGAGGGAATTATGCTTAATTATGGATTATAATCAATAAAAAAGTAAAAATAGTCTTCATGTTCTTAAAGCCACATGAGTTGTTATGTCATGACGGGTCTGCGGCGGGTCCAGATGTCACCGCACTGTCACCAGAACCTCTTCCTGAAGGCCCCGGGCCCCGAAACCCAGACACACAGAACCAGACAGAACATGTGTGTGGCAGACAGTTTCCATCATCTCAGTAAATGTTCTGGTTTTGAGTATGTCACATGATCAAACTCTCGTAGTTTCTCCCGCTCTGTGATTCGTGTTGTGTGTGTTTCAGGCGGCGAGCAGACGGCGTGTGAGCGACACAGAGCCGCGGCGCTGGCCTCGACCTCTTCCTCCTTCCGCCCGCGTCCGGCGCTCGGTCAGTACGTGCCCTCCTGCGACGGCTACGGCGCGTACGAACCCCTGCAGTGTCACGCCGGCCTCGGCCAGTGCTGGTGCGTGGACGCGTCGGGACAGGAGATTCCCGGCTCCAGAACCGAAGCGGGACGCAGACCCATGTGTAAGAGCATTCACAGAATATTTGATAATTACTGTTTTCACCTGACTTTGACATTTTAAATGATATTGAATTCAGTATAACACAAGCCCCTCCCTCTTCCCATAGGCATTGATTACAATGTGGCTCCGCCCCTCATTGGCCCCACCCCCAGGCCTGACATCAGCCCTCTGACTCCCGGAGCAGACCTCTTATTCGCTCAGAGCGGCAGAATCGAGCTCCTCCCACTGGACGGCAGCCGCATGAGCGCAGACAAGGCCAGGACGCTTCTGCACGTGCCCGTGAGTCCAGCGCTCGCACACGCTTAAATCACGCACAAAACATGTTATTTACTGAAAATACAGATGCACGGATAATTTTACAAACAAAACCTTTGACAGACAGAAGATTGTTGGGTTTAAAATGTAGAATTGATGTAGAAAATGATGTTCTTCCTCAGTGTTTGTGTCTTGCTTTCTTAAATCAAGGTATATTTACTGGAGAAGAGAAATGACTGAAGAAATGAAGAGAATGAAATGAATCAGAATGAAGTGAGAACAAAATCTGCCAGTCGAGTCAGAAAAATAAACTGAATTCAAAACGAAAACAAGATGATTTTCTGAACCCATCTTGTTTTTAAGCACAAACTTTGATAGATTTGTCAGAAAATCAGACTGAGGGCCAGATTTACTAAATTAAATGTGCAAAACAGCTTCAAATAGGCTGTTGAATAATGGTGTAAACACCAGTAAACTGACCGTAAGCTGTAGTAAATCACGTCACATGACTCTCCTGCCATAAATTCATTGTCTGAAAGAGAATCTGCTGCAGATGCATGAGCCGCAGAAATAACTGTGGTGTCGTTCCTTTAACTGTTCGCTTCTCTGCGTGACTTTAGTGAATCTAAGAGTAAATCTGTCATTGATTACTCTCCCTCATGTCATTCCACACTGATATTTTTGATGAAATCCGAGAGACTCGTCCATATAATCAACACTCTCAAGTACCTTTCTGGACCTTGAAAGTGTTGATTATATTGCTGTCTGTGGACGAATCTCTCGGATTTCATCAAAAATATCTTAATTTGTGTTCTGAAGATGAATGAAGGTCTTACGGGTGTGGAACGACATGAGGGAGAGTAATTAATGACAGAAATTTCATTTTCAGGTCCTTTAAAGTCTCAATATAAAGTCATTTTTAAGTGTATCTTGACTGAAGAATGTTTAGATGTTTGTTCTGTGATGAAAACCATGTGTGTTGTGTTTTTCTCACACACTGACCTGTGGAGTTCACAGAAACTAAACCTCACACACCATCTTGAGTCGCGGGTCAGAACGACATGTTCCAGCCACAGAACTCATAAACCAGACGATTCTGTGTTCTGACAGCAGCGGTCAGAATGACTGAGATTCTGTGTGTGTGTGTGTGTGTGTGTGTGTGTTCAGGGTAAAGTGGTGATCGCTGTGGCGTACGACTGCGTGGAACAGACCGTCTACTGGTCCGACATCACACAACCCGCCATCAGCCGCGCCGCCATCACGGGCGGCCAAACCAGCGTCCTCGTCAGCAGAGGTGTGTGCTTTACAGTCCTCATGTCACATGACCCGAACGCCGCTGCATTAGAGCCGCTTTTATCTGCAGCTCAAATATTTGCTTTCTTTACTCATATTCCCCCTGAGATTTTAAGTTAATATTTTACGGTTAATGGTCACATGACATGCAGGTAAACAGATTAAATATTTCATCTCTAATAAGCATTTTATATAGATGTTTTTATTTTAAAATCATTTATATATTTTATTTTACAAATTAATAAAATCATAAAAATGTCTTATTTTGATTGCTTTAACTGTACTTTTTTATTTCATTAATTTTTAGTAAGTGCTTTATTTTTTTAATTGTTTATTAAATCACTTATATATTTTATTTGACATTTTTATGATTTAATTAATTAATTAAGTGTTTTTTTATTTAAAAAATTATATATTTTAACTGGGAATTATTATGATTAAACTAATTTTTAGTAAGTGTTTTATATATATTTTTTATTAAATCATTTAATTTATTTAAATTTTAAATTTTATTATTTATTTTTTATTTTAAAAATGATATATTTTAACTGTGAATTATTATGATTTAATAAATGTTAGTAAGTGTTTTATTTATATTTTTATTCAATCATTGATTTATTTAAATTTTATATTTTTATGATTTATTTTTAGTAGGTCTTGTATTTTTATTTTTTATTAAATCATTTATTTATTTAATTTTTTTTTTTTTGTTTTTTTTTTTTATTTTTTTAAATGATTTATTTTAATTATACACTTAATTAATTATTAATTTTTTTGGTTTTTATATCAAGACGTTTAATTAATTTTAATTCTCATGATTTTATTAATTTTCAGTAATTAATTTTATCTTTTCATCAGCTCGTTGACGAGCCCCAGTTTGGGAAACCATGTGATGGATGAACAAAAATGAAATAATTGTCACTTGATATAATGGCGTTCAGATGTTTGTGTGTCGTCTGTGAACGTCTCTGGTGTCTGTCGTGTGTCGGCGAGCAGATCTGGGCAGTCCTGAAGGAATCGCCATCGATCACATGTCCAGAAACATGTACTGGACCGACTCCATCCTGGACCGCATCGAGGTGTCGCGGTTAGACGGCAGCCACCGCCGCGTCCTCTTCGACAATGACCTCATCAACCCTCGGCCTATCATCACTGACCCCGCCCACGGGTACGTATGACGTCACAGCAGCGTGAGAAGAGCATGCTGGGACATGCTGACGTCCTCTCTCTCTCTCTCCCGTCCTGCAGACACCTGTACTGGGCCGACTGGAACAGAGACGGGCCGAAGATCGAGCGCTCCAGCATGGACGGGACCGACCGGACGGTGCTGGTGCAGGACGGCCTGGGGCTGCCCAACGGATTGACCTATGACCCCCAGAGCCGGCAGCTGTGCTGGGCCGACGCAGGTCAGACGATATTCTCCAGCTTTAATAAAGGATTGATTACATTTAATAAAATTATTCATTTTAAATTGACATTTTTAAATTATTTAATTCATTTATTTTAATTGTGCTTTATTTTGACCATTTTTAATTTTAAATTATTATTTTTTTATTTTACATTTTTATTATTTAACTAATTTTTAGTAATTTATTTATTTTAATTTGACATTTATTTTATTCATTTTAGTGTGCATTTTATTTAGTTTTTTATTTAAAAGTATTTATTTATTTTCATTTGACATTTGTATGATTTTAATGTCTTATTTTGACTTTAAATTTAAATTATTTAATTATTTTCATTTGACATTTTTTTATGGTTAATTATTTTTAGTAAGGTCTTATTTTGATTGTTTTTATTTTGCAGTATTTTATTTATTTTATATTTTTATTTCAATAATTTTAGTAATTGTCTTATTTTGATGTTTTTATTTTACAGTAATTTATTTATTTTGATATTTTTCATTTCAATAATTTTAATAAGTGTCTTATTTTGTTTTTTTTATTTAAAACAATTTATTTTATTTTGACATTTATGATTTTATTTATGTTTAGTAAGTGGCTTATATTGATTGTTTTGGTTTTAAAATGATTTATTTATTTTAATTTGACATTTTCATGATTTAATTCATTTTAGTATGTGGTTTATTTTGATTGTTTTTATTTTAAAACGAGTGTTTTATTTGTATTTTGTCCTCAGGTCAGTGTCTGCGATATGAATTATGATGGTTGAGCATCAGTGATGATTTTCTCTGATGAATCACTGAAGCGTGTGTGTGTGTGTGTGTGTGTGTGTGGTGTGTTTCAGGCACTCGTCGGGTGGAGTGTATGGATCCGTTCTCTCGTCTCCGCAGGAAACTGACCGAAGGGATCCAGTATCCGTTCGCCATAGTGTCCTACGGAGGGAAGCTCTTCTACACCGACTGGAGAAGGTCTGATTCACTAACAAATGACTCTTACGAACCAGTTCTTTTCATGAATCCCTCAAAAAGACTCCGATTGAATCACCACCCGACTCACTGAATAGATGCTTGTGTTTTTGTTTTGTCGCTAGGGAAGCGGTGGTTGCTATGGAGCATCAGGATGGGATGGAGGTGGAAGAGTTTCTCCCTCAGAGACGTTCACGCACATATGGCATCACCATCACTTACCCACAATGCCCTGCAGGCCTGAACTACTGCTCCGCTGAGAACGGCGGCTGTTCGCACCTGTGTCTCCCGCGGCCCGGCGGATTCTCCTGCCGCTGTCCCGACGCCAGAGACGGATCGTGCGTGGAGCCGGACCAGAACTTCTGAGCGACGGAGAGATTCATCCATATCAGGGATTCATTTTCCTCAAAGTCCTGCAAAAGTTCGGAACAGTTCTGGTGACACTTTACAATAATCTCCATTGGTTCATGATTTATTCATCTTTGCTGATGAAAACACAGCTGAAGTTCATGTTATCCATTAAATAATATTAACAGACACAACTTTAGACTTTAATAACGTCGAGATTAACAGTGACTGAGGGGAAGAGATGCGGAGTGTCGTTCACTGATGATCTTTATTGTAAAGTTTGAGCAGTTTTTTCAGTTTTTGATGTGAAAGTCCAGATTGCGTCTCTATCGTGAAACTTAAAACCAGAGCAGGTGAAATAATAAATATGTGTATAATATCAACACTCATATCAGCAGTCAGTTAAAATATTATAAAATATTATATCTGCTAATATAATGCTGATTATATGAGTTTAATTTAATAATGGAAAATTAATAAAACGAAAAACTTTACATTTAAACACAAATAATTATTTGATATTTTAAGATACTAAAACCATAACTTGAAAACGTGAATCTGAATCCATAGTTAGACGAATAAATGTGATTTTATTTTAGTTTTTCTTCGGCTCTCGGGATGCTGGGATACATGTATACTGTGTGTGAGGGGAGAGGTGCGTTCTGGGATGGATATTATATGCAATCATTCATAGGTGAAATGTTATTTACAACTGTATTTTAATCTTGATGATTTTTAAAATGCCAAAGATTTTTGTTTACTGTAAATATCAGAGGTCATGTGATCATCTGGTGCTCTGGGGCCGGTCGAGGGCCTCTTTCAGGTCTTTTCATGTGGCGAGACCCTCATACGGGAATCACACTCATTGTTTACACATTGCATTGCATGATGGGAAGGCAGGAGGCAGCTGCACAGAGGGAGGAAGTGTGTTCTGTACATCTGTTCCATTAAAACACGTTTTTTTAAGAGGTTTGAGTCTGTGTGTGTCATTCCTCCAGTCCAGCTCCTCACAGACATCAGTTTTATTACAGTAAAGATTCAGGCCTTTGAGCAAACTATTTCTGTGGATAAATAAACTTTAAAGTTTTTTAAAACTATAAAAAAAAATGAATACATTGTGACTTAAAAATGATGGTTGTTTATTTTTGGCGAGTTTCTGAAATGGAAGCTTGTTTCTGCTGCGGAATGAGAAACAAGCAGCAGATGTTTTTGGTCTCGTCCCACACAGAAACGACAGGAGTTTAACACACAACAGACACATTTGGAAACGATTCATCATGCTGATGCTTTCACTGTAATGTTTCATAAGCTCAAACACACATTAAAATGTTACGGTAAAATCTCCTCGAGTGTCGCTCAAAAATGACCTTTTTTATTTCACTGAAATGAATGTACTATAGTCTAGTTTGATAATGTTTTTTATTTAATTTTTTGCATTTGTAGGGGATTTTATGGTATTGAATTATATGTATGCAGTAATTATAATCCATTTATTCACTTTTTGAGTATAGACCTGAAAATGAAATTTCCAACATAAACTCATAAATCTTGAATCTTTGGATCAAAGACTGAAGTTTGGTCTCTTAAAGAAGAAGTTTTAAAAAGTGAACAAAAAAGTTACAGAATTTTGCACAAACGCACAAAAGAATGCACAAAAATACTATTTTCAATTTTTATATGAAATATATAGTTTCCAAAACACATTTTACTCTAAAACTGCAAGAAAATGAAATGCATAAACCTAAACGAGTTGTGTTCTACATTTGAGGTTGATATCTCAAAAAATGAGCTTTCAGTCAGATTTAGTTTGGCTGCAGTTCCAAACGCTTCCACTAGATGAAATTCATCTCCCATTCATTTCGAGTACAGCCATTTTTCATCGCGAGGAGCACAAGTGTGACTATTTTATTAAAAAAAAAAAAAAAAATTTTTCCACACAGGAAGTGCCAAAACTTTTTTAAACCATTCCAGTAATACGGAAGAGGATTAGGGCCAAGCAATAATAAAAAAATAAAACCATCTTGAGATTAAAGCTGTTAAATTACGAGAACAAATTCGTTAAATTATGAGAAAAATGTCGTTAAATTTCGAGAAAAAAGTCGAGATAAAATGTTGAGAATAAAGTCATTAAATTATGAGAAAAAAGTTCTTAAATTACTCGTAATTTCTCATAATTTAATGACTTTATTCTCAACATTTTATCTCGACTTTTTTCTCAAATTTAACGTCTTTCTTCTCGAAATTTAACAATTTTTTTCTCTAAATGTAACTTTAATCTCGAGATGTTTTATTTTTTTATTATTGCTTGGCCCTAATCCTCTTCCGTACAATAAGTAAAAAAAATTCTTAAAAAAAAAAAAAAAGTTATGTTTTTCAGTCAAAAATGACTGAAGAGCACCAGAGGGTTGATATTTAGTTGAATTTCGTGAATCACGTCAGGATCATTTTTACCCCAAAATAAAAACTAAATACTGTGCAAATCAAAATCTTACAACAACATATTATTGGCAGATATTGATATCTAAATGCATTTTATCAGAACTTCATCTTACTTTTTGTCCATATAAAATCATCTGCACTAAATTGATGTATTTTTGCACATTGACTAAATAAAATTGAGCAGTTTTTTCCTCCATATTCTCACATTATCAGACTATATGAGACATAATGGATCAAATATGATACAAAAACATTCTTTTATGAGATTTTTTTTAATAGGACCATTAATATTTTTGGAATGACGTGATTTTAATGACAATTAAGCACTTTTATTCAATTCACAGTTGCTTTCTGTAACATGGACATTTTTTTTATTAAATATTACATAAAAGTGAAGTATATCATGGTAATATGATATTCTGAATTTATTTTATTGTATTTTTTAAAAAAAATGACATTGGTGTGAATATAACTACATTTCATCTGCTGAAGTGTGTCTGAAGCGCCCTCTGCTGGAGACTCACAGACACTGAAGCATCAGAGAGTTTGGCAATGCTTGTGTTTCCTGTCGCTCTATCATCAAACACAAAGATGGTTTCTCCAGCTCTTCTCTTGATCCGGAGTGTTCCGCTGCTCAGCTCTTCTGGATCAGAGTGACGCTCAGTCTATAAAGCTCCAAAGTCCCAGAATCCCCTGCAGGTCCATCAGGACCAGCGCACCAGAATCCTGTCTCCGTCCTCCACCGAGTAAAACTGCAGCGGCTTCAGATCGTTGTCGATCTCGATCTCTCTACCGGCCATCTACAGGACACACGTCACAACAATAACTAATCAATATTTACAGACACACTGACAGAAACAGGAAGTGACTGACCTTGGCGCAGGTGTAGCTGAGCTTCAGCTCGACTCCGGGCAGTTTGAGCAGCCGGTGCAGGAGCCCCTTCACCTTCTGGACGATCATGGACTCTGAGAACAGCAGAGAAACCGTCAGACGCGCGTCACGCGAGCCGCCCGCGGCGCTTCAATGCGCACGCTTACCTGGCAGCTTCTTCTCTATGGGCTTCCTCCCAGAATCCTCTGGACAAACGAAGGTCACGGCTGAAAGGGAAGCAGAAACATTGACAGACGCTCGTGTGATCGGTCAGTATTGATCTGATGCTGCAGATTCATACTCAATAACTGATTCTTCAGAGCGAACGGCTTCTGTTCTCTCATCTCGCCCTCGTCTGGAGCGCCGTACTCTGAACAAACAAACAAACAAACAAACAAACTCATCAATGACAGCAAAATCACAGTGTTCAGAAGGTCATGAACAGCCAATAAGATCATATCTGATGATTAATATTCAATAGAGCGCAACAGTCGGTTCTGGAAGTAAAAATTGATTTTAAACAATATCTTATAATCAGTGTTGCGTCTGTTGAATCCGTCAGCCCACATTATTTCAACTTAGTCTCAAAATAATCAGAATGGACTATATGAGCGTTCTTTAGAACTTCGGCATTAATGTAAGCCAGCTGGAAAACGTCCGGTGAGAGTCATGTGCTGGTGTGTTGAGCTTCAGTGTTTATAATCAGAATATAGTCACTTAAATATTCAGGCACAGCATTAATTTAGTTATTCAAACGTAAGACGGCATAAAAAATAAATAAATAAAGACGTACCTCAGTGTTCCTCCTCGGCTAAATTCAATTCGACCAGCATTTTTGACACACTTTTATGTGAAAAAAAGCTTCAAAAATTTAATATTTATTGTGCACTTTAGTTAGATTAATTGAATAAAGTGTGCTGAAATCATTGACTGACAGCTGCTGTGATTATAAAGAGAGAGCGGCGCTCGCTTTCTGTGTCATTCATTCACAAGAAAAGTTATTGTTTTTCATCAGATTTGAGTATTTCATACATTGACTAAATTGTATTTTTAAACCTAGTTATTTTATAATATTTAATATTATTCAAAAACGAAGTGAAAAACGATTAGAGAAATATGCGCAAATAAATGCTACTTTGCCGCCACCTGCTGGTTAAAGTGGTAATTATTGTCTTTTTTATTTTTAGTGTTTCTATCAAATGTTGAATTTCCTACACTTTTAAACGTTCGGTTTTACAATGGGCACAATCTCAGAAGGATGAACAAATAGTTTGTGGTCATCACATTAAAAATAACATTTGAAGTGCTGGAAAATAATGTGTGTGTGTGTCTAATTACAGATACGGCGTTTTTAAACGGTCCCAATAGCTTCGTCTTTATCGCAATCAATAAAACTGGTTTTATAGGTAAATGTGATAACTGCATTAAAATATGAATACAACATTAAAAGTCAACCATTGATGGTTTTGTGTCGATGTACAGCGACTACAGAATGAACAGATCACCGGAAATGCCCGAGCTGGCTTAACCACAACCAGGAAGTAACCGTGCGTATAGTCCATTTGTGGTTAAAACTACATTACCCATGAGGCTGTACAGAAAGTTCCACCAATCAGAGAGTTGAAACGAGCAAAATGCACCACAAGTTCTCTTAAGCTCCGCCCACTCCTATGAAGCACTGCGAATGATGTAATTGAGTCAGTCTCTCTATGCTCTAAAAAACTTACATATTTGTATATATATGCATATTTTGCAATAAACTAAAAATATATTATTTTTTATATAAATAATCAACATTTGTAAATGAGTAGATTTATATTTCTACATCAATTTTAAGTTGATTATGCTGTTTGCAATGCTTATGGGATTGTAGTTTTTCCCCTCACTAAAGTCTTTTTTGCATCACATCAGTTTGTAGTGTTGTGATTCTCCTGGAAGCTGATTGGTTTGTTTCATAGCGCTTTAATGAAGACTGTTTTAAATCCTTACAGTTAAATCCCACTGCTGAAAAAGGGGGCGGGGACTGTCGAACCAATAAGATTCCTCCATGGGCGGAGCTTCCCAGCTCAATGAGAGTTTACATACTGAACATCACCCACTGAACCAGCGTTAACATCATTAACTAAAAGTAAAATCACATGTTCCTGACATGAAATAATAATATAAAAAAATATAAACAAAACTTATTTTATTTCAGCTAGTTGACAAAACAACATTTCATTTCTCATTTAGTTTAACTTGATGTACTAAAATCACTAAAATTAAATTCAAATGAAAATGAAAGCTAAAAATAGAAAGAAAATGAATTAATGGCATTAACAAGAACTATAATATAATATAATATAATAAAATATAATATAATATAATAAGTACGACTGACTGTGGATGAGCGCGAGGAAGCGTGGGTGCTCCGTCAGGAAGTCAGTGTTGGGACGGCTCTTCTCCGGGTCGATGTGACCTCCAGCCTGAAGCCACGCCAACCCAAACCTCTTACAGTAATCAAGCTCCGCCCCCCTCCTCTCGTCCGGCTCCACCTGACCATGACATCACCTCATCAATACTGTACAGAACTCTCACTGATTCATCTTACTTCATCTCCATATAAAGATCAGAATCTGCAGAAAATTAAATATTTTTGAGTCTCTGAATAAAATATATTTATTTCAGACGTGCAAAAAATGATATGAATATGATGCTAAACATAAACTTTTTCTTTTCTATTTTGTCTTAAGATTCAATAAACAAAACCAAAAAACACAAAAAAGATTTCTCGGGCGTATTTCATATGTCAGGGTGACAGTGATAATCCAAACCCGCTGCAGCGGTTGCAGCAGTAAAGGTCAGAGGTGAGCGTGTGGAGGTCACCTGTCTCCGGTCCAGCAGCTGCAGTCGGCTCAGGCGGGCGATCAGGATCTGTCGGGCCGTCTCCAGGTTCTTCTCTCTCTGCAGCAGCGGGTTCCTCCGGCAGGA
Organism: Culter alburnus; assembly: GCA_028476615.1. Taxonomy (NCBI): domain Eukaryota; kingdom Metazoa; phylum Chordata; class Actinopteri; order Cypriniformes; family Xenocyprididae; genus Culter; species Culter alburnus. The sequence continues at coordinate 358,564 of JAOTNS010003472.1, read as the reverse complement.
CAGATGAAGAAGAGAGCGCAGCTTCTCCAGCTCGTTCACCACACGCCACTGCACACACACACACACACACACACACACTAAAACACTTCTGCTTCTTGAAGTCAAATAAACATCAGCTGATCAGCTCATTTTACCTCTGAAATGTTGTTGTCGTCTAATAAGAGAGTCTTCAGCGCAGGAAACAGAGCCGTCTTCTCACCTTCACAGATTTAAAGGGTTAGTTCACCCAAAAATGAAAATTCTGTCATTAATTACTCACCCTCATGTCGTTCCACACCCGTAAGACCTTCATTCATCTTCAGAACACAAATTAATATTTTTGATGAAATCCGATGGCTCAGTGAGGCCTGAGCAATGACATTTCCTCTCTCAATCCATTAATGTACTAAAAACATATTTAAATCAGTTCATGTGAGTACAGTGGTTCAATATTAATATTATAAAGCCACCAGAATATTTTGGTGCGCCAAAAAAACAAAATAACGACTTATATAGTGATGGCCGATTTCAAAACACTGCTTCAGGAAGCTTCGGAGCGTTATGAATCAGTGTATCAAATCAGCGGTTCGGAGCGCCAAAGTCACGTGATTTCAGCAGTTTGACTCTGAATTTATGCTCCGAAGCTTCCTGAAGCAGTGTTTTGAAATCGGCCATCACTATATAAGTCGTTATTTTTTTTTTTTGGCGCACCAAAAATATTCTGGTGGCTTTATAATATTAATATTGAACCACTGTACTCACATGAACTGATTTAAATATGTTTTTAGTACATTAATGGATCTTGAGAGAGGAAATGTCATTGCTGGCTATGCAGGCCTCACTGAGCCATCGGATTTCATCAAAAATATCTTAATTTGTGTTCTGAAGATGAACGGCATGAGGATGAGTAATTAATGACATTATTTTCATTTTTGGGTGAACTAACCCTTTAATGTTTTGGCATTATTCACACACACCACACACACACCACACACATTATTAATGTAACATTCGCTCTGGTACCTGCTGAAGCGTCGCTGAACTGAACCTCAGATAAACCGCTGCCGGACAGATTCAGCTTCTCCAACCTGCAGATCCACACATGACAATCACATGTCTTATTCCACACCTTCACAGGCCGGATGTTTTATCGTTCAGCTCTCACCAGGGTAAACGTGAGATTTCCAGCACCGTCTCCTGCAGGATCTGGTTATTGGACAGGTCCAGCACTCTCAGAGTCTGCAGCACATGATCCGGTCTGGATGAAGGAAGCATGATTCAGTTCTGTGACAGCAGGAGATTATATTTCTGCTCGTGTCGTGAACGTCACTCAGTAACTCAGTAACTCTGTGATGTCATTGTCAGCGAGATACAGTTCCTCTAACTGCTGCCACATGGGGGCGCAATGGAGAACCTGCCAGGGTCAGAGGTCAGAGGTCATCCACATTTACATGTTAAGCGTGATGTAATAACAAGCACAAATCAAAACAAGCATATGAATCAGATGATGGTATGAATCAGATCACACACACACACACACACACACCTTACCTGAGTCCAGGTGAGTGCGCAGCTGTTGAGTGACAGCACCCTCAGGCGGGAGAAGGCGGGGCTTAAGTGACAGGGGTCACTGGAGATACTCAATCTATTGTGACTACAGGAGAATTTAAGAGCTCGTGTTACTAAAACCAGAACATTTTCATGAAAATTAAATCAAAAATACCTGTTCTTCATTTTTTAATGGAATATTGCCGTGTTTATTTTAAATGATTATCATTATTGTGTTAAATTCATGTTCCTGGTAATCTTGAATCAGAATCTGATGACGAGGGCGGGGCAACCTGTCACTCACATGAGATCCACCAATAGCAAACCACAACCATCCAATCAAAACTCAAGCCCCGCCCTACATTTGTTCTTGTTTGCGAAGCGTTTCTCTCAGATATACGGCACACAGCGAGCGTTTGATGACTGTAAGCTCTTCTGGAGGTCCGTCACCTGAGCTGCAGCTCCTGCAGAGACTCCAGCTGCTCTGTGATGGCCGCCACAATCTCCCATGAGCTCAGCAGGTTTCCAGACAGATCCAGAGACTGAACGACTGGTGGACGCTGTTAAGGAAGCTTCATGTGCTTGTCTGAGCGTATCATGAGCTGCGTGTTCTCAGAGAAGGATACACGGCGTGGTGTTTCTGATCTCATTCTGCGGGCCGGGCCCGGACACCTCACACCTCCTCAGACCCACTTCCGTCAGCTTCTCCACCCTGAGACACAAACAACACCTCAGTCCTGAGTAACAGTAATGACACACTCCACAGGTGTGCGAGAGCGTCCTCACTTCTGTTTGAGCTTGACGTCATCAAAGCCGACCATCATGACGGTTCTGCTGGAGATCTTCAGCTCGTCTCCCGCCGGCTCCTCCGGCTCCTCCTCGTAGCGCCGCTTCAGAGCCGTCACGTAATCCACGCCGAAGCTGGCCTTCTTGGGCCGCACGAACGAGCCGCCCGTCGGGTGTCTGGAGACAAGCACACACACGCGTCAGCTGATCTGACCGTCACCTGCAGTAAACCGCTGATGTTCCCATGAGCACCTGCAGCTGAAGTAGCGCACTCCTTCATGGCTCCCATCATGCTTTCCTCTGTCCGGATGATCCCACTCCACTCCCAACCACACGCCTGCAGGAACATCATCACACCGACTCTGAGTCACACAAACAGCTGAAGTTATGACTAAAAGTCACATATATAGTCAAGATTATGACAAAAACTTGAAATTGTGACATATTATATGATAATTATAGGATAAAAAGTCAAAATTATGACTTTAAAAGTCATAACCTTGACATGAAAAGTTGAAATTATGACATAAACAGTCCAAATTGACATACTAAATCACTGAGATAGTCACAATTATGATAAAAAGTAGAAATTATGACATAAAATAAATATTATAATGTATTATAAGTATATTATAAACATATAAAAATTGTAAATTCTCATACTATATGATAATTATGACAAAAATTTGAAAGTATAGCAAAAAGATTTTTAAAATTATGAATTAAAAAATCATAACTATGACAAAAAGTTGAAATTCTGACATAAAGTCAAATATTAGATAAAAACTCGAAAATTATGACATGCTATATGATAATTATAGGATAAATAGTCAAAATGATGACAAAAATTGACAAGTCATAGTTATAATAGAAGTAGTCAAAATTATGACTTCTAAAGTAATAACTATGACAAAAAAAGTTGAAGTTATGACATAAAATTCAAATTGACATACCAAGTCATTATATAAAAATCTAAATTATGACAAAAAGTTTAAATTATGACATAAAAAGTCAAACTTTACATACTACTAAGTCACTGAGATAGTCACAATTATGATAAAAAGTTGAAATTGACAAATTTTTATAGGATTAAAGAGTCAAAATTATTACTTTAAAAGTACATAAGTACATAAAAAGTAGAAATTATGACAAATATTATTATAATTTATTATGAATATATTATAAATATTACACGAAAAGTCAAAATTATGACTTGTTTTATGATATTTATATGATAAAAAGTCAAACGTGGCAAAAAGATTTTTAAAATTATGAATTAAAAAGTCATAACGATGACAATCAGCTGAAATTATGACATAAAAAGTCAAGATTATGACATGCTATAATATGATAATTATAGGATAAAGCTAAAATTATGACAAAAGTCAATAATTATGACTTCAAAATTCAAAATCATGACATTAATTCTAAATAACTTTAAAAGTCATAACTAAGACAAAAAGTTGAAATTCTGACATAAAAAGTCAAATATTAGATAAAAACTTGAATTATGACATGCTATATGATAATTATAGGACATCAGTCAAAATCGACATAAATCATAGTTATAATAGAAGCAGTCAAAATTATGACTTCTGAAGTAATAACTATGACAAGAAATTCAAACTGACATACCAAGACATTATATAAAGAGTCAAAATTATGACAAAAAGTTGAAATATGACATAAAAGTAAAAATGGACATGAGTCCAAAAATCATAAATATGAATAAAAAATAAAAATGATGACATAGTAACATGCGAAACACACTTTATATGTCATCATTTCGACTTTTCATAATAATGCTGATTTATTTAAGATAGTTGTTATGTGGATGAAGAGGACATCATCATCATCACGTGACCTGCGGTGGGCGGAACCGGCCCCACATAACGGACAGTCCCTCTGTGTCCGTCACAGCTCACGCGCCTGCCCACTGCCTCTTCCTCCTCCATCATCATCATCATCATCTACAGATCAAACACACACACACACACACACACACACACACTCAACATGACTTCACTAACAGAGCCTAAATAATCCCTCAGTAAAGATCATGAGTGACGTCAGCGATCACAGATGTGTGTGTTCAATCATTATAAATAATTCCCGATCAGCAGAGACGAGAAGAACAACGAATAACACGCGGAATAACTGAATAATAACAGAATGAAAATGTTCTGCATCATTCTCACCTGCACAGCCGGCGACCGGAGGTGACGTCACGCGGTCCCGCGCCTATGCCGCGCCGAGGAGAAACACCGTCACAGTCACTTCACGAGTTTCAGTCAAACATATACAGTTATTATATATAAATATACTCTTGGTTATTTCATTATGGAGAACCGTGCGCGTGACGTGTTTCTCGAGGTGAGACTGCAGGAACTGATGATCCGGGTCTGTGTTTCCGGCGGACCGAGAAACTCTGCGCACGCGCGTGTGAGCGAAACAAGCGTGTGTTTGTGTGAAAAACATTAATCAGAAATATCAGAAACATCAGGATTTACACACACTCGAGCTCAGAGTGACAGCATGAAGAAGAAGAAGCAGCTCGTGAACAGGTTTGATGCTTAATGAAGTGTTTATAATTATCGCGCTCTGGAGAGTTTCGACAGAAACAGTCGAAATATGTTGATCTGAATAAGTTGATCTGTTTCCACTTTTTAATCTCACAATTATGACTTAGTATGTTATAACTGACTCTTATGTCTCCACTTTTATGTCATAATTATGATTTACCAAAGCATGATTTGTTCTTATGAGGTGAAATGGTTTGATGTTTTTAAGATTGAGATAGTCACAATTATGATAAAAAGTTGAAATTGACACATTTTTATAGGATGAAAGAGTCAAAATTATGACTTCAAAAGTACATAAGTACATAAAAAGTAGTAATTGACAAATATTATTATAATGAATTATAAATATATTATAAATATTACACAAAAAGTCAAAATTATGACGTGTTTTATGATATTTATATAAGTCAAACATATGGCAACAAGATTTTTAAAATTATGAATTAAAAAGTCATAATGATGACAAACATGAAATTATGACATAAAAGTCAAGATTATGACATACTATATGATAATTATAGGATAAAGCTAAAATTATGACAAAAAGTCAATAATTATGACTTAAATTCAAAATCATGATACTAATTCTAAATAACTTTAAAAGTCATAACTAATACAAAAAGTTGAAATTATGACATAAAAAGTCAAGATTATGACATGCTATATGATAATTATAAGATAAATAGTCAGTCAAAATTGACATAAATCATAGTCATAATAGAAGTAGGCAAAATTATGACTTCTAATGTAAAAACTGACAATAAAAAGTTGAAGTTATGGCATAAAATTCAAATTGACATACCAAGTCATTATATAAAAATCAAAATTATGTCAAAAAGTTGAAATTATGACATATTATAATATATATAAATATTACACAAAAAGTAAAAATTATGACGTGCTTTGTGATAATTATATGATTAAAAAGTCAAACGTGGCAAAAAGATTTTAAAATTATGAATTAAAAAGTCATAACGATGACAAACAGATGAAGAATTATCGCGCTCTGGACTCTCACAACATTATGACTGACATAATCAGTCGAAATTATGACCAAAAGTTGATATGTTCTGTCTTTTTGCCGAAAGTTCGACATTTTAATCTCACAATTATGACTTAGTATGTTATAATTGACTCTTATGTCGTAATTTCGACTTTTATTTCATAATTATGATTTACCAAAGCATGATTTGTTCTTATGAGGTGAAATGAGTTGATGTTTTCAGGTAGAATCAAAGTTAATTTTACCCACATTTACCTTTACAAACATACAGACAGTGATGCATTCGCTTTACCCAATAATTCACATGTTTATTTGCTCTTGAATCATTGAATCATCATGATGATTGTTGTTTCAGAGCCGCTGGAGATGCAGGAGATTACACGGTCGGTCAGGTGTCCGGCAGCCTGTTCCCAGAACAGCACAAACCCGGAGCTTTATCGGCTTTATTCTCCTCCACTTCCTCAGAAAACACTCTAGTCTTCGTTCCTGCGCCCAAAGTAAGTTCATCAGACGATCACAGAGTGGAAATGAAAGCGTTCTGCTCGTAATGCTGCTCTTCTCTCATCAGACGGAGCCTAAACCCGCTGCAGCGTCTGATGTCAAGAGTCCCGGTCAGATCCACAAACAGATCCAGACTCCGAAGACTCTCTCGGCGGCGGAGAAGAAGCTCCAGGACCGGTCAGTGATCTGCACTCACACACCACACACAAACTGATCCATCAGCAGCTGTAATAATGGAGAATCATGTGGTTCGCAGAGAGAGCGCGCTGCAGAACGCAGACGATGAAGGACGAACGAGTGCGAAGAAAGTCAAGCGCAAGCGTCCGGATGAGGAGGAAGAGGAGCGACCCGGCAAACGCAGAAAGAACAAGAACAACGCAGAGGAGCGAATCAAGCTGAAGCGGACGGTGTTTGTGGGGAATCTGCCGGCCAGCTGCACGAAGAAGGTGCTTCAGTCGGTCTGTGGATCGACCGTCTCCTCCTGACCCTCACTGACCGCTCTCTCTCCTCTTGTGTTGCAGGATATCCTGTCCCTGTTCAAGCAGGCTGGAGCCATCGAGTCGGTCCGCTTCCGTTCAGTGGTGCGTGATCATAAACTCCGTCACGTCGAGTGATCGACCGATAATTTGTGTGTTTATTTACTGTTTTTGACACGATTACAACACTGAACTGGACAAACCATTTTATTTATAACAATCACTCCTCCATGCATAGAAAACTAAACAAACCTTATTAGAAAGCAGCAGCACTAATGTCAACAATAAGCAAAATAAATGTAGAATGTCTAATAAATTAAAGACAGGAGTCATATCGACTTTTTTAAACTACAGTTTTAGTAGATTTATAAGCTGTTTAATAGGCTAAAGAGTAATGTTGAATAACTAAATAATATTGGATATATTAAAAAAAAACATTTTATTGCATTTCTCAACTGGTATGTAATATTAGAATTATTAATAACGTTTTTGTCGTTCTAGATGCTGAAATATCTGCTAACAAAGCGCTGTTTATCTACATTTACACAGAAATATACTCAAACTGCGAGATGATAAATCATTAATTTCCATAGAGTTGTTTACTTGGATGTTTATTAGTGGATTAATGCTTATATAGTAAATGTTTATATAATTACGCTGTTTTTTTTTTCACGAGACTAATGATGAACAGACGACAGAGAGAGAATTAAACTCAGCGCTTTTATTTCCAGCATGTGCTCATTCATGGCTGTATCATTTAATTCATGCAAAGTTACATCTTGTCGGATTATTTTACGTCATTCCATTTCTTAGAGACATAAACTGCATTTATGTAACATCTAATTTGTGCATTAAAGGCTATGTTAAATAAAGTTTACTAACTACAGGAAAGCATGCAAGTGTACTTCACCTGTGCACGCCGTTGTCTCGTCTCCTCTCAGATGCGCTGTAATGGCGATCCTGTGCGCAATTCTCAAAACAACCACAAGATGGTGGTGTTTATCGGTAGATCCGATATTATAAAACCGATATCTGATTATGGTAAAATGCTTAAATATCGGTCAATCTCTAGTCACATCACTGCTGTGAGTTTAAAGGATTAGTTCACTTTCAAATGAAAATTTCCTGATAATTTACTCTCCTCCATGTCATCCAAGATGTTCATGTCTTTCTTTCTTCAGTGGAAAAGAAATTGAGGAAATCATTCCAGGATTTTTCTCCATATAGTGGACTTCACTGGGGTTCAACGGGTTGAAGGAACACAAATTATCATCTTGCATGTGCTTCTGCGTCACCTTTCCACATGATTACGTCATGCGTGGAGCATCACAGAGCAGTGCAAGACGAGCATTTGTGGTTAAAAACTATATAATGTTTATTTTTTTAGAAAATGTCTGATGGTTTCTCTAGATTAGACTCTTATTCCTCGTCTGGGATCATGTAGAGCTCTTTGAAGCTGCACTGAAACTGACATTTGGACCTTCAACCCGTTGAACCCCAGTGAAGTCCACTATATGGAGAAAAATCCTGGAATGTTTTCCTCAATTTCTTTTCAACTGAAGAAACAAAGACATGAACATCTTGGATGACATGGAGGAGAGTAAATTATCAGGAAATTTTATTTGAAAGTGAACTAATCCTTTAACACGTGTGTCTTACAGGTTCGTGAAGACCCGACCATGTCCCGCAAAGTTGCGGCCATCCAGTGAGTTCCAGTGATTCTTATTAAAATAACACATTTTCCAGATTTTTTAATCATCTGAAACGTGCTGCGACTGTAACAGCGCGACTTATTTTCTGGAAAGTACGGTACTGATCTTGTCTTCATTTCTAGGAGGAAAGTTCATCCTAAAAAGCAGAATATTAATGCTTACATTGTGTTCAGAGAGGAAGAGGCGGCGGCTGGAGCCCTGAAATGGTACGAGATCTTTTGTAGATGATCACTGTTTATAAAGCAAATATTAAAGACATGCATTTGATCTTCTGCAGGAATGGTCAGGAGATTGAGGCGGGTTTCCATATCCGAGTGGACCGAGTCTCTCAGCGCTCCGGAGTGAGTGTCTCGATATAATATACTGAAACATTTGATGATGTTTTTGGGCTCAACCTGAGCTTTTTCATGCTCAGACAGATGAACATGGGAACAAATCCAATAATCAGTCTTATTTTCTCCCACAGCATGATCATAAAAGGTCCATATTTGTGGGGAATTTACCGTATGGTGAGTAACCGTGTTCTGAGATCTCTACAGCTCAGCATCATGTGACTCCACAGTTCCTCAAGTTTGTTCTTATGACAGATATATCGGAGCTTCCGGTGCGGGAACACTTCCTGGAGTGCGGGAACGTGGAGGCCGTGCGTTTGGTGCGAGACAGAGAGTCTGGGATGGGGAAGGGCTTCGGATACGTCCTGTTTGAGGTGAAATAATTGTCCTGTATGGTCTGATTGATAGTTTAGACTGATTTATCAAGTAAAATCTTTGTATAATTGTACAAACTTCAGCTCGTGTATTTGAAATCTTGTTTTTTATTAAGTAAACGTAAGAATAACTTTGATATTGTTAGTAATATTTCATCTGGACTGAAGCAGGTTTACTCAAATATGATCATCAGGTTCATCTCTGCTTTAAAACTAAGCATCAAAATATCATCTTACTGAGATATATTATTGGCAGATATCAATATTTATATGCATGTAATCAGAACGTCATCTTAATTTTTGTCCATATAATGCACTAGTTCATATTTTTGCTCAGTTTGAGTCTCTGAATAACACTGAGCTGTTTTTTCCTCCATATTCTCACTATATGAGCCATAAACACCTTGTGTATTGAATATAATACATAACATATGCAAACTATTATTGTGTTGTTCTGTGTCAGAGCCCAGATTCAGTGATGTTGGCGTGAAACTCGACGGCTCCACGTTACTGGAGCGAAAGATCAGGGTGAAGCGCTCTGTGAAGAAGGAAAAAGTGAAGAAATCACATCAAGGTCGTCAGTCAGAAGGAAAAGAGCGATGGAGAGGAGGAGGATTCAAAGGTCCAAAGCAGGAGTTCAGAAACAAGACGGGAAGAACTCACTCCATGATGAATCCTGGCAGGAAACCAACACAAGCTTCATCGTTCAAGGGAGAGACGGCAGATCCTGCTGCTAAGAGAGGGAAAGGACTGAAAAAGAAGTTTAAGCACAAGAAAAAGAAACCTGCTGTTCACATTTAATGCCTGAGCTTTTATTTAAATGTTTTTGTGTCACAAATAAAGACGTGATTAAACAAACTGATGTTTCCGTCTCTTTATAACAAGCCAGATGATTTTAAAACCATTTAATGCATGAAACTTATTGTCATGACTGTTATCTGTGTTTGAGAGAGATGAACATTCAGATTCTTTAAATTGCAATTTAGTGCACAAAAATCAATTAATAATGGAGGCACACGAATGACTGATTCATCTGTTTTTATTTGGAGTTTAAAAAAAGAGGAAACTCTTCCCTAGTTGAAACAGAGCACCATTAAACGTGCTTCATATCCCACAATGCCACAGCAGACAGCCTTCGACAATAACTTAAATACATGAACACAGATAAACGACAGCAGCTGCTTCAACATTCATCAATGACAGACAGAAGACACTGTAAACATCCGGTCTATGAGCACATTTACTGGTTGCATGATATATTTATTTATTGAACAAAAACTGCAATCATTTGTTAGTAAAAAAAGACAATAATGGATGTTTACAGGTCATGCTCGTCACTGAAACACTCAGACTCAAAATTTAGAGAGCACACATTTCATCTCAAACGCTTCTTCAAATCCATATCTGTGCGTTCAGTGGATGGAAATGGGCAGACAGGAAGTGATGTCATGGAGCCACTGGAGTTCCTGCTACTCGATGTCGTCGTCACTGACGCTCTGAGCGCTGACGATACGCTGCACGAGAGAGAGGCGGAAAACATTACATTTGCATAGACGTTAATAAAAACAATCGGGTCATTGACGAATACGGTTTTAAAAGTGTAAAAAAACATAATGGAGATATAATTCATTTCGAATGAGATTATGTGGTTTTTATAATCAATTAACACTGCTTTTGTCATGTTTTACAAGATTTGTCACCAAAAAAGTCATTCGGTTTAACCAAAATTTTGGTTTTACTGAATGACGATATTTTCAATCAATGCTAACAGGCTGATATCTAGCAAAAGGACAATCAAACATTTTATATTTAGTTCAAGTTTTTAAAATATTACAACATTTTCCATGTTTTATAGCGGTTGTACCGAATGACCTGATGTTTTCGGGACATGCGTATGATCAAGAGAAAACATGAATTTATCAAATAGTTAAGAGAGAGTTAGTGACTTTGCTTCATGACCATGTGGTCCTTTACAGCTGTCTGAATGATGTCACATCCTGTCACATGATATTGACCACATGACTTGATCCAAAATGGTCCCTTTACATCGGTTACTCCGAATGACATCAATGAGATTCATTTTTCCAGACAATCTTTCTCATAAAGCAACAATTTCTACACATAATTTTAATATTTTGCACTATGTTGATATATGATGTTATAAAATCATGCCAGAATAAAAAATATATACATTTATTACATTTTAAGATATTTTAATCACAAATGAAATGGCTGTATTGGCCTTTGGACGGTTAAACCGAATGACCTTTTGACACTTCAAAATCTTTTATATGAAGCAAAATATAATTAAAACCTTTTGAACTCAATAAAAGAGATCTAGTTGTACTACCTTACATACTCTGGATGTCATATCTTTGTTTTTTATTATTATTATTATTATTATTAAGGCCTTTGGACAAAAAAATGACCCGTCACATCATTGACCCTGATATCTATCCCATTATTACGGAAGCTTGGTTTAAAAAATTTAAATAATAAAGTAGCTTTTTCTCTCACTTTTTAAAGTTTCAGACAGATATAATTGTGAGATATAAACTGAGAAATTCTGAGAAAAAGGCAGAATTGTAAGATAAAACGTCGCAATTACTTTTCCTCTCTTATGTAACACATGCGCACACGGCAGATTCTGACCGTGTTTCAGTCGGTCAGTCGGTCAGTGGCGTCTCACCTGGCTGATGGTGGGCAGTTTGGTCAGCAGCATCTGGAAGACCGGAGGAGGAAGCGTCTGCTGCAGAACCTGCAGGAGCTGCTGTGGCTGACCGCACACGGCGATCGCATTCGTCAGGTGATCCACGCCCTTCTCATAGTCACCTGAGAGAGAGAGGCATGATGGGTAACAGCTCTGAGGAACAGACAGAGCGACAGGAGCGAGATCTCACCCTGAGCCAGCAGCTCTTCTCCCAGCTGGATCTCCTCCAGGAAGAACTTCTGAACGGCTTCAGCGTCTTTCAGGTCTGGTAACTACACACAGAAATAACTCTTCATCTCTCCATCAGAATCACTAGAGTGATGAAGAACAACATGAATGTGTGGAAATACCCTTGATAATCCTGCTTTCTCCTGAGCCGCCTTCTGCTTCTTCCTTCCTGAAACAACATCACAATCAACTCACAACAGATAGATAGAACACCCATGAACGATAGAACAGAACAGAACATGACATGAACGATAGAACTAGATAGAACGATCCTAGATAGATGATGATAGAATGATAGAAGATAGAACGATAATGATAGAAAGATAGATAGAACGAAAGAATGATAGAAAGATAGATAGAACGATAGATAGAAAGATAGATAGAACGATCATAGAAAGATAGAAAGATAGAACGATAGAAAGATGAAACGATAGAAAAGATAGATAGACGATAGAATGACAGAATGATAGAACGATAGAATGATAGAAAGATAGATAGAACGATAGAATGATAGAATGATAGATAGAAAGATAGATAGAACGATAGAAGAAGATATAGATAGAACGATAGAATGTAGATAGAAACGATAGAAAGATAGAACGATAGAACGATAGATAGAACGATAGATAGATAGAACGATAGAAAGATAGATAGAGATAGATAGAACGATAGAACGATAGAGATAGAAGAAGAAAGATAGATAGAACGATAGAAAGATAGATAGAACGATAGAATGATAGAAAGATAGATAGAACAGATAGAACGATAGATAGAACGATAGAAAGAAAGATAGAACGATAGAAAGAAAGATAGAACGATAGAAAGATAGATAGAACGATAGAAAGATAGATAGAAGATAGAAAGATAGAAGATAGAAAAGATAGAACGATAGAAAGATAGAACGATAGAAAGATAGATAGAACGATAGGATAGATAGAAAGATAGAAAAGATAGATAGAACGATAGAATAGATAGAACGATAGAAGATAGAAAGATAGATAGAACGATAGAATGATAGAACGATAGAAGATAGAAAGATAGATAGAACGGATAGAAGATAGAAAAGATCGATAGAACGATAGAAAGATAGATAGAACGATAGAAGATAGATAGATAGAAAGATAGATAGAACGAAGAAAGAAAGATAGACGATAGAAAGATAGATAGAACGATAGAACGATAGAAAGATAGATAGAAACGATAGAAAGATAGAGAACGATAGAATGATAGAAGATAGATAGAACGATAGAAAAGAAGATAGAACGATAGAAAGATAGATAGAACGATAGAATGATAGAAAGAAAGATAGAACGATAGAAAGATAGAACGATAGAAAGATAGAACGATAGAAAAGATAGATAGAAAGATAGAATAGATAGAGAATAGAAAGATAGATAGAAAGATAGATAGAACGATGATAGAACGATGATAGATAGAAGATAGATAGACGATAGATAGAACGATAGAAGATAGATAGATAGAGAGATAGAACGATAGAAGATAGAACAGATAAAGATAGAAGAAGATAGAACGATAGAAAGATAGATAAACGATAGAACGATAGAAGATAGAGAAGAACGATAGAAAGATAGATAGAAACGATAGAATGATAGATAGAACGATAGATAGATAGAACAGAATAGATAGATAGAAAGATAGATAGAACGATAGAGAAGATAGATAGAAGATAGAGATAGATAAAGATAGAAAGATAGGATAGAAGATAGAAGATAGAAGATAGAATAGATAGATAGAACGATAGAATTAGAAAGATAGAACGAACGATAGAAAGATAGATAGAACGATGAGATAGAAGATAGATAGAACGATAGAATAGAAAGATAGATAGAACGATATAGAGATAGATAGAAGAAGAAGATAGATAGAATGATAAGATAGATGATAGATAGAAGATAGAACGATAGAACGATAGAATGATATAGAAAGATAGATAGAACGATAGAAAGATAGAACGATAGATAGAACGATAGAGATAGACGATAGAAAGATAGATAGACGATAGAAGATAGACGATAGATAGATAGAACGATAGAAGATAGAAAGATGAGATAGATAGAAAGATAGAAACGATAGAACGATATGATAGAACGATAGAACGATAGAGATAGAACGATAGATAGAGATAGATAGATTAGAACGATAGATAGAACAGATAGATAGAATAGGATCGATAGAGATGAAGATAGACGATAGATAGATAGAAGATAGATAGATATAGATAGATAGAACGATAGAAAGATAGATAGATAGATAGATAGAACGATAGAAGATAGAACGGTAGATGCTCTCACGTTCTCGCAGTTTGTTCTTGTAGTTCGGGTCGCTCCGTCTCTTTCTGTCGAAGTAAATGCAGTAACCGACGAACAGCGCCGCGCCCAAACCCGCCGCGATCCTGCTGCTGCTGCCGCCCATCATGACGAGATCAGACCACACGACACGAGATCAGACCAGAGAAATTATGATGATAATAATAACAGAGATCAGACTGACTGCATGACCCTCACAGAGCCACACGAGAAAAGACCCCGATGACGTCAAAGCCCGTGACAGAGGAGCTGCCGCTGACTTCCGCCTGATCAGAAATGACACTCGGGCACACTTTATCAATCGCATATGGCGATAAAACCATAAAACAAGGTAAGAGTATCTTATGTTTCTGTAGAAAATGAAGTTATTTTAAAATGCAACCTTTAGAACAATTACGCCCTCGTTTTTAACAGCAGATGGCAGTAAAGATCCACTGCAGAATAATATCGACACAAACTCAGTTTTTTTATTTATTTATTTATTTGCTAGTTGTTCCAAGTTTTGTGGCATTTAAAAATGATTTAAACATTTTATTTCAATACTTACAGCAAATAAAATGCGTATATATATATGTACAGAGAGAGAGAGAGAGAATAGTGAAATATTATTCCACTGTAAATCAGTTGTTTTCTATGTGAATATATAGTAAAGTGTAATTTATTCCTGTGATCAAAGCTGAATTTTCAGCTTCATTACTCCAGTCTTCAGTGTCACATGATCCTTCAGAAATCATTCTAATATGATGATTTGCTGCTCAAACATTTATGATTATTATCAATGTTGAAAACACTTTCATATTTCTGTGGAAACTGTGATGCATTTCATTTTTCAGGATTCTTTGATGAATAGAAACTATTTGAAATAAAAGTGTATATGAGAAGAAAGATTAGAGTCATGATGATGTTGAATGTGTAAATGATGTCATAAGTACTCCATTTCAATGACAGTCAAAGTACAAATTTCACTAAAACTATAGTTACATATCGTATGTATTTTCCATATCGAGTGTTTCGTGTATATCTGAGTGATGAACAAACACTATGACAACAAAACTAAAAACAAAATGGCTCGTTAGTGTTTTTATTGCTCGGGATTGTGCAGTTGCTCACTCTCTCATTGGCTGATTCCTGTAGTAGTCTCCGCCCACTCCTCCTCCACCAATCAGAACACCTGCTGTTCCCTCTGCTTTAAAACCTCTCGCGGTTAAAGACGCGTCACTCGAATTGTTTTGAATGGGAGAAAGTGCAGCGCGCAATATGGCGGAATGAGTCCCGCCTTCAAAATTAGAGCCAATCACCGACTGGTAAAGTCATCGCGTCACTGCAGCGGCCGTTAGAAGCTCCGGTTCCTATAGAAACAGTCAGGCGCGCGCCTCAGAAATGACACGCAAGAGACGCGCATTTAGGACTGCGCATGCGCATTAGCTTGATCCAGCCTGAAAAATACCGTCTTTTGTCATGATTCGAGCGTTTAGAAACTGTGTATTTCTCCTCTCTTTTGGAGTCTTTATTAGTTTGTGTGTTCCTCATATATCTGCTGACTGCAGGAGAGATCCATTATGACTCGTGTTTGCAGAATCAGCGCGATTATAGAGACCTGATCAGTGACGTGTCTAATAATTATCTTCAGTCTGAAGCGTTATTTAAAGGGACAGTTCATCCAAAAATGATCATTCACTCCAAACCGCTTCTGTGAAACACAAAAAGAGATTTAAAAAAGGATAAAAGAAAAAGCAAAAAAGGTTTATACTACTAATTTTTGTAACATAAAAAATTAACATTTGCACACATTCATATATATATATATATAGTAAATGTAGAGTAAATTTTTTTTTACTTATTTTTTTCCCATCATTTCAACACAAAATATTCTCCTGGAATCAAACCTCGCGCAGAAGCTCATCTGAAGTTGAAGCGTGTGGTTTCTACAGACGCTTCCTTCAGACACAGAAAGCTTCATTATTTTTGCCCAGAGCTGCAGCTGTTTCTGAAGGTCTGGAGAACGGGAGTCTCTCCAGGAGACGCAACTGAAGAAATCCAGTGTTACGACTGGAATAAAACACAGCAGGAGTTGAGCTGCTGCCCAGGAACGTCCGGCCAAAAGCCTTTATGGCAGCAGAGGCTGGATTTTCCAGGAACCCGGAGCTGCCTGATGTCATCCGATGTGTTTTCAAGGAGGAACACGTAGTGGAAGCTGGAGTGTGATGGAGGTCTTCATCACTGGAGCCAGAGCTCTTGTTTTGGCCTGAGGTCTTTATAGAGGCTCCCGGCCCTCGGTTCGGCTCCAGAGCGTTTCACGGTCAGTAAACAACACTTCTCTCCCAGAAATCGTCCCGTCCAATCACAGCGTCCGGCACCTGGGTCATCGACACCTGCTCCCCGTTTCTGCTTGGATTCTCCAGTGCTGTCAGCTGTGAAACTGAGAATAGATGAGAAGGTGTGAAAGAAATTAATGTGTGTGTGTGTGTGTGTGTGTGTGTGTGTGTGTGTGTGTTCAATAGGGGTCGCTGCTGCATCAGACTCCAAACACACACTCACACCGAAGATCATAACATTAGTTAAGGGTTTAGCTCACCCAGAAATGAAAATAATGTCATTAATTACTCACCCTCATGTCGTTCCACACCCGTAAGACCTTCGTTCATCTTCAGAACACAAATTAAGATATTTTTGATGAAATCCGATGGCTCAGTGAGGCCTGAGCAGCAATGACATTTCCTCTCTCAAGATCCATTAATGTACTAAAAACATATTTAAATCAGTTCATGTGAGTACAGTGGTTCAATATTAATATTATAAAGCCACGAGAATATTTTTGGTGCGCCAAAAAAACAAAATAACGACTTATTTAGTGATGGCCGATTTCAAAACACTGCTTCAGGAAGCATCGGAGCGTTATGAATCAGCGTGTCGAATCAGCGATTCGGAGCGCCAAAGTCACGTGATTTCAGCAGTTTGGCGGTTTGACACATGATCCGAATCATGATTCGACACAAAAGATTCATAACGCTCTGAAGCTTCCTGAAATTTTCATTTTTGGGTGAACTAACCCTTTAATCAGATTTGTATTTGCTTGATTGTTTCATAAGTAGAAATGAACACTGACTCTGTTCACTCAGTTCTTCTCATTACGAATGATTCATCATGTTTGTGTTTTTGGCAGATGTTTCCATCCAAAGTGACTTCCAGTGCAGTCCAGATTTGATCAGTTCATGTTCCCCGGGAATCGAACCCATGACTGACTGTTTGAGCTATTACAGTATAATTCTAAAGAAAATATGTCATTGTAATGTGTGACTTTTCCCATTTCAGCTGATGTCATCAATCCCTCTTATTCATCAAGAAGGTCACTTTTCATATTGAACATGTTCATCCTGAACGATCTTTAACACCAGTACAGTGGATGAGAGCAGTCATGTGTGTACTGTACTGTACTGGAGCGTGACGTGTGTCTGAGGCGGCAGTGCAGCGGCTCCGAGGGGAACAAAAGCCTCCCAGTGTGGCGTTTGTGATCCGCACCTGCTCGCGGCTCTCCTCAGTTCCTGTGTGTTTCTGCCAGCCCGGCTCATCCACAGGAGACTCTTGGCTCGGCGCTCGGCTGCAGATGGCCTGGGATTGATGCTCCGCACTGGATCTGATTAAAGCCTTTGAGAAGAGACAGGCATTGATCATGTCGAGCTGCATCCGAGAATACCAATTACACCCTTTGAACTGCCTTTAAATTATATCAGCATCCAATAATTACGCATCCATGAATAGTCATCATCGGGAAACAACATCCTTTTCTCTTGTCATGGGGCTTCGAAGCTGCATAATCAGTGTGTTCTGCTGGAGCTTTCCTGATGGGATGAGCCGAGACTGTGAAACGGCAGAACGTTTCTAATTTTACGATATTATATATATATATATTACTATTATTATTTTATTACTATAACAATTTTATTTTAAAGAAAAATACATTTTATTATTGTATTGGTATATATTAGTATTAATATTTTATGAATATTACAATATTATTTCAGTTCAGGTTTTGTTCTCATCTTTTAAAAGATTTAAACTTTTCTAATGCAACTGCTAGCAATCGCAATTATTGTTTATTCTACGATACCAGAAACTATGTTTACCAATTTTTCACCTTTTAGCCCAAAATAACTGTGTGGGTGCGTTAGTTAGCGCTGAAGTGACGGGATTGTTTTTGCTGAGCACTTCACTCCTCACGCTCTGCGCTCCACAACTTTGAAGTCTTTGTTTCGGGACGAAAGGCACATGAATATTTTGGCACGTGCCCGAGGCCATGTTTTCTGAGCAGGACTGGAATGAAAGCCTTGGAAAACAGCACCAGTTTAACTGCGTTTACCCAAGTCTCCTCTCTCTCTCCCTGTCTTCCCTCTTTTCTGTTTTCTTCCCCCTCCGGCTCGCCTCAGGAAATACTGAAATGATGAAAGGCACTTGCGTCTTCTTCTCCGTCTCTCTCCTCACATTCATCATGAGCCTGTTCACATTTCCTGTTTACAGGCCTGAGGGCAGGAGACAAGCCTCTGATGATGATGATGATGATGATGCAATCGCACCTCACTCTCACCGCGGCCTAAAGTTGCACATGTTCAGTGCCGCATGTCTAGTTTCAGCCAATGGCCTTTTGACACTGCCGTGTCCAGATGAGTTTAGCTCTTTCAATGCTAAACTTCACGAATTATAATAATACATTTTAAATTTTAAGAATATTTCACTGTTTTTACAGTATTTTTGATCAAATAAATCAGAAGAGACCTCTTTCAAAAACAAAAATGTTTTTTATGGTTTTAGTTTTAGTTAACTATACTGGTAAACATTATATTCGCTCAAATATATATCAAGCACCAGAGTTGTTTTTGATTTCACGCTTGCTGTAACCTAATAAAATGCATCAATGAGTCAAAGTTCACACATAATGTGATAAGAAAACCAGTTTAGTGAACATTTACAGACACGGGTGTGTAAAACACAATAAATGATCTCTGTTGATAATAGTACACCTGTAAAACAAACACTAGAGATTTGCATTGCCATCTCGTTTCCCTGTACGTCATTTGAGCCTTGTCTGACTGTGAGCACAGCACAACACACACTGACACAGCACTTTTATGTTTTAATAAATGAGTGCATCCTTCTCACAGTGTGTTTAGCTCAGGTCACAGAGGGTTTGCATGCACATGAGGACTGGCAGGCATCTGGACGCAGCGGCTTTTCACATCTTCTATTAAAATAAGCTGAAGCCTGTTTTGTTTATCACACACACAGATGGTGCACTGATTTAATTACACTTCAGTCCTGTCACATACAGACACGAGAGCCACACCGGACCACGCTGACGCTAAAAATAAACTAATCTGAGAGCAGGGGTTCGGGTTAGGGTGAGTTTCTCTGTTTGTCCGCTCCAGCTGTCCTCCTACAGCAACTCGGCTTTTTGTTTGTTTTTATAGCCGACCTGAAATGTGAACACCGCAGCGTACAGCTGCCCTAAAAATACAAGTTGTCCATCTTAAAATATCACCCCAGGCCCTGGTTTCACCCCTCCAGGGCCTCAGGGTAGGGAGAAGGACAATTGAGACGATTCCCTGCAGCCAATCCAAGTTCATGAGACACGCCTGGAAACTTCCACTTCGACCCACTGCGAGTCAGGGTCATCATCATCAACTAAAACTAACTACAGGGACATCGTTATCAACTGAAACTAACTACAGGGTCATCATCATCAACTAAAACTAACTACAGGGTCATCGTTATCACTAACTAAAGGGACATCTATAACTACAGGGACTAAACTAACTCATCATCATCAACAACTAACAATCAAACTACTGACATCGTTATCAACTGAAACTGATCAACTAACTACAGGGTCATCATCATCAACTAAAACTAACTACAGGGACATCGTTATCAACTGAAACTAACTACAGGGTCATCATCATCAACTAAAACTAACTACAGGGTCATCATCATCAACTAAAACTAACTACAGGGACATCGTTATCAACTGAAACTAACTACAGGGACATCGTTATCAACTGAAACACTACAGGGAAACTAACTAACTACAGGGTCATCATCATCAACTAAACTAATACAACTATCAACTAACTAACGGACATCGTTATCAACTGTTTCACTAAACTAACTACAGGTCATCATCAACTAAAACTAACTACAACCTCGTTATCAACTGACTAACTCGTTATCAACTGAACTAACTACAGGGACTAAAACTAACTACAGGGACATCGTTATCAACTGAAACTAACTACATCTCAACTGAAACTAACTACAGGGTCATCATCAACAAACAAACTAACTACAGGGACATCTCATCAACTAAAAACTAACTACAGGGACATCGTTATCAACTGTCTAACTTACATATCAACTGAAACTAACTACAGGGTCATCATCATCAACTAAAACTAACTACAGGGACATCGTTATCAACTGAAACTAACTACAGGGCCATCATCATCAACTAAAACTAACTACAGGGACATCGTTATCAACTGAAACTAACTACAGGGTCATCATCATCAACTAAAACTAACTACAGGGACATCGTTATCAACTGAAACTAACTACAGGTCATCATCATCAACTAAAACTAACTACAGGGACATCGTATCAAGAAACTAACTACAAGGTCATCATCATCAACTAAAACTAACTACAGGGAAAACTAAACTAACTACAGGGTCATCATCAACAACTAAAACACTACATACGTTATCAACTAAAACTAACTACAAGGGTTCATCAACTAAAATAACTAACAGGACAAAACTAAAACTAACTACAGGGTCCTCATCATCAACTAAACTAACTACAGGGACTCAACTGAAACTAACTACAGGGACATCGTTATCAAAAAAACTAAACTACAGGGACATCATCAACTAAAACTAACTACAGGGACATCTTATCAAAACTAACTACAGGGTCATCAATCATCAACTAAAACTAACTACAGGGACATCGTTATAAAACTAACTACAGGGTCATCATCATCAACTAAAACTAACTACAGGGTCATCATCATCAACTAAAACTAAATACAGGGTATATCATCAACTAAAACTAACTACAGGGGACATCGTATCAAACTAAACAACTACAGGGACATCATCAACAACTAAACTAACTACAGGGACATGCTCAACTAAAACTAACTACAGGGTCACATCATCAACTAAAACTAACTACAGGGACATCGTTATCAACTAAAACTACTACAGGGTCATCTCATCAACTAAAACTAACTACAGGACATCGTTCAACTAAACTAACTACAGGGTCTCATTCTAACTACAAAATCTCAACTACAGGGTCATCACAACTAAAACTAACTACAGGGACCATCACAACTAAACCTAAACTACAGGGACATATCACTAAAACTACTACAGGTCAACATCAACTAAAACTAACTACAGGGTCATCATCATCAACTAAAAACTAACTACAGGGTCATCAAACTAAACTACTACAGGGTCATCATCATCAACTAAAACTAACTACGGTCATCACTCACTAAAACTAACTACAGGGTCATCATCAACTAAAACTAACTACAGGGTCATCATTATCAACTAAAACTAACTACAGGGAAACTAAAACAACTACAGGGTCATCATCATCAACTAAAACTAACTACAGGGTTATTATCCTCAACTAAAACTAACTACAGGGTCATCATCATCAACTAAAACTAACTACAGGGTCATCATCAAACTAAAAAAATACTATCCTCAACTTAACTACGGGTAATCATCATCAACTAAAACTAACTACAGGGTCATCATCAACTAAACTAACTACAGGGTAATCATAAAACTAACTACAGGGAAACTAAAACTAACTACAGGGTACAGGGTCATCATCATCAACTAAACTAATACAACTCAACTAAACTACAGGGTCATCTCATCAACTAAAACTAATACAGGGACATTATCAACTAAACTAACTACAGGGACATCGTTATCAAAAACTAACTACAGGGTCATTCATCAACTAAAACTAACTACAGGGTTATTATCCTCAACTAAAACTAACTACAGGGTCATCATCATCAACTAAAACTAACAACTAAAACTAACTACAGGGTCATCATCATCAACTAAAACTACTACAGGGTCATCATCATCAACTCACTAATCAATCAACTAAAACTAACTACAGGGTCATCATCAACTAAAACTAACTACAGGGTCATCATTATCAACTAAAACTAACTACAGGGTCATCAACACAACTACAGGGTCATCATCTCAACTAAAACTAACTACAGGGTCATCAACTAAAACTAACTACAGGGGTCAACTAAAACTAACAGGGTCTCATCAACTAAAACTAACTACAGGGAACTATCAACTGAAACTAACTACAGGGTCATCATCATCAACTAAAACTAACTACAGGGTAAAACTAACTACAGGGTCAATCAACAAAACTAACTACAGGCATCAACTAAAACTAACTACAGGGATTATCCTCAACTAAAACTAACTACAGGGTCATCATTCATCAACTAAAACTAACTACAGGGTCAACAACTAAAACTAACTACAGGGTCATCATCAACTAAAACTAACTACAGGGTCATCATTATCAACTAAAACTAACTACAGGGTCATCATCATCAACTAAAACTAACTACAGGGACATCTCAACTAAACTAACTACAGGGACAATCAACTAAAACTAAATACAGGGTCATCATCAACAACAAAACTAACTACAGGGTCATCATCATCAACTAAAACTAACTATCAACTAAAACTAACTACAGGGACAATCAAACTGAAACTAACTACAGGGTCATCATCATCAACTAAAACTAACTACAGGGACATCGTTATCAACTGAAACTAACTACAGGGAAACTAACTACAGGGACATCGTTATCAACTAAAATAATACAGGGTCATCATCATCAACTAAAACTAACTACAGGACATCAACTAAAACTAACTACAATCATCATCAATAAACTAACTACAGGGACATCGTTATCAACTGAAACTAACTACAGGGTCATCATCATCAACTAAAACTAACTACAGGGATCAACTAAAATAACTACAGGGTCATCATCATCAACTAAAACTAAACAGGGGGAAACTAAACTACAGGGACATCGTTATCAACTGAAACTAACTACAGGGTCAACTAAAACTAACTCAGGGTCATCATCATCAACTAAAAACTAACTACAGGGAATCAACTAAAACTAACTACAGGGACATCATCAAACTAACTACAGGGACATCGTTATCAACTGAAACTAACTACAGGGACATCGTTATCAACTGAAACTAACTACAGGGTCATCATCATCAACTAAAACTAACTACAGGGACATCGTTATCAACTGAAACTAACTACAGGGTCATATCAACAACTAAAAACTACAGGGCATCATCATCAACTAAAACTAACTACAGGGTCATCATCATCAACTAAAACTAATACAGGGACATCGTTATCAACTCTAACTACAGGGACAACTAACTACAGGGACATCATCAACTCATCATCAACTAAACTAACTACAGGGACATCGTTATCAACTGAAAACTAATACACATCATCATCAACTAAAACTAACTACAGGGACAACTGAAACTAACTACAGGGTCATCATCTAAAACAACAATCAATAACTACAGGTCATCATCAACTGAAACTAACTACAGGGACATCATCAACTAAAACTAACTACAGGGTCATCTTATCAACTAAAACTAACTACAGGGTCATCATCATCAACTAAAACTAACTACAGGGTCATCCATCAAACCTAAAACTAACTACAGGGTCATCACCATCAACTGAAACTAACTACAGGGGTTAACTACAATCTCTAAAAACTAATACAGGGTCATCATCAACTAAAACTAATACAGGGTCACATTATCAACTAAAACTAAACAGGGTCATCAAACTAAAACTAACTACAGGGTCATCAACTAAAAACTAACTACAGGGTCAACTAAAACTAACTACGGGAAACTAACTACAGGGTCATCATCATCAACTAAAACTAACTACAGGGTCATTATCAACTAAAACTAACTACAGGGTCATCATCATCAACTAAAACTAACTACAGGGTTCATCATCAACTAAAACTAACTACAGGGTCAACTAAAATAACTACAGGGTCCTCAACTAAACTAACTACAGGGTCATCTCAACTAAAACTAACTACAGGGTACTATCTCAACTAAAACTAACTACAGGGTCATCATCATAAAACTAACTACAGGGACATCAACCTCAACTAAACTACAGGGATCATCAACACTAACTTACAGGGTCAACTAAAACTAAACAGGGTTCATCATCAACTAAAAACTAACTACAGGGTCATCCTCAACTAAAACTAACTACAGGGTCATATCATCAACTAAACTAACTACAGGGTCATCATCATCAACTAAAAAAACTACAGGGTCATCTCAACTAAAACTAACTACAGGGCAATCAACTAAAACTAACTACAGGGTCATCATTATCAACTAAAACTAACTACAGGGTCATCATTCTCAACTAAAACTAACTAAGGGTAACAGGGTCATCATCACTACTAAAACTAACTACAGGGTCATCTCTCAACTAAAACTAACTACAGGGTCATCATCATCAACTAAAACTAACTACAGGGGTCAACTAAAACTAATACAGGGAACTAAAACTAATACAGGGTTATTATCCTCAACTAAAACTAACTACAGGGTCATCATCATCAAAATAAAACTAACTACAGGGTCATCAACTAAAACTAACTATCCTCAACTAAAACTAATACAGGGTATCATCATCATCAACTAAAACTAACTAAAGGGTACAGGGTATCATCAACTAAAACTAACTACAGGGTCATCATTATCAACTAAAACTAACTACAGGGTCATCATTATCAACTAAAACTAACTACAGGGTCATCATTATCAACTAAAACTAACTACAGGGTCATCATTATCAACTAAAACTAACTACAGGGTTACACACACAGAAACCTCCTACTATTTTAGTGTGTAACATTCCTCAGACGGTCTGTGGAAGAGATCAGATGTTTCTTCCCCAAACGAACAACACTTCTATCCTCTGTAGAGTTGTGCGCATGAATAATCGTGACGTTGATACTGAAACATGTTTTTTTTATTTATACTAAGCGCTGCTGCAGCAATTTGCATATGAAAGAGCCTTTGATGTCTTTATCTGAAACACGCGGCGCTTTGAAGCCTCTGACTCCTACAATATGAATATATAATACTGTCGTGTTCTGATTTGAAGGCCGGAACGAGGCAAAACTGGTTTTCCAAAGTGAACTGAATTTAAACGGATCCTTCATCACACACCTGTCCCTCCTCATCCTCTTTCACAGGTAATCTGTGCGCTAATGTCCACAAGCGCTGAATTAATATGACACTTTGCTGACTAACAAATCAATTAACGGCTTGTCATCTGATTGGAATGATGCTGGAACACTGAATCTGATCTTATTTCATACGTTTTCCTTATTCAGTATCCTCTTACACTCAGGAACACATCACATTAGAGTCGTGAACAGGTGTTCTGCTGTGCTTAACTCAACTTACCATGTGAGGCATGTTTGTGTGGAAAACGCTCGTGTTCGCTGGGATTCTGGGATGTCGTGAACCGTGAGCTGAATGTTTCCTCTCCTGACAGCGAATCAAAGGATGGAATCACGTTGCCAAGACAACACAATCCAACCCGCCACACATTTCAGGAAGAGTGTCTTTACACACGGAATAAACATGTACATGTTTCTGAAGGGTGTCTGTGGCATAAAACGAGATGTTGAACGTCCATAAATTCAGTGTCAGAGATACATAAATAATGCACAGAATTATGCAATATCATAAACCTACATTTGGCATTGCAGTGTTAGAAAAGCTGTAGATATTGATAGTAATATGCAATTTAGATGAACAAATAGATTCAAGCTCTGTAGAAGATAAGATATATAAATATGCTTTACAGCACTGGGCACTATAATGGAATCTAGGGTTTTTTGAGTACTTTGAATCAGTATTATCAGAATGCATCATGCAGCAAACACGCGTCACACGCAGCAGAGCCCACCTGAGGCTCCAGCATCAGATCAAACACTCAAACACACAAAACCCAAATCACTGCCACATGTGTGCGTTCCGTCGCCATGGCAACGAGGCATTCCACAGCTAGTGCAGGGTTGCCAGGTAACGGCTGGGTTGAGTGTGTGTGTGTGTGTGTGTGTGTGTGTAGGTCAGGACAGTATTTAGGTCTGTGAGGAAATCTGCTAAAAACACTCTCAAGGTTACGAAGACCTGGAAAATAATCTGTGTTTGTTTTCCAGTATCACTTCAGTTTTCCGTTGACTCTTGCTTTCTGTTTTTGTGAAACTGTATTTGAGAAGTTGATACTCGGCCTATTTCTAGTTTTACTTTCTCGCATTCATTGAAAACACAGCAGCGTTTATAAGTTGCTGTTCAAAAGAGCTAAGAGTTTTTGAAAGAGTCTCTCATGCTCAACCAAGGCTGCGTTTATTTGATCAAAAATACAGTAAAACAGTGAAATATTATTATAATGTAAATCAACTGTTTTCTATGTGAATATATAGTAAAGTGTAATTTATTCCTGTGATCAAAGCTGGATTTTCAGCATCATTACTCCAGTCTTCAGTGTCACATGATCCTTCAGAAATCATTCTAATATGATGATTTGATGCTCAAGAAACATTGTGACATTATAAGTGTCACTTTAATGCGTCCTTGATGAATAAAAGTGTTACTGTAGCGCATGTGTGTGCTTCTTTAAATGTTCCGAACATCCTGTCCTGAGCTGATGAATGTTGCAAAACATTTTCACTTGTTTCTAAAGCGATGACACAATGTCATTTTCACTGTCACTCATGATGATAAGATCTCATCTCAAAGGTCACTCTGTCACCGCCGGTGAAACTGTTCTGAAACTAACAATACTCGCACAACTGCATTTTTCGCCTGGAAACACAAAAGCAGCAGCTGACGAAGTTCCTCATCATTGTGTTTCTCTCGTGAACCGGTTCAGATGATCAGTCAGATCAGGTCACCATAATAAACACTCACTTTTGTTGGTTAAGTGCTTCCTTTATGGATATATTATAACATCCGGGAAGAGATGAGAATAGATATGGAGAACTACAGAATGTTCCAGATAAAACATCCAAACAAGAAACGTTCCTCGTGTGTCATTCGCTGAAGGAACTGATAGAAATGTTTTTATCATCTGTCATGATTCAACGATCACCAGAGGAAACGATAAACTCTCTAATATCTTCTAGACAGAAACAATCCTGATTCTCAGATGTTTGTCCCTAATAATGTCTCCTCAGATCTCACTGATGTTCTGCTAAACTGAGCCTGTGTGTGTTCACATCAACACTTCTCAATACTCAGGGTTAAACTCTCATAAATCTCTTCAGCTGTAACAGCCCCTGAGCAATAAATAGCCGGTCATTAGTGATGATTTTGTTCAGATATTGCGCTCATGTCAGTGTGGGTCGGATCAAGGCTTTGGCCTCGAAGTAGCTGGTTGTTCTAAAATGGTTGTCAGCTCGTTCACGCTCTACGCTCATAAATCAGGACGCCGCAGCGAGGCCAGCGCTCCCCGTCGGCCGAGAGGATGGATCACTTTTGGGAAACCGCAGTATCTCTTTCCAAATATATCAGCATGAACTTTGACCTTAATGTCGAGTCAGTCCTCAGCAGAAGCGAACCTCCCTCGCCTGGGAACATGTGAGCGCTTCACATACCTACAGATCTGATCTCGTTACAGCCGGATTCCAACACTTCACACACTCACTGGTGTAGTTCATTAGTCCACTATCAGTCTATAAACGTATGTGTGCATCACGTTCTATCTTTGATCATATAGTGTGATGAAAATGACATTTTAAACATTTACTATTTTGGGTTAAAAAACAACCCAAATTGGGTTGAAAATAGACAAACCCAGTGATTGGGTTGTTTTTAACCCAGCGGTTGGGTTAAATGTTTGCCAACATATTATTTAACTATTGTTTAAAAACTAATATATATATGGCTTAAAATTAACCTAAAATAATGTCTGATTTTTAATGGAAATTAAAAATCAGACACATAATTACTAGAGGCAACAATAATAATCAAAAGGTGAATTTATTAATAAGCAATTTAATAAATTTTTATTGTTTAATTATTATTCATTAAACATATTAATATATGTTCATTTCCAACATATTTTGGGTTCATTTTAAACAAGAAATACAGTCATTTTTAAACAACAGATGTGTTAAATAAAACTACCCAGCAGGTTGGGCACACATTTAACCCAACCACTGGGTTAAAACAACTCAATCACCGGGTTAAAACAGCCCAATCGCAGGGTTAAAACAACCCAAAACAACCCAACGCGGTTAAAACCATTCAATCGCAGGGTTAAAACAACCCAATCACAGGGTTAAACAACT
This sequence comes from Culter alburnus, assembly GCA_028476615.1. NCBI lineage: Eukaryota > Metazoa > Chordata > Actinopteri > Cypriniformes > Xenocyprididae > Culter > Culter alburnus. The sequence goes on along the minus strand of JAOTNS010003472.1, from coordinate 329,482 downwards.
CAATCGCCGGGTTAAAACAGCCCAATCGCAGGGTTAAAACAACCCAACTGCTGGGTTAAAACAACCCAATCGCAGGGTTAAAACAATTCAATCGCAGGGTTAAAACAACCCAATCACAGGGTTAAACAACTCAATCGCTGGGTTAAAACAACCCAATCACAGGGTTAAACAACTCAATCGCCGGGTTAAAACAGCCCAATCGCAGGGTTAAAACAACCCAACTGCTGGGTTAAAACAATTCAATCGCAGGGTTAAAACAACCCAATCACAGGGTTAAACAACTCAATCGCTGGGTTTAAAACAACCCAATCGCAGGTTTAAACAACCAACTACAAACAACCAATCACAGGGTTAAAACAACCAATCACCGGGTTAAACAACCAATCAGGGTTAAAACAACGCAATCGCCACGGGGTTTAAAACAACCCTCACTGGGTTAAAACAACCAACGCGGGTTAAAACAACCCAATCGGGTTAAACAACCCAATCGGGTTAAACAACCCAATCGCAGGGTTAAAACAACCCAATCGCAGGGTTAAAACAACCAATCGCTGGTTAAAACAACCCAATCACTGGGTTAAAACAACGCAATCGCCGGGTTAAAACAACCCAATCGCAGGGTTAAAACAAAAACAAACTGGTTAAACAACGCAATCGCTGGTTAAACAACCCAATCGCTGGGTTCAATCACTGGGTTAAAACAACCCAATCGCTGGGTTAAAACAACCCAATCGCTGGGTTAAAACAACCCAATTGGGTTAAAACAACCCAATCACTGGGTTAAAAACAACCCAATCGCTGGTTTAAACAACGGGTTCAACGCAATCGGGTTAACAACCCAATCGCAGGGTTAAAACAAACGGGCAGGGTTAAAACAACAATAAAACACAATCGCAGGGTTAACAACAACTAAAAACAACTCAATCGCTGGGTTAAAACAACCCAATCGCTGGGTTAAAACAACCCAATCACTGGGTTAAAACAACCCAATCGCTGGGTTAAAACAATTCAATCGCAGGGTTAAAACAACCCAATCGCTGGGTTAAAACAACCCAATCGCTGGGTTAAAACAACCCAATCGCCAACTGGGGGTTAAAACAAGGGTTAAACCAATCGCAGGGGTCGCAGGGGCTGGTTAAAACAACCCAATGTTCCCAACCCCAATTGCTGGGTTTGTCCATTTCCAACCCAACTTGTGTTGTTTTTAAGAGTGTAGCTATTTTAAGTATCCAAAATTAACTTAAATAATATTTTCACTGGAAATTATGCATAATAATGATATTCACTCTGATTGTTCTTCACACATCATCTCAAACTCACTGAAACTCTCATAAACAAGTCAGCAAAATTATATTTTATATTTTATTAATTTATGCATTAGGCAGATGCTTTTTATTGAGTCGAACCCATGACCGTAGTGCTTTAATAACTACTAATAACCACCATTTGATCTGCATTAATAAATATCTCTGTTTAAGGATTTAAAATCTGGGTCTGAGACAAGAGCAATAAAATCTACACAAGTTATAAAAAATAAATGAATGCATGAAGGTAAAAAGTTTTCACGACCATTTTAATGTGACCTTCATATAACAAACTGGTGTGTGTGTGTGTGTGTGTTGCATGTGTCAAGCCTAAGCCTGATAACACTGGCCGTGAGCCATATACTGTAGCAGTCATGCTAATTTCTCTCATCTGTCAGCTGGAGCGACGCCAAACATGCTGAAAGGAGTGGAGATGCCTTTCACAGTCACATGAGGCGCTTTGGCTTTAACTCCCGTCCTCTGAAATCACACCCATCTCACTGCAAGATCAGAATCACACGGCAAGGTGCATCAAAAGGTCATATTTCTTTAAAAAAAGACATCTTACATCAGATATTATAATTGGTTTGGATGCAAAAACTGGAATATGAGAACAAATTACACACCGTTTTAGAACTTTGTCACCAACAGCGAACGTTGTGTCGAGGTTCTCTCAAAGTTATGAGCAAACGTTCTTCAAGCGAAGTTAATAGAACGTTCGTTCAATGATATCTGGTCTTTAATAATGTTCTCAAACAAAAACATTATTTATACATCTTTCTTGGAACGTTTTTATTGTGAAATGTTTTAGTCGGACGTTCATCTAATGTTTTTTAAACGTTGCAAACTACTTGTTTCAAAAGTTCTTAGAACAGTTTTTATTAGCTGGGACAAAAGACAAACGTGCCACGTCTCCAAACACCGATGCATCTGACATTAACACACGGATAACAGCGGCTGTGATGAAGGGGTTAAACGTGTGACAAACACTGTGGCCTTTGAGTGAATGACGCGAGGCGCGGCCCTGAATCCACTGCCAATCTGTGAAGGACACGAAGATTAACACTGACCCCAGAAAGGACACGCTCTCCTCGACATCTCTCTCCCGTTCGCCAAACAATATGAGACTTAAAGCTGCGGTACGTAACTTTTCTGTGTTCAAAATTTGTCCGAGAGCAGCTGATCTATCACACAGTTTGTGTCTCTTGTTGTTATTGTGCAGCAACACGACTCTCAAAGTTTATATCTCAAAGTAAACTGCATTTCTCGAGACAGATGCCTGAAATGTGTTCAAAATGTTTATCTTAAAGTCATGAAAGGGACGTTGCGCTGGTCTTTTCCTCTCTATTGTGCCGTATATCTGAGAGAAACGCTTTGCAAACAAGAACAAATGTAGGGCGGGGCTTGATTTTGTCTGTGGGGAGTTCATTGGATGGTTGTGGTTTGCTATTGGTGGATCTCATGTGAGTGACAGGTTGCCCCGCCCTCATCATCAGAGAAAAGAAGAGATGCTGCAAGAGGGAGGAGAAGATAGGAAGGAACATGAATTTAACAGCTTTATTTCTACAGCGCTTTATACAGTACAGATTGTTTCATAAACAGGAGAATATCAATTCAGAACAGAACAGACCTGAAATCAGTTTCTCCTGATCAAGGAACAAGCTTCATCATGTAATCTATAGTTGTTAGTTGGTTGCTACAGCAAACTGGTTTGTTTGACCAGCACACGTCTTTTCCATTAGCTGCTCTCAGCCTGAACTCCTCCGTCAATTCTTTCCTCTCATTTTCCTGTCTGAAACCCATCAATAATGTTGCGGGATCCTCAGAGACTGACGTTCCCTCACAGCCCAGAGCTTCAGTCGCTATTCTGTGCTCTACATGAAGCTAATTTAGCCTCCGTCTAACATGTGACCGACTATTCCCGCGGGACGCTGGGAGAATTCCAGTAACCCAGTAGCCGACCCACACACACACACACACACACACTTGAGTGGTGGATCCATTAAAGGATTTATTTCCAGGCGAGAGAGGAAGGAGGGCAGGCCTGCCGAGATGATCGCTCACATCTGTTCACAAGAAGAACTGATTCTCTTTCCTTTCTTCATTTACAGTTCACAGAGAGAGGACAGAGCCGAGAAACAACTTCAGACAGCAGAAGGTGAAGGAGAGGACGTGAAGAGTCTTATGAGGGTTTCTTATAGCACATGTTTGGGTCTAGAGCTCCCAACGAACAGGGAATGTTCTCAGAACGTTGTGTCAAGGTTCTCTCAAAGTTAACAGGGGTGGTTGATTACGATTGGACTTTTTTAACTTTAGTTAGTGTGTAATGTTGCTGTTTGATCATAAACAACATCTGCAAAGTTACGACGCTCAAAGTTCAATGCAAAGGGAGCTTCTTCCCGGGTTAGTGACATCACAAACCCTAAAATTTACATAAACCCCGCCCCTGAGAACACACAACAAAGGGGGTGGGGCCATGTTGGGCTGCTTTAGAGAAGAGGAAGAGTTGTTGTAGTAGAGTGTTGTTGTCATGCCGTCATTTTACGCCGGACTGCTTCACAAACGAGGGTCAATTCAACACAAAAGATGAACATGACGGCACATGCTAGTGGATGAGTTGAATCAACTCCACAGCAACTACATCAATTTATCCACTAACCATTCAGAAACGTCTAAAAGTTTTAACTTCTTCCTGAGTCTCTCCATCAGTGTCGACTCCGGTTTGAACAATGTAAGGCTGAACACTTTCGTCATTTTGTCTGCGTGAGATTGTCCTGTTTTGTTGTTGTTGAGCTGTTAAAGCTCCGCCCTCTTCTGGAATGGGGGCGGGAGCAGCAGCTCATTTGCATTTAAAGGGACACACACAAAAACGGCGTGTTTTTGCTCACACCCAAATAGGGGCAAATTTGACAAGCTATAATAAATGATCTGTGGGGGATTTTGAGCTGAAACTTCACACACACACTCTGGAGACACCAGAGACTGATATTACATCTTACGTGAATAGGTCTCGTTTAATTCCCGTGAGAGAGCGTACAGATGCAGCCGGGATTTGAGGTGTTTTAGTTGGTGATATGGAATATCATTCATCTTTCACACACTCACTCATCTTCTCACACTCTGGTTTAGAAATCACATTTGTTCACAAGCCTGAAAAAACGCATTTTGAAAATAAACGCTTCAGTTTGCAGCAGAAGATCTGTGAGGAACATGTGGGAACGCATGAAGAACAGCCTTGATCCAGGGCTGGAGATGATCCGCACGGATCCGGTTGGCTGAGGTCAGAGCGGCTGATGGGTGTGTCGCCTGGATATCCATTTCCAAAAATACACACGAGGAAAGAGAAACTCTGATGCAAATCAAAACTCAAACCCTCTGGACGTCCCGTCGGGATTCAGCTGTTAGAAATGGACTTTCAGTCGTCTTCTCACTTTTTAAGTTGCAGTGTTGATTTAAAATATTAAGAAAAGCTATATTTAACTCTGGATTACTTCCAAACACAGATTAAGTGGATGACGTTATTGATGAAGTTAGTTTTCAGTAGTTTGATGTGACTGTGATCCTGCAGTCAGGAGATCTTGTGATTTTATTATTCTGAACCTGATGTTTTCTTGCCTTCAGGTCATGAGATAAACATTAGCAGAACAGAGAGATGCGGAGGAGGAGTTTCCCAGCGGTGTGTGTGTGTGTGTGTGACGCAATCAGACTGACAAAAAAACCAGGCCACAGTAAAGCCCTAAAGGAATGAAGCACATCACAGTTTTTCCTCTCTCTCTCTGTGTGTGTGTGTGTGTGTGTGTGTGTGTGTGTGTATATCAATAGCAGGTCAGACACAGGCAGACGGGAGTTTTCCATGAGTCGTCATTCACACAGTTTGGCCTCTGCATTTGCTTGTGTCAGCATGTCTGTCACGTATGAGTGTGAAAACAGAGTTGTGTGTGTGTGTGTGTGTTGTGTGTGTGTGTGCAAACATCACAGCACTCAGGCTTGCAATCCTAAAAAAAAAGTAAAAAGTTGAGATTACTGGAGGCTTTTTCTCCAGAAAAACATCTGTGAAGCTGATTTCTCGGATGAGTGTTATTTATGTGTGTGTGTTTATATATATATATAAGTATATAATGTCACAGTGCATATTTAATGCAAAGCAACTTCTGAGCACTCTCGTTCTGAAGTGTAAAGTGAGTCTCCACAGCATCGCTGTGTGTGTGTTATTCCCGGTGTGGTTCGGAGCGGGGCAGCTCGGCTCAACAGGCTCCATGGAAAATGCCGGAGGCCCGACGGGATATCAGCAGATTGGAGTGCCAGCATGCATCCCAACACGATGACCTGCTGGAGCCTGTGTGTGTGTGTGTGTGTGCAGTTTTCCTCTCTTGGCTCAGTGGTGTGTTTCAGTATTGTATCTGCTCTCAGATGTACGTGAGTAAGTGCCAGTGCTGTTCTATTCACAGGATTCACAGAACCGCTTCAGACCCGAGTGTGAGTTTCAGCAGGACGGTTTCACCCTCTGAACACACGAGACCAAACGGCCCTGATCCACATCAGTCGAGCTGGAGAGGGTTAGTGTGTGTGTGTGTGTGTGTGAGGGGCTGTGCACTTACCGCTGGCTCGAGCGTGAGGGTCAGTGTGTGTCCAGCGTTTCTGTTGATTCACCGTCTGACTGACAGCTGTGAAATTCTCCATCACAGACGAATGACCGAGTCATAACCTTCCTCAAGCGTCCGTCCTCAACCTCAGAGACACTGAAAGAGCACAAGATGTTTCTTGAGCAGCAAATCATCATATTAGAATGATTTCTGAAGGATCATGTGATGACTGGAGTAATGATGTTGAAAATTCAGCTTTGATCACAGAAATAAATTACACTTTACTATATATTCACATAGAAAACAGTTAATTTAAATTGTACAAATATTTCACTATTTTTACTGTATTTTTGATCAAATAAATTCAGCTTTGATCACAGGAATAAATTACACTTTACTATATATTCACATAGAAAACAGCTGATTTACATTATAATAATATTTCACTATTTTACTGTATTTTTTATCAAATAAATTCAGCTTTGATCACAGGAATAAATTACACTTTACTATATATTCCATAGAAAACAGTAATTTTAATTGTAAAATATTTCACTATTTTTACTGTATTTTTATAAAATAAATTCAGCTTTGATCACAGGAATAAATTACACTTTACTATATATTCACATAGAAAACAGTTAATTTAAATTGTAAAATTTTCACAATTTTTACTGTATTTTGATCAATAAATTCAGCTTTGATCACAGGAATAAATTACATTTACTATTTATTCACATAGAAAACAGCTTTTTACATTAAAATATTTCACTATTTTTACTGTATTTTTGATCAAATAAATTCAGCTTTGATCACAGGAATAAATTACACTTTACTATATATTCACATAGAAAACAGCTGATTTACATTATAATAATATTTCACTATTTTTACTGTATTTTTTATAAAATAAATTCAGCTTTGATCACAGGAATAAATTACACTTTACTATATTTCACATAGAAAAAGTTAATTTAAATTGTAAAAATATTTCACTATTTTTACTGTATTTTTTATAAAATAAATTCAGCTTTGATCACAGGAATAAATTACATTTTACTATTTATTCACTAGAAAACAGCTGTTTTACATTATAATAATATTTCACTATTTTTACTGTATTTTTTATAAAATAAATTCAGCTTTGATCACAGGAATAAATTACACTTTATTATATATTCACATAGAAAACAGCTGATTTACATTATAATAATATTTCACTATTTTTACTGTATTTTTTATCAAATAAATGCAGCTTGGTGAGCAGAAGAGACTCTTTCAAAAACAATGATTCCAAACTTTTGAACACTAGTGTATAAATATATTTAATATGCATTTACATTCAACAGTGTGAGTGTGAAAATGGTAACAATTTGGTGCAATTGTCACCTTAAAGAGTTATTTTAAATAACCTATTAAACATAAAAATATTATGCAACACATTTCTCCTTATATAGAACATTTTTGGCATTAAGGGTTCTTTAAAATTGAGTCAAGAACCCTAGAGATCTGTACAGAACCCCAATAAAGATCTTGAGGTCATCTTGGGCTTTTCTTTCTCACTCTGCAGCAAACGCCCTTGATGTCGAGCCTCAGACTGCTGTGATTGAGCCGGATGTTCCAGCTGTAGTGATTATAGTGGAATATCAGCAGATGAAGGACGGACGAGTGTGTTTGGATGTGATCTGTACCGCTTGTGCCCCTGAATATTGTGTCTGCTGTAAAATAACACCTTCACACACACACACAACCTTGCACTGTCTTTTACACACACACACACACACACACACACAGTCATCCAATCCGCTGTGAAGTTGTGTGTCCTCCACTCCCACCAGATCCTGTTGCTCGGATCCATAGGTGACGTTGTGTCCGTGTGGAGAGTATCGGTTTCGCTCTGAGCCTCGGTGAAGCAGGGATGAGGGTGGAGCGACGGCACAGCGCTGAAAGAGTACAAACACAATGATCCTGAAACAGAATGAATCAGTATCACAATAGTGGAGGCTCATGGGAAACGACATTTCCAGATAAGACAGAACATGAAGCTTTCTGTGAGAGATTACAGGTGAAGTTTATACCAGCCAAATTCACACATAAATAAATTGGTTGGCGTCTATTTCTGACCGCAGATGCACTACTGCAAAAAATAAGAGATCTTGTACATGTAAAGTTGAGTTCATCCACAATACAGCAATATTTGCCCATAAATAATTGTCTCGCCGCTGTGAGTCCAGAGGGGACGTCCTTCCTCTACAAATCTAGGTCATTCCGGGCCGCTCCTGCCGCGCCACCTTAAAAAAAGAGAGGAAAATGAATCCGCAGGGATGCAGGAGACATCTGGATGATTTTTCCACTGAGCTCATTTCTGAAAAAATACGAGAACAAGGTTGTAGAGAATTGCACAGAAATAGTTCATAACAGTGTAATTTTCTTGTGGAATACAAAATAAGAGTTTTCAGTACAACAAGAGTTCATGATGACATACAAACACTATAAAAGTAGGTCATATGGCATGCGAACAGGGAACGTTCTCAGAACGTTGTGGCAAGGTTCTCCATCGTCCATAGCGTTTCAGTAACTTCAAAAGTGTTAGTTCACCCAAAAATGAAAGTTCTGTCATTAATTCCTCTCCCTCATGTTGTTCCACACCCGTAAGACCTTCATTCATCTTCAGAACACAAATTAAGATATTTTTGATGAAATCCGAGAGACTCGTCCATAGACAACGAGAAGATTGTTGAATAAAGTGGTTATTTTGTTTTGTTTTTGCGCACAAAAAGTATTCTCGTCTCTTCATAACATTAAGGTTGAACCACTGCAGTCACATGACTGTTTTAACGATGTCTTTAGTACCTTTCTGGACCTTGAATGTGTTGATTATATGGACGAGTCTCTCGGATTTCATCAAAATATCTTAATTTGTGTTCTGAAGATGAACGGTGTGGAACGACATGAGGGAGAGGAATTAATGACAGAATTTTATTTTTGGGTGAACTAACCCTTTTGAAGTTACTGAAACTCTATGGACGATGGAGAACCTTGCCACAACGTTCTGAGAACGTTCCCTGTTCACTGGGATATAGTGCACGCTCGTTCAAAGTTATCTGGTCTATAATTGTCTCAAAATGTTAGATACGTTAAATACATCATTCATGAACGTTTGTTCCAGAACATTCAGAGAACACTCAAAAGTAATGTTCCCATAATTTTAAAGAATGTTACAATAGAATTTTAAACACATTTTTATAACTCATTGTGAACATTAGCAAAACGTTCTTAAAACGAGGAACAGACGTTTATGATTAAAGTTTAAATCTCACAGAAATGACACGTGAGAAACAATGAAATCTGATGATGTCACTGACTTTAAGTTATGTTTGTTCCTCACAGTTTTTTTATTCTAATTTCGTGGTTTGCTGGTTTAGTGGGTCGGACGGGGAATTCAGTGTTTGTTTCTTCTCGTTCTGAAAGCCTGCTAATCCTCTTTAAACACTTGTTCTCTCTACACGTAATTCTCTATTTCTGTCAAGCTAAACTTCCTCCTCTCCTGACAGGCATATTTCAGGTCAGTAATCTATGAAGCTGTGACGCACCTTTGGGCTATTTACTCTGTGTGTGTGTGTGGTGTGTGTGTGTGTGTGTGCTGAACTAAGCCGGCCAGAATCGCTGAGTCAGTCACTTGCGTGGGCCGTGTCTTTTGTGGCTCTGACTCCGCCCCCTCTGTGATCCGCCCACTCTGCTCATTTGTTTAACTCAGTGTCACCATTAGTTGGCTCCGCCCCTCTGTTTCTAAAAAAACAAAGCCAGTGAGAGAGAGAGAGAGTTTTGTTTTCCTGACTTCATTCTGTATGAAACCCTAAAGTATGTGACCTTTCCACAAAAATCTTTTCCACATTTTAATGGCGCCTCACACAAAAATGTGCACATTTAAAGTTTAAAGGCTTCACAACCTCAAACAAATACTATATTAACAGTGCAACCCTAAACTAAAATATATTTTGATTTATATGTTTTAAGATGGCTCTTTTCCGTACAACACCATTAAAGTACTGTAGTTCATATGGCGTGTGCAGTATATCCCAGGGAACAGGGAACGTTCTCAGAACGTTGTGTCAAGGTTCTCTCAACGTTATGAACTAACGTTCTTCCAGTAACATTAATAAACGTTCATCTGGTCTCTAGAGTGTCATTTCAGACAGTTGATAGATCATCTGATCATCTCTGTCCTTGACCTCCGTCTGTATTCCTCCGCTCCTCCGTTGCGAAACTCTCTCAGTGTCAGTCGAGCAGATTTGCGCTCATTGGTCGACACCCATTTCCACCCAGACTCACAAGCGCGGTGCAAAGGTTACGTGTGAAATCAATGAGCTCTCTGGAATCCATTCAAAGTGTCATGTTGATAAATCTTTGACGCAACCCCTCCTGCGGCGCTGAGCCGGTTTAACCGCGGCTCACCTGAACACAGATAAGAGTCTGTCAGGGTTTAATGTTTTACTATGGTACGAGCGGCCGATGGTGAAATCACTGAGAGCAACGAATGTGAGTGTGGAATATACTTCAACGTCTCAATGAAGACGATTAAATCTGTTTAGATTCACCAAGATACCTGTAATCAAACGTCACGGATCCATTATGAACTCAATCACTGAGGCGCAGGAGGAATTAACCCTCTGTAAGGTCTCTAAATGATCAACATGAGCTGATAAACCCGTCGCACTCAATCTCCTCCAGTCCTTCTGATAGTTTAGACTGATTTATCCAGTAAAATCTTTTAGTATAATTGTACAAACTTCAGCTTGTGTCTTTCAGCTGTGAAATCTTGTTTTTTATCAAGTAAACGTAAGATTAACTTTGATATTGTTAGTAATATTTCATCTGGACTGAAGCAGGTTTACTTGATCATCCAGAAAAATCAACATGATCATCAGGTTTATTTGTTCATCTCTCAATCATCATTGCATTGCATTTTAAAACTACATAAACTAAGCATCTAAATATCATCTTACTAAGACATATTAATGGCAGATATTGATATTTATATGCATTTTATCAGAACTTCATCTTACTTTTTGGTCATATAAATATCAGCATCTGCACTAAATTACATATTTTTGAGCCTCTGAATAAATTTACACCATGTTCTCATTATTTCAGACTATATGAGCCATAAAAGCCTAACATAAAACACATTTTCTGACTATTATTTTATATGTCAGGCTTTTAAATTAGGTTGTATTAAAATAATCAAACTTAATTAAAATGCTAAAAAACACATGAAATCAATGTGTGTATAGTTTCTTTATTATTTCCCCCCTCAACAGCTATTGATTTATTAAAGTTCTTGAAACTACTGGAATCACAAAAATAATTGTGGTTAAATTATTCACAACAGTTACATTCCCAGTTTCTGTTAAACGTTTGAAAACAAGCATGACGAGCCGTCAGTTGTTGGAGATAATATGTAGTTTGTGGTGATATAATGTTGTTTAAGTGGAACAAGCAATGCGGATCAAACAATTACTTAATCGACCAACTTCCTTCTTAAAGTGGTAAAACCACTGGTTATGCAGGCATAAATAATCCTCTGTTTATGAAACACTGACGTTTGTAAATACTCTATGGCTGCTTATGCGGCATGTGTGAGTAATTTTATTTCCTCATTTGTATTTACTGTAAAGGCACTACATGTGTTGTGCAACTCGCTGTGTTTACGAGCATGTGGTTTCCAGTGAATTCAGCTCAGTTCACAGTACAGCGGTCGGACAGGGCGTCCACTGACACACCGTCCAGTAAGCATTCCCTCCACACACACACACACACACACACTGACCTGCAAACAGTGCAGCACAGCTGTAATTAGAGGTTGAGTCATGAGTTGCACAATACAGGACGTGTAATCATATTACTGCAGCTTATCTGTCTCGCCAAGGGCACCTCGTGTACTCTGCTCCTCGCATCAGGCCACGCTCCGTCTGTGTGTGTAAAACAGATAAACACAGAGATAACTGAAGCGACATACATCCAGTTCACACAGCATTAAAAAGACATGAGCACAAGCACTGCCAGTTAAAAGTTTGGAATAATGATAATAAAGAGTCTCTTCTTCTCAAGGCTGCATTTAATTGATCAAAAATACAGTAAAAATAGTGAAATATTTTTACAATGTAAATCAGCTGTTTTCTATGTGAATATCTAGTAAAAGTGTAATTTATTCCTGTGATCAAAGCTGAATTTTCAGCATCATTACTCCAGTCTTCAGTGTCACATGATCCTTCAGAAATCATTCTAATATTTATGAAACATTTATGATTATTATCAATGCCGTGCTGCTTCAGATTTTTGCGAAGTTAATACTTTTATTGAGTAATAAATTGATGAAAATTGATCAATAAAGACATTTATAATGTTACAAAAGAATATATTTCAAATAAATGCTGTTCTTTTGAACTTTCTATTCATCAAAGAATCCTAAAAAATAAAATGTATGACGGTTTCTACAAAAATATGTTTCTTGAGCAGCAAATCATCATATTAGAATGATTTCTGAAGGATCATGTGACACTGAAGACTGGAGTAATGATGCTGAAAATTCAGATTTGATCACAGGAATAAATTAGACTTTATTATATATTCACATAGAAAACAGTTAATTTAAATTGTAAAAATATTTCACTATTTTTACTGTATTTTTGATCAAATAAATTCAGCTTTGATCACAGGAATAAATTAGACTTTACTATATATTCACATAGAAAACAGTTAATTTAAATTTTAAAAATATTTCACTTTTACTGTATTTTTGATCAAATAAATTCAGCTTTGATCACAGGAATAAATTACACTTTACTATATATTCACATAGAAAACAGTTAATTTAAATTGTAAAAATATTTCACTATTTTTACTGTATTTCTGATCAAATAAATTCAGCTTTGATCACAGGAATAAATTACACTTTACTATATATTCACATAGAAAACAGTTAATTTAAATTTTAAAAATATTTCACTATTTTTACTGTATTTTTGATCAAATAAATTCAGCTTTGATCACAGGAATAAATTACACTTTACTATATATTCACATAGAAAACATCATATTTCACTGTTTTTACTGTATTTTTGATCAAATAAATGCAGTGAGCAGAAGAGACTCTTTCAGAAACATTAAAAAAAATCTGAATTATTCCAACCTTTTGAACAGCAGTAAACGTCAGTGCTCATGTGACACTGTTTAATCTTTACACTGTCCTCAGTGACGGATGTGATCAGATCAGTTATTTCAGGACACAAAGTTTCATAATATGCTTTGTAAAGTGATAAGTTGCGGCTTAAGAAGCTTCCCAATCTAAACCTGACATTTTATATTACCTACATTGTTGGCTCTTTGACAAACTGCTTTTGTTCCTCTTTTGCAAGTGTTAAATGCACAAATGTAAACAAAGATCTGACTGATAAGGGAGAGCGTACAAACCCATTCAAAGCTCTGCTACAGGAAGTACATTCAGTTATTGTTCTCACAGCACCTTCAGAAACGAAGGTTCTTCATGCAAGCGTCTCATTCACGAGCTTCTCCATCTGGAGTCAATGAGAGGAAAGATAAAGCTCTCCACAGACAATGGCACAGGCTGGATTTCTGCGGTCACCTCATAATCTGGCCCGGATCACAGACACGGAGGGAAGCCAGGAAATGTCTCCAGATACTGGAAACGCGAGTTTGATTCATGAGCGATGTGCAGCGAGAAGTGTTTCTTGACAGGAGCACTAGTAAAGAGGTTTTGGTTTAGCACATGTGCTGTCCAAACCACACAGATGAAAGACACGGGAACAGTGCACAGCATGATTTATCTGCAGAATAAGTGTAAATTAAATCTCAAACTTTCTGATTCTCATTGTCCACAAAAATATTTAAAAGGCCCAGAAATCTCAGCTCCTCTGGTTCAGAAACACTGGTCACAAATGAGGTTTGATCAGTAAAAGTGATGCTTGTCTTAACAAACACCACTAATTAACCTAGAAAAGCCACATTTCCAAATGAATCATGGGGTAATCCGCAGAAAAATTCATGGAGTGTGGAAGGATAAACGTCATGAGAGAGAGAGAGAGAGAGAGCAGGAAAAATAATGGCTGTCTGTCTGGACATTACATAAGCTGTCATTATGTGCCATTCTTGCTTTGGGGCTTCGGTTACATCACAGTGAACTTTGTCGTGCTGTGCTGATGTTATATTTTTGGAAGCCGTGTGAACAATTACCTGAATAGTGAACGACAGCTTCACTTTATAGAGCTGAGGGGGGAAAAAAACGAGGGAAGTGGGGAAAGTAAACAAGAACAAAGACATCCGTCTTCCCGTCAGACGCTCCAGGGAAAAGAGGAAAAATGAATACAGTTCAAGTGAGGATTGCTGATGAGTTCACAGTTTTCTCCAGGAAGAAATGAGTGCATGAAGAAATCCACGGAAACGGTCAGATACTGTATCATGTGCGCTGTAATATGAACCTGTCGTGTAAACATCACCGGCCTTGATAAAAGATCGTGTCATCGTGACATCAGTCTTCATCTGTTTCGTGTTAAACCGCTTTTGGCTCCAGAACTGAATCAGGAAACTGAATCATGCTGTAGAACAGCAAACTCTCGAGGGCGCTTCAACATGATTTAAAATATGCCAAAACAAATCTGATAAAACAATTAAAAATATTATTTTAAAAATGTGTATTTCTTGTTTTAATTCACCCCCTCAAGAACTGTTTTTTCACAGAGGCTTGGAAAACCTGGATATAAAGTTTTTAAATAAATGTAATATGCAAATCAGCATCTCATGTTGCATGATCCATTTCTGAAGGATCATGTGACACTGATCTAATTATGCTGAAAATTCAGCTTTGATCACAGGAATAAATTTAAGTTTACTGTATATTCGCATAGAAAACAGCTGTTTTAAATTGTTTACTATTTTTACTGTATTTTTGATCATATAAATGCAGCTTTGGTGAGCAGAAGAGATGTCTTTCAAAAACATATAAAAAATCTGAATTATTCTAAACTTTTGCACTATGTATGACCTGGAAAAGTCATGTAAAGCTATTTTTAGAAGCTAAAAATGTTTTATCAGGTAGAAATTGTATAAAAAAAAATTAATCTCACGAACAACTGAAGTAATGGGGCTTTCGATTATTGGAGATGTTTTTTCTTTAGAATAATTTGCACTGCATAATAAGGAACATGCATTAAGAATGTAAATTATTTTGATTCCATGTTAAAAGTTATTACCATATTTAATGGGTTTTATCTCTCCGCCGCTGCGGCTGTTGTTGTTCTCCAGCAGATGTGCCGCAGCTGGAATCTCTGGTGACTCATTGGCTGCGTTGCTTCAAAGTTCCAGCCTCCCGGCTGCCATGGCAACTGCAGAATGTTTGGCAGCGGAGAGAAGTAATGGATGCGGGATGAGAGAGAGAAGCAGGCCAAAACAGAAATGGAAAAAAAGAACGAGAGAGAGAGAGAGTAAAGAAGTGAGAGTCTGTAGTTTGGCGCTCATCCAGAGCAACCATAATGCAGAGACAGAAATGAGGCTCTTGGCGGGACACCAGGTCTCAGAGAACAAAGATGTGTGTGCTTCTAACGCCGGCAACTGGGGCCCGCTTGGCAGCATGTACGTTTTCCCATCAACCTTTGCCTTGGAAGCACGCCACTCCAGTTTCCAAGCCTGCAAAGAGGATTATGGCAAGAGCGAGAGGAGGGGAAGAGAGACAGACTGACATAAAAACAGAGAGTGAGAGAAAGCATGATTCAATCTCCAGCTACAACACTTTCCCCAAAAATCCCAGGGTGAAAGTTCCTGTCCTTTTTGAGTTCAGCACACTTGATGTTTATGGGGTTATTGCTGAACATTTTAACATGCCGCATGTCAGCAGGACATATCCTTTGCATCGGCCTGTTGTATATCTTTCCTCCAGTGTCAAGTGTTTCTGTGCTGATTACTCTGAGAGAAATATTTACTTCTGTCCCGCCCTTTAACAGTGCTCCATCAAGGTGGTGCTGAGATTTACTGCATGCACACTCAGCAGGAAATCTAGTGCATGCTTTTCAATCACATTAAATCAAAGGCTTTCCAGCCTCTGCGGCATCGAGCGGGTAAATAATGCACTTCGTACTTTCAGACAAGAGCCAAACGCGGCAACACTCTCAACGCTCTTTTCCTGTCAAACTGCCTCCGTATTTCACTATGCGGGAGGTCTGCTGACATGAAAAGGGAATGTCGACCAAAACATTGTAAACAGGAAGTGGTTTGTCACACAGGCTATCCAGATAAGGCCTTGGTCGCCATAGTTACACCTTCCTGTGTGGCGAGCCAACCAGTCAGAAAGGAGACTCTCACTGGGCAAGAGGTAATGTTCACAACATTACCAGAACATGCAATTACATCACTGATTAGACATATTCAATGCAGCAACTCAAAGAGCTGGCCCTCCATTTTGTGAAAAGGCTGTTTAAAGTGAAAAAAAACAAAAAACATCATAGTTAATAGAAGAGCTTGGCTGGATTAAGATATTCACATTAAGGCTATTTGTATAATTCGCAATTCAGCACGCAGCAAGCACCTTTCCTGTCTACAAGAAGATTAAATGAGAATGCTTAATTGGAAAATGTGCTGTTTAAATATTAAACGGCTTTAACACATCAAAGCGTGCCGTACAAAGCTTTTTGTTTAATTATTAAAGGGTCACAGTGTGTGTAAGTAACACAGGAGAGGTTCGCTGTCCTGCGTTCCCTCTCAGATGAGATTTATTGCATCACTTCCCGAGTAAGTAGATGCCTTACACCCTTCAAAACAAAGTCGAATTAACCACAAAATGTGTATCAGCTTGTGAACTAGCAGTTATTTGTGTTTGGTTTAATTAAAGAGGCCAAAAACTCTTTATGTAGTTTCTGGGCTCCAACAGAACAGGTTTTCCTGCTTGAATGTTGATTATTTTCCGCATATTCTCCATTGTTGCAGCTCCTCTCTTCCCAGTCTGTCAGTAACGCTCTGTTTAGTTCCTGTCTCTATGAAGCCCCTCCTTCTGAAAAGCACAATATGCTCTGATTGGTCGGCTGGAGCAGTGTGTTGTGATTGGTGTTTGGGAAATGTCCCGCCCCTTACCATAACCTCCAGTTTCAACACACTACTAACTAACTCAACCAGGCCCCGCCCCTTTATTCTGCGTATGAATTATTTAAATGAGGAATATTGTGAAGAAAACTCAAGATGGAGTTCAGAAACACTGACACTGATATAGAGAAGAACTCCCGTCTTTTTCATGCTCAAACAGCAACATTACACACTAAAGAAAGAAGCAAAATAGGTCTCTTTAAACAAATGTCCCAATCCAACAATGTTTTGTCTCTGTAGTTCTCAGATGGCTGAGATCATCTAGACACCTGACCCGTCTCTTTCTCAATGTCTAACCCAATATCTCCAATCTGGATCTGTCCAATTCTTCCCATGTGACTCAGCTAAGCGGGACAGACTGTCAGTGTGTGTGTGCAAAAGATCCGTCTGGCCGACAATTCCAGGAAACCTCAGAAGGGGCTTATTAAAGTCTGTGGAACGCTGAATTAGATTTTTGCCTCTGCTTTCCTTTTGCTGAAGTAGTACCTGAGGAAAAAAAAACATAAGATATTAGTTTTATGATGATGTTGAATTTTTAGAATTTAAAATAACACATTCATGCCCATCTGGTCAAGTTTATATAATGGATTAATATAGAATAATGTGTATGTGATTCAGCTATTTTACTACTTCAAATATGGATCATGCAATCTTTTTTTTTTTTTTTTACTGTTTTGAGTGTTTCATAATTTAAAGCAGTGTGTGTACTGATGTATTACTTACCATCAATTTGATATGAAAAATCTGATCCGTTGGCTTCTGTTCATCAAAGTTCCAAATAAAAAGAGGAGTATTTAATTTACTGGATTATACAATATATACTGTTAGTGGGTGGGATATTAGGCAGCAAGTGAACATTTTGTCTTCAAAGTTGATGTGTTAGAAGCAGGAAAAATGGGCAAGCGTAAGGATTTGAGTGAGTTTGACAAGGACCAAATTATGATTGCTAGATGACTGGGATCAGAGCATCTCCAAAACTGCAGCTCTTGGGGTGTTCCCGGTCTGCAGTGGTCAGTATCTATCAAAAGTGCTCCAAGGAAGGAACAGTGGTGAACCGGGACAGGGTCATGGACGGACAAGGCTCATTGATGGCTGGCCCATGTGGTCCGATCCAACAGACGAGCTCCTGTAGCTCAAATTGCTCAGAAGTTAATGCTGGTTCTGATAGAAAGGTGTCAGAATACACAGTGCATCAGTTTGTTGCGTATGGAGCTGCATAGCTGCAGTCCAGTCAGGGTGCCCATGCTGACCCCTGTCCACCGCCGAAAGAGCCAACAGTGGACACGTGAGCATCAGAACTGGACCACGGAGCAATGGAAGAAGGGTCTGATGAATCACGTTTTCTTTTACATCACATGGATGGCCGGGTGTGTGTTCAACTCTTACCTGGGGAACACATGGCACCAGGATGCACTATGGGAAGAAGGCAGCCGGCGGAGGCAGTGTGATGCTTTGGGCAATGTTCTGCTGGGAAACCTTGGGTCCTGCCATCCATGTGGATGTTACTTTGACACGTACCACCTACCTAAGCATTGTTCAGACCATGTACACCCTTTCATGGAAACGGTGTTCCCTGGTGGCTGTGGCCTCTTTCAGCAGGATAATGCTCCTGCCACAAAGCAAAAATGGTTCAGGAATGGTTTGAGGAGCACAACAACGAGTTTGAGGTGTTGACTTGGCCTCCAAACTGTGGGATGTGCTGAACAAACAAGTCTGATCCATGAAGGCTCCACCTCGCAACTTACAGGACTTAAAGGATCTGCTGCTAACATCTTGGTGTCAAATACCACAGCACACCTTCAGGGGTCTAGAGGAGTCCATGCCTCGACGGGTCAGGGCTGTTTTGGCAGTAAAAGAGGGACCAACACAATATTAGGAAGGTGGTCATAATGTTATGCCTGATCGGTGTATATATATATATATACACACACATATATAGTAACAAGATTAATTTCACCTAGTAAACTATGTCACTACTCTATCAAGCCCCATCAAATCCCTAGTAAACCAAAAGCCTGTAGCCCGTCTACATGCAATATCCCTGTAAAGTAGATTGTGCAATGTGGAGCGGATTCATGGACTACAGAAATAAAACCAGCCACCCAATCAAAGTAACTAGTGGTGAGATTCTCAAGACAAGGCTGTTAGGTGAGGGATGTTCCAATTCTACTTAACCAGCTTAAGAGCCTTAGGAGGGGGGAGGTTTACCTAGAAAACATGTTGGCATGACAACAAGGGAAAGCCTGCGTAAAGGTCTGAGCCGAGAGAAAATGCCAGTAAGCAACATGTGCTCTAATCTAGCACGTTAGTCACTGGAGAGGATTACGTCTCACCAGAAAGTGTTTGTGCTGCACTTTAAAGCCACAACACTGAACAATGTGTTCCATTCTAATGCAGAAATGGCAAACATTGTTCTGCATGTCCCCGGCAGTCATTCACATTCCCTGGTGTTGCTGACTCGTGCGTTTAGGCGGAACTGAAATGCATGTCGTAATGCTGTGAGAGAAAAGCAAACGACATGTGCGGTGCATTGACAGCCCGAATACTGTTACACATTCTGAAAAGTGTTGCATCACACAGTGAAACCCTTGGCACCGTTTGTGAAGGAGATTTACATGATGTGCATTTACATATTTCCCTTTTTGTCTTAAACCATTTTTGGTTTCATCGCACTCCTCTTCCTGACCACCTGCTATAAATTCTGCTGTCAAAACAGAAATGCAAAAAAGCAGCAGTGATCATGTTTCTGGGCTGCGCCCAACATGCACTCGCTGTCAGCGTGTTTTTGGCTTTGCAGCGTCTCGTCCAGCAGAGCATGTTCACGGATCTCTGGCCTGCTGCCAGTATAGGGTTGGTTTGTTTTTCCACGGATGGGTGAGGTACGTGCCTAACTCTCTTACTTCCTCATGAGCGCCTGCAAAAACAAGTCCCACTCGGTGCCTGCGGCTCCTGAATCGCCTCGCCCGACAAAATCAGCTTTGTGTGCTGAGCCGAAAGACAGACGGACAGTTGCTACAATTCTTACTATGTTGACATAATTCCCTATTTCATTAACAAGAGCACTCTATTTATAGGACATAAACAATGTAAAAATTATTTTTCAAAGTGGTAAACAAAACAAAGATTATTGGCATATGTTTTACAAGAAAATACTAATTCAGTCTTTTAACTTAATGTGTAATTAATTAATAACAATTTCTGAGGGAAAATTGCTTTAAACCAAATTTTTTCCAGTGTAATTGAAAGAGCAGCACCTATGACCTACAAGCCAAGCAAAATTATTGGCCAACTCACTTTCAGTCATGAGTCATGTATAAATGCATGAAAGAATTTGGAAAGGCAGAACCACGTGGTCTAGACTCGTTGTCTTCGCTATGGGACTTTCCATAATTTTGCCAGGCATCATGAATCACATGCTCTTGGCAGGCATGAATCAGGCTTTGAGGTTGAACGAAGTCCAGTGTGGATGAATAATCTACCAGAGCAGATATTCCAGACGCACAAGTGCACTACTGCTGAAATTATTAAATAAATCAGCAAAAACTCCCTCAAAAACGGCTGTGATTTCTCTAAACTGCATCTCGTTGTGCTGTTTTATGTATCTGAGGTTATGGAAGAGTTAAAGGGATGCAGTGGCGCATGACGTTGCGTTGGCAGGAGCGCTGGAATGTGGAACTGTGAGGGTTCTAAGATCAAATTTACTCAAAGCGATCGGCCGTGCATTTAAAACAGTTTTTGAGCAGCTACCAATGCACTGGATCTGTAATTGGGTCATTCCTGTACTGCAGAACCCTATGAACTCTTGATTATTTACACAATGACAAGAAAATTAACATGAAGAGCTAAAGTTAGACATTGCTCATTGAGGGATTGACAGTTAGATTACATGAGGGTCAATTTAAAGATAATTTTTAACCATTTCTTTTCCTTTTCTTTTTTTTTTTTTTTGAGTGACAAACTAACTAATACCATAAAACATAACATAATGCAAATATTTACTGATGTTTGTGCGGTTATTTCCCTCACAAAGTTTTCATAACTTAACGGGAACGTTAGTAAAATGTTCTTAAAACACATTTAAGATAGCTAAGATAGTGACAACAAAGAAAAAACTATAAAATGATTAAGAAATAATTCAAATTCTGTTTGATCAATAATCTCCGTCTTTAAAACGCGTCAATTCGACATTTTTTCGAAAATATTAAAACGTGTATGACGGGCACATGGAAATGGTAAATATTGCAATGCAGAAAACCTATTCGGTCATTCCGTCAGAGAAAAAAATGTGCTATAATTTAATAATCTATCGTCCTAATTACATTTATATCCTTCTCATAGCATGGCGGACGGATCTCCGTCGTGAATACGCACTTTTTGATATGTCTTCCACCTTTTTGTCGATGTTTTCGATCGCTCTTTGACACCCTCAAATACGCTCTCATTCAGCGCGCCGTTCTGTGAGGAGGGAGCGCAGCGCGCATGCGCAGAACGAGTTGTCGAAGAATCAAGTAAATAGAAGCAGCGCGGTGACGTCACCGCTCCCACACTGAGAGCTCGCGGGCTGGAGCGCACACTGCCATGAACTTCGGAGCGTAACTTCACCGTTTTTCTCGCTTTTCGGACGGGGTGGGAAACTACAACGAGATATATTCTGATTTTTTTCCTCATAAGAACGAGCAACATTTGGAGAATTTAGTTGCATATTTTGCTTTTCCCCCGTTTTCAGCAGCATGTCGTCTGCGGCGGTCGCTGCCTCGCGCAGGCAGTCGTGTTATTTGTGCGATCTGCCCCGCATGCCGTGGGCGATGATCTGGGATTTTACCGAGCCCGTGTGCCGCGGATGCGTCAACTACGAGGGAGCTGACCGGATTGAGTTTGTGATCGAAACTGCGCGGCAGCTGAAGCGCGCTCACGGCTTCCAGGAGGGCAGAGATCACCGGGACCGGTGGGCAAACCGGGGAAGGACATCCAGCCCATCAACCACACGGAACCGGGCTCGCGCCCTCCGCAGCCACTGGATCGGTACCCCCTCGCGTCGGACAGACCCCCCAGACTGGGTCCGGAGTACCAGCCGGGACGGCAGGCGAACGGGATCCCGGTGCCAAATGGGTTCCCGAAGCCCGACGAGCCCCCGGAGCTGAACCGCGCCAGAGCCCGAACCCGCGTCGGACCGGCGCCGTGCCGCCCAGCCTGGTGCCTCTGGTAAACGGGTCCATCCCGCCGGTGCATGCGCTTAACGGGAGAACCGTGCAGATGGGGATCCCACCGGAGCATGTGGGCAAGCGCGCGGACGACATGAAGGACAAACACCGCGCCGACAGCATGAGCGACCCGAGCGACGGACACAAGCGAGTGGAGGACTGGACACAGAAGGGCAAGACGGTCCGAGACCTGATGGCGCTGCAGAGCCTCGACTCCCGGTTCAAGAAGGAGCACGCCGCGCTGCAGCACAGGATGGGATACGAGAGCAGCTCCAGTGCCTTAAAAACAGGTACTGATCATGCTTTCAAACCGCAGTTTTGTTTCATGCATGCACAATAAAATTAGACATCAAAGAATGCTTATTTTATCCATCATGCAATCTTTGGGATAGTATAAAACACGCCAGCTTCTATATTGTCATAGTTTAAATGAGAAATCAGAGCATGCTTTTAAACTCTAGATTTAGTGTCTGTAGTTCAATCTTTAGAAGAATTTGAGATGGTAAAAAAAATGCTGTAAAACTTCACATCATTCAGTCTTATTTACACATGATGCATATATCGATTAAAACAAGAGGGCATCCTTTCAAACTCTAGATTTTGTTCATATTTTTTTAAGCTGGATTCAATCTTTAGAATAATATGAGATGTCAAAGCATGTTGTAACACTCCATATTGTTCTCATATTTACACATGCATTTGTTTCTAAAACATCAGAGCATGCTTTCACACTCAAAATCTTTGTAAATGGATGCAATCTTTAGAATAATATGCAAAAAACTGTGTTATTTAAACATACATGCAGAGCATGCTTTTAAACTCTAGATTTTGTGTTCACACTCATATATTTTTAAACTGGATTCAGTCTTCATAATATTTTCAGATGTTTCAACATGCTGTCTTATTTACACATGCCTTGTTTTCAAACTCTAGAATCATGCATCTTTATATCTGCATTCAGTCTTTAGATTAGTGTGAGATTCCAAAGCATGCTTTAAACTCTAGAATAAGCGCCCATAATGTGTGTAAATGTGCCGTTTCATCATCCACATATTTTGTCTAAAGCCAGAAAACAGTGCCAACATCAGGTCACGCATGAAGCGTCGGACTAGAGTTTTCCGTCTGTAAATCAAGTGTTTATCTCTCTCTCCCTGCAGACCGCGGTAAGCACTCTCGGGGCATTAAGAGGAAACCCTCTCCTGAGCCGGACGGGGAGGGCACCGCTGCCAAGCTCAACGGCGAGGGTCCGCCGTGGCTGCCGTCTCCATCCGAGGTGCTTAAGATGCCCTCCGCGGCCCTGCCGGGATTCGCAGCCGCTCCACCTTCGACGATCTCCCCGCATTCGCGCACTACCCCGCCAGAGGCGGCCACCGCCGCACAGAACGGCCAGTCGCCGATGGCAGCGCTCATCCTGGCCGCGGACAACGCGGGCACCGGCTCGCCTAAAGATGCCGGCAACCAGGTGCACTCCACGACCACGGCGGCCGCGGGCCGGCGAAACAGCGGAAGCCCCCAGTCGCCCTCCGCCGGACAGAGACGGCTCACTCTGGGCACGGCGACCGCGCACGTCCCGGGCATGGACCCGCAGGCCGGGCACCCGCAGAGCATTCCGGATTCCTCGGTGCCGCCCGGCAGCGTGCCGTTGTGCTGCACCCTGTGCCACGAGCGCCTCGAGGACACACATTTCGTCCAGTGCCCGTCCGTGCCGTCGCACAAGTTCTGTTTCCCGTGTTCCCGCGAGAGCATCAAACAGCAGGGGGCGACGGGAGAGGTTTACTGTCCTAGCGGGGAGAAATGCCCGCTGGTCGGTTCCAACGTGCCCTGGGCGTTCATGCAGGGCGAGATTGCCACCATTTTGGCTGGGGACGTAAAGGTGAAAAAGGAGCGGGACCCTTGATTTTGTTTTTGACAGTTTCAACACCAATCATATTGCATACCATCCAAACGCGAACTAACGGACATGTACATATGAACTTAAGGGAACTTGGTAAACATGGCTGTATAATTTTTTTGACTTTCCCTTTTTTTGAATACATTGTGTTTCTATATTTTTTGGAAGATAAAATGGTATGTACGCACTATAACAGACTCCCTTTCCCCCATTCAGTGGTTGTTCAGAGCGAGCGCTCGGTGTACTAGTAGAACTGGTGGCAGTCCATGTTTAAACACAGAATGTGACTAATACTCTTTAAGCACTTGGCAAAAACTGAAACGCTTTTAGCTGTATTGTATGCACTTGTTTAAAAATTGCCAAATACAATTTCTGACCTTGTAATAACAATCTGACGTGTCTGTGGTTGGCTTATTGTCTGCCCTCGCTGGATGATGCAACGACCTCAACGAGTGCGAAAAGGGAACTAAAAAGGCTGATTTTGTCTTGGTTCATTCTGGGAGTTCATTGCCTCCATAATGGTAACTGATATCACAACAATTTGCAAAGCTAAGGTAACCCAAGAATGCTTGAATTTGGAAGAGTATCTCTGTTTTTTCCTCCTAACACGCAAGCCGTGACTTGTATCGCACATTGTTTTCCGCCTCCATGTGGAGTAACCCGATGCCGCGTGCAAGCCGACACTCTGCGTCTATTTTTATTCACATGCTGCCAGTTAGGAGCTCGTAAATGATCTGTCCTTTGGCCTTTTTTGGTGGATAAAGACCCGCGACGTTAAACATTTCAGCTGCGTTAGGATGACATGCTCTCAAGGTGCAGATTGGCTAATTTAACACCTGAAAAGAAAACAGTAACGCTTTACAATAAGATCCCATTAGTTAATGCATTACAATCAGCAATATGTTTGATTAAATATTAACAGATACAACTTTTGATAAATGTTGACTAAGATTAATGCATGCTTTAGTTCATGTTAAAGAGTTTCAGAGAAACACTTGATCTTGTTTTTTTCCAGTCTTGCACTAATCTGCTTTTGTTAGATTTAACAGGAACAATCAAACTGAACTGTTCAAATTCATTAATTACTGTGTAGGCTCAAAGCATCAACCCACATCGAGTGCTGGCCATCTGACTATATTATTGGAGCTGCGCTGTAGCATATGCTTAATAAAATGTGTCGGATCACGTGGTCGCTGTGCTGGAATTCCTGAGTCACGGTCGGTCGCCGCCTCCCTCTTCACTCTGCTGAAATGAATGGAGATCTGTGTTCTTACACAAGTCACATGTACTCCGGTTAACCCTTTCACAACCATGATGACCTGGAAAACCAGTTTATATTTTGAGTGCTTTTTGTTATACTAGAGTCTGTTTACTTTTCAGTGCAATCAAAAAATCTTCAAATTGAATCATTCCTCAACATGTTTGTTGAGAGTTTGATTAAATCCAGTCAATAGACATGCGTGCATTGCAAGATGTCATCACAGCATGTTGGCAACAAGCAGGTATTTGTATCCGAATCAAAAGCAAATATTGATGGGATGATTCAGACAGAATGAACTGTGGTTGCCTGGTGAATTCCAGCCGTCTTTTCAGTATTCGTAGAAACTCAACACCCTGAGGGGGGAAAAGATTTTTGTCAGAGATGAATCGCTCTACTCCGGTTACGTCGCAGCTCTTTCTGTCTTTTGTTTGCGCAGCTGTCCCGCCCTCAGTGTCAAATGGATGTTTTCACCCGTCACATGAATTTACAAGTTTTTCATGTTTCACAATATCGTTAATGAACCTTTCAGATGTTTGTTATTGTAGGTGACTGGAACACCAGACATTTAAGGTCAACTCAACGGATTTGATAAACATTTAATTTCCAAACTTTGCAAAGCTGAAGAGTTTCAGAAAGACCTAAACTCCACAATAGAGACTTTTTGAGTTTTGAGTTTTCACATTGCTTGTTTATGGTTGGCTTGGTTTCATTAGACTAAAACACTTGATTTCAGTCATAATTCCAAATGAATAAGAAATAGTGGCTTAGAAGAACACAGTCGACTTTCAGATGTAAAAGTCGCATATCAGAAATTGATTTAGCAAAAATTAATGTTCTAAAAGGGGGTTTTCACAACGAATTCCATTGAAGATACATTTTTAGGTTCCCCAAAGAATCCTTCTTGAAACTGTTCTTAAAAGAACCATTTTTTTTCTTTAGTGTGAAGAACTAATAATCTGAAGACCCTTTTTCCATTTGTATGCAATTGGAACAGTTCCACACTCTTAAAAATAGGGCTTTCCATTGCACAAAAGGATGTTTAGATTGTTATAAGGTTCTTCACATGGTTCTTTGGGGAACCAAAAATGGTTCTTCTATGGCATCATGAAACCGTGAAAAGTTCATGAACGTTTAAGGTTCTTCGTGGAATGCTAATAAAGAACCTTTATTTTTAAGAGCATAACATTCAAAAATTTTAAGAAAAACCTGTTGTTTTTCAACGTCCCATAGTAAGTAGTAACATTTAAAAAAAAAAAAAAAAAAAACGTTAGATGAACGTCCAACTAAATGTTTCAGAATAAAAACATTCCATGGATTTGACCAGATAACTATGAACGAATGTTCTATTAATGTTACTGGAAGAACGTTTGTTCATAACACTGAGCGAACCTTGACACAACGTTCCTGTTGGGGTTGCACCATCATTTCTGATTCAGTTGTGTCATTGGCTGTGATTCATGGAATGAACATTTCATCCCTTCATTAAAGACATCAAATTAAAATACCTTTCATTTCAGCATGTTTTGCATCAAATATCGTTCATGGCTTAAAACTCTTTACTGAAGAATTCAGTTCCTCAAATCGAGAAGCGCTTCAAGCATGAAGGCCGCAGTGGAGAATGTCTGCACAGTGAAGTGGTTTGTTTGCCACGTCAGCAGTTTTGGCCATTTGGCCTCAGGGTTCCTGGTGTATCACACGAACACACACACATGCAGAAGAAAAGCCAAACACCCCGGATCACATTCCTGGGCCCCTGCGCTGAATGTCCCAGCCAGAAAAAAACAGAAAGCGGAGAATGTGGACGGCGCAGGGGGAGCGAGCGGGGCAGATATTTCCAGCAGTTGCTCTCACTATAATTAGACAGAATACAGGCGAAGCTTCACGGCCATCAATCACACGCACTGCAACACCAAGAAAGGAACTCGTGTCCCGGTGACTGCAGGCCTTTATCTGGAGGAAAGCTTTTTATGTCGCACCAAATATAGCGTTCACACACGCTCTGAGCCGGGGACGTGACATGGAAGGGCGCATTTGTTGCCTAGTTACCTGCCGGGAGAGCAAACATCAGTCTGGAAGCAACACTCGGATCTGTGGAACGGGGGAAAGACTCGCATGAGACAAACAAGTCATTAAATCACAGCGGTCGATTCACTGCTGGGTTGTTTAGTATCATTGAGATAATATTACAGTTTTTTATTCATTTATTTTTTTATGTTTTCTACAGAGCCCCTAAAGAGACATGTGATGGGAAAATATGAGAAGTGAGGAAATTTTTTTTTGCATATTGTTTGCATTCCCAGAGAAACTTTGCGTTAATTCGCAAAATCTTTGTAGTTTTTATGAGTGAACACAAAATAATTTCAAATAATTTTTCCGTCACCATGTCTCTTTAGGGGCTCTGTAGTTTTCATTAATTTTAGTTAGTTTTAGTAATTTTGTGTTTTTGTCATTTTCTACGGAGCCCCGCACATGATATGCAGGAAAAAAAAAATAGTAGGCTAAATGGAGGGAGCTAATTTGTAAAACGTGCGTTACTTTAGTTTTTAGTATTTATTTCGTTTGTAATTTAGTTTAGAAAGCTACATGAGGGTGACCAACTCTTTTTTTTAGTGTCCCGACTTATTATGAAAAAATGTTTTTTTCCTTATTTCTTCATTCTTAAATTATCTTTATTGATAGGTGATCACATAAAAGGAGTAATAGTCTTCTGTCACGCGAGAATAATCTAAACAAAGTTAGCCAATCTCTTCATAGTATATTTTGAAGAACAAAATTACCATCCAATCACAATTCGTTATCGTTAACTTGCAGTTGAAGGCGGGATATTAAAGAGCGCGCGCGGACTGAGGAGATCGAGTCAGACGCGAAGATGTCAAAGAAGCCGGTGTGTGAGGATCTTCAAAAAGAGTTTATCAAGGTATTTGACAGTAAGTTGTGAAAAAATAACGCAATGTGTTTTCGCGGTGAATGACACACACCAGCTGTGCTCTCTCAGAAAGCGCGCGATCCCGAATTAATTTCTCTTCGCAGCTTCAGAGACACAGTTGTCAAAATGGCTGCCCATCATGTGAATTATCTCATGTAAATACAGTCGGTTATGGCTTAAGTACACATAAACAGCTCTGTGAAAATCGGATATGTGCAAAGAATATAGATATAGATCCTTGAAAGGGTCAGTAATATGTGTCAGTAATTAGATCCAAGCGTTCGGTCTTAAAGTGACAGTAGCCTAAAATACCAGTCTGTGTCATTAAAGGGTTAGTTCACCCAAAAATGAAAATAATGTCATTAATTACTCACCCTCATGTCATTCCACACCCATAAGACCTTCGTTAATCTTCGGAACACAAATTAAGATATTTTTGATGAAATCCGATGGCTCAGTGAGGCCTGCATAGCCAGCAATGACATTTCCTCTCTCAAGATCCATTAATGTACTAAAAACATATTTAAATCAGTTCATGTGAGTACAGTGGTTCAATATTAATATTATAAAACGACAAGAATATTTTTGGTGCGCCAAAAAAACAAAATAACGACTTATTTAGTGATGGCCAATTTCAAAACACTGCTTCAGGAAGATTCGGAGCGTTATGAATCTTTTGTGTCGAATCATGATTTGGATCGCGTGTCAAACTGCTGAAATCACGTGACTTTGGCGCTCCGAACCGCTGATTCGACACAAAAGATTCATAACGCTCCGAAGCTTCCTGAAGCAGTGTTTTGAAATCGGCCATCACTAAATAAGTCGTTATTTTTTCTTTATAATATTAATATTGAACCACTGTACTCACATGAACTGATGAGGCCTCACGGAGACATCGGATTTCAACAAAAATATCTTAATTTGTGTTCTGAAGATTAACAAAGGTCTTACGGGTGTGGAACGGCATGAGGGAGAGTAATTAATGACAGAATTTTCATTTTTGGGTGAACTAACCCTTTAATGTTAATCAATCAACAAAAGATGTTAAATGTATACATGTTAAATAAACCTTGAAAGATGTAGTTTATTTAATTTGTATCTCTATCGTATTCATCATATTGTTTGTAATTTGCTTCTTTTTTTTAAATAACAAAAATGAAATGGCTATATGATATACAGTATATCGCGATGGGGGGAGGGGGGCGTGTCCATCTCGTCCCATATTCCGCCATGACAAATCTGGTCACCCTATATATAAATCAATGCAAGTTTTAATGATTTAGTGAAATCACTGGACTTTGTTGTTCTTGTGAAAGCTAGTCTGAAAATGGCTACACATTAATTGACCCTTCGCAAAGACCCGCCCCCTTAGTTACTGTTGCTTTGTCCGACAAGCCATGGCGCATCAAATAAACATGAATGAACATGAGAAGGAATGCTGTTTAAAATGTGGAAAGACGTAAATACACACCATTTTACAAGTTCAAGTCCACCGAGGTTAATCTTCTAACTCCTGACTGCTTTGTCGGACAAAATTCGGCGTTATGATTAGTTAGATCGCTTGTCAGTCAAACTCCCGGCGAAGGGTCAATTGAACTAATGATCATTATGAAATGTTTTCACAAGTTTTGAAAAGTCGCAGAATGCTTAAAATCGAGTTTTTGTAGCACAAAAACCACGAGAGACTTCAGGTTAGGATGGTGCATCGGTACATTTAAATACTGTAGTATTTATTTAGTTTAACATATGCCTCACAAATCTATTCAATGCGCTTTGGTGAAATAGCTGGACAATCTCGTTATCGTGAAAGCTAGTCTGGATCGAACTAATGAACGTTATGTGGGTTACCGAGAGTAATATTTTAGGCTTGAATTGAGAATACCCAATCAAGCGGCCAGACAGCTGAAACATGAAACGGGCCTCCAATAATTCTAGTAGCATAATTAATCAAAGCCTCTGGCTCATAAGATATGCTTTATGTAGTTTCGTCTGTACATGTGGCCGACTTGTCTTTTACAAACCGAAACTTTTTTACGGCAAGTTCAGAGAGATCGTGTGAAATCTTTCCCATGTGATTTCGGTCTGGCGTCTTTCTGACAGTTTTCCTCTGAGAGGCCAGATTTGGGAGGGGGAGTGAAATATTATTCCAGACCATTCTCAACTCCAGCCTCATTCTCCTGAGCGGTGTGGCAACTTTGAACGTGGTGTCCCATTACAGGAAGCCAGATCTCAGAGATTGACCCTTTAAAGTGGATCTCTCACATCCTCCCGGCCCCGGCGTGCGCCGTGTTTGGTGCAGATGGCAGAGGCCGTCCTGCAGGAGTTCGGCTGGGTTGTCCTCGGTCTCAGATGTGTTAAACGAAAGCTTCGCAGTGAAATATCCGCCCAGCGTGAGCCGAAGACATGAAAGATGAAGGAGCCGAAAGAAAAGAGGGAGTAACAGTTTGGTCTGACCTCATTTGTTAATGTGTAGCAGGCCTTTCCGCAGGCTCTGTTTGACAAGAGTTGCACAACACAGAGCTTTGCACTTTGGCTGGCCTGCGGCCGTTCAGGAGGGTGTGGTGAAGCGCTGGTAATGTTCGGCCTTGGCAAGGTCCATCTCGCTTTAACTGCTTTGGTCAGTCGCCTCCGTCTGTGTGCGTTTCATTGCTTTGTTTTTGTTTTTTCTTAGTTTTGTCTGCAACAGTTGCTAAGTGAACTGGCGGCCAAATTGCTCAGCTGTTTTTGTACTTCACAGTAATTGTTTCAAGCACAATAGTTTTGGGATTTCCAGGCTGAAACTGAGGGAACGAGAATTGAGTAAAAAACACCATTGAGAATAATGAGAATTACTCAACCATCTGAATGCATTATAGTAATGAGAATATGTCAAATAATTAAAGTTAAAATGCACACACACACACACACACACACACATATATATTTTTTCATATGTATATATTTAAAAAAACAAAAAAACAAAACAAGGAACAAGTTATTTATAATATATTAAAAAATAAAAAACAAGGAAAATCAAGAAATTATATTTTTCATAAACTTTAAATAAATAAATATAAATATATTTTCAACAAACAGAAAAAAAAAACAAGATGATAAAATTATCATTCATTTTATAAAACATAAAAATACATAAAAATAAAAAAATATCTTATTTTTTCTATATATATATAATAAAACAATGCAATTATATTAATATTAGTATATTTAAAAAAAACAAGAAAAAAATATATTTTCCATAAAATATAAATAAGTATAACAATACATAAACATATATATAACATAAGGTATAACATTGTACTTTTTTCATTAAACATATATAAATAAATAAATAAATAAGATAAAAATATCTTATTTTTTGTATTTTATTTAAAAACAAAAACAATACAAATATAATAATATACTGAAAGAAACAAGAAATTATTTTTCCTATGTTTGTGGGCTGAAATAGACCTTGACGTGTTTCCATGAGATCCAAATATACCTTCACCAATATCAAAATGTTATGAATTAACCAGGAAGATAAAGCACATGGTAGTTATTAACCAGTGAGGCATGGCTGCCCCGCCCCTCTCCATTCATTGGGCAGGGCTTATCTCGCAGTCACTTGACCTTTGACCCTGCAGATCTGTGGGTAAGAAAATAAACACAAGCACAGCCATCACATCTGGAGAGCAGCGTCACTGAACACTGACCACCGGTGAACAGAGACGCCTCCAGGCATGTGAATAGGAACACTGTGTGCGTGTGTGTGTGTGTGTGTGTGTGTGTCAGAGTAAAAAACACTCGACACGTATCAGTGTTAGTGCAGAGACTGCGTTATGAATGCTTGTCTGAAAGTGTGAAATAACTTTGAAAAGCTTGAAAATTGTGCTCAAAGAAGTCAATAAAATGGTAACATGTTTTAGCATATTTTAACACATTAGCTGTGTCCCAATTCAGAGGCTGCAACCCTTGAAGGCCGCGAATGGTCTAGCGTACAGAGGATTGTTCTTGTTGCCTAGCAACTGTGACAGCTGCCGTTGACGAGCGGTAGTAACATTTGTACTGGACTTTACTGAAAGTTACTTTCAACTGTCTGAAAACAAAACAGGATTCACAGCCTGTCTAAATATGTTCACCATGGTCCATCTCTGTACATAATAAAGAGTATAAACTGTATAAAATCACATCTTAGTAAGACAAAAGTCAACATTTGAACCACTTTAAAGTTTTTTTTTTATTTATTTTTACATTTGTATCATTATATATTCGAGTAAGTTGAAACCCAATACTTACATTTAAAAGTATAATCCGGGAATTTCTCACAAAAAAATCCTGTCGTCACTGAATGTAATGAATTCTGGGGTAGGTTGAGCTGCGAAGGATCTGTCTGTTGTATCCTTCATTGCCCGGGAAATGAAGGACGCATTTCAAGGCCGCCATTAGTGGCAGTAGTGACACATTCGGCCTTCAAATGCGAACTTCGAAGGATGCAGCCTTCCTAGCATTTTTCTGCATAATTTAACACATTGCTGACATGTTTTATCATGTTGTTAGCATTATTTATCACATAACTAACATGTTTTAACAAGTTGCTAGCATGAATTAGCAAGGTGCCAGCATGTTTCTAACATGATTTAGCACATTGCTAGCATGTTTAGCATATTGCTAGCATTATTTATCACAAAATTAACATGTTTTAACATGTTACTAGCATGATTTAGCACAGTGTTAGCATTTTTCTAACGTTTTAACGTTGTTAGCATTATCTAGCACATAACTAATGTTTCTAACATGATTTTGCATGTTGCTAGCATGTTTTAACATGTTGCTAACATGATTTAGCATTTTGCTAGCATGATTTAACATGTTTCTAAGCATGTTTTAGTATGTTGCTTGCATTATCTAGCACATAACTAACGTTTCTAACATGATTTAACACATTGCTAGCATGATTTAACATGTTTCTAACATGTTTTAGCATTTTGTTAACATTATCTAGTGCATAACTAACATTTCTAGCATGATTTATCACATTGCTAACATGTTTTAACATGTTGTTAACTTTATCTAGTGCATAACTAACGTTTCTAGCATGATTTAACAGATTGATAACATGTTTTAACATGTTGCCAACATGATTTTGCACATTGCTAACATGTTTTAACATGTTTCTAACATGTTTTAGCATGTTAGCATTATCTAGCACATAACTAACGTTTGTAGCATGATTTAACACATTGCTAGCATGTTTTAACATGTTGTTAGCATGATTTTGCACATTACTAGCATGTTTTAACATGTTTCTAACATGTTTTAGCATGTTGTTAGCATTATCTATAGAAACATGCTAACACCATGCAAAATCATACTAGCAACATGTTAAAAAAATGCTAGGAATTCATGGTGAAAGACTACATTAGCCATGATGCTGTATGAAAATTCCACCAATCAGAGAGTCGCGACAAGCAAATCGTGCCAAAAGAGCGCTCTTTAGCTCGGCACTGCGAATGACTCAATCGGACACGTTCAAATAAAGTGTTGTCATAGTATAACAGGTTTAAGAACTCTTTTTGTAATAACAAAAAGAACTCTGAATGTTTAAATACAATAATACAATACACAAAAAATATATAAAGTAAAATTTTCAAACAGATTAAAGTGCAAAAGAATTATAAAGAACAACAGGAAACACTTTACAATAAGGTCTCATTATTTAATGCATTGAGCAATAGCTACATTTGTTACAGAAAGTATTATTTTTGTTAATGTTAGTTAAGAAACACAAATGATCATTGTTAGTTTTATCTCAGGTCCATTAAATAAGTTCTTTTGAACTTTGGTAATAATGAATATTTGTTAATAATGAATTTGGTAACTAATGAAGCCGTATGTCTCAAAGTTTTACTGGACAATAACAAATAATCAGAACATTTCTAATCATTAGAGCATGTTGTAGTCCAGATTAAAATATAAAAATGTTAAAGAATTAATAGGCCATATATTTTCAAACTTAAAGTATGAAGTATTTGGTGCTGTGATGAACAACATTGAGATTACAAAAAAATGAATGTCTGTTTGAAGCATTTTAAAAACTTCACTAGTGCAGCTGCTTTGTTTGCGCGGTTTCCGGGGTAACCGCTGCATTTCTGCTGTTCCATCAGCGCCCTCTGCTGTCAGAGAGTGAACGTGCACTTTCATTCAGCGCGTCTCCTTCACTCGTTCCGCCATGTGCTTCTCGTGCACGTTAGACTTGTTCACATCTGAGCGCGTGTCCCTTTGACGCAGAATACTGCGGTGTTGTGCATTTTATATGGTTGATGGGGAAAGTATTCTCAAATGCATTAGAAATATTTTTATTAATTGGTAATAAATTATTATTTATGGTATTTTGAAGTGCCCACGATAACAATATTGTGCATATTCATTATCGTGATATATCGCATTACTGAATATCGGCACACGTCATAATAGACAACCTTAGCTTAAATGTGTTATTTATTTAGCTTATTGAAACGTGAAGCAAGATAACCCAGGATTCCTTTTACCCAGGGTTTAGAATGACCCAGGGTTAACTATTTCAAGTGTGAAAAGCCCTTTTGAGTGCTATAACCGCATTCTATAACCGATCTCACTCCTGTACATTTCGTCTTTTGCATGCTTCCGGAAACAGAAACAGATAAATGAGGTGTATCATCAGACATAAACTGCATGAGAACAAACAATGTCACGTCTCATATCAAAGTAACGAGATGAGTCGACCTTGAAGAGCACGGCAGCGCCTCATGCGTGTTAGCGTGAAGATCGGTCTGAATAATGAGCGAGCCGTGTTTCAGCTGTGTCCCATTAACCTTCCCATCCATATGAGATCAAAGATGGAGACGGGAGGGGCTGATGGAGCCGCATGGAGATCAGCTGTTGCGCGGTTGTTGCACCATCGCTTGAGCCGACATGAGAGAGTTTCTCACAGATGTTCAAATATGTATGAAGACGATTTCACAGACCTGCCGGGCAAATCGAACGATGAGGCGCAAAGGGAGGATACAGATCACAGCCGAGTGAAAAAAGTCCACGAGAAAATCGATGGAGAAAGAGTGTTTGCAGTTCTATGAGGCAAAAGAGTGAAATAAATGAAGGCCTTTTGAGTGGAAAAGCACTGGAAGGTAATGAAATCACCCTTTTAAAGACATTTCTGACGGGAACATTGGTGAACACCGTCACTAGTCTTGAAAACCTTGTGATCCGACCAAAACTGACTCTCTTTTCCTTTTTTTCCAGAGCAAAATCTCTTGTCCTTGTTCCCTGCCTGTTATGACCTGGTTTTCCTCGCAACCTTCAGTAATCTTTCTCTCAGATGCGTGTCTGCGAGAGAGAGAGAGAGAGAGAAGCGGGTAGAAGATAAAGGTATCATGAAAGCAACAGACATGAAGAGAAACTACAAAGAGCACATGAAAAGACAAACTGAGACAGTTATTTGTTTCCGTTTTGGAAAGCAGCGCCTGTTGTTCTTTCTCTACAAGATAATTATGTTGGCTTGAGGAATTCAACACACTGATCTACTATTTAAGCTTCTTCTGTGACCAACATTCTAAAGTGCGGCCCAAACCACCAAACACTGTTCTGAATGAAACTTTCAAACATGAACTCTTGCTGAGTTTAACCTACATCCATCTATCGTATTTATCTAGTCTGACGACATGCATTAATTTATGTTAACATGTTAAAACACGCTAACAATGTGCTAATTCATGTTAGAAAGATGCTAACAACATGCTAAATCATGCTAGCACCATGCTAATTCATGCTAGCAAAATGCTAAATCATGCTAGAAACATGTTAGTTGTGTGCTAAATAATGCCAACATGCTAAAACATGTTAGCGATACGCAAAATCATACTAGCAACATGGTAGAACATGCTAGCAATGTGTGCTAAATCATGCTAGAAACATGTTAGTTATGTGCTAGATAATGCTAACTAACAATGTGCTAAATCATGTTTAAAACATGATTTAGCATGGTGCTAGCAAAACATGATTTAATTGCTAACATGATAGCATTTTTAATGTGTTGCTAGCATGATTAGCCTGGTGCTAGCATGTTTCTAACATGATTTACCACATTGCTAACATGAATTAGCACAACAATAGTATTTTTAATGTGTTGCTAGCATGATTTAACATGGTGCTAGCATGTTTCTAACATGATTTACCACATTGCTAACATGAAATAGCACATGGATAGTATTTTTAACATGTTGCTATCATGATTTAACATGGTTGCTAACATGATTTAGCACATTGCTAACATGTTTTAGTATGTTGCTAGCATGACTTATTCGCAGTGCTTTACGGGAGTGGGCGGAGCTAAAGAGCTTTTGGCGTGACTTGCTTGTCGCAGCTCTCTGATTGGTGGAATTTTCTATGTGCATCATGGGTAATGTAGTTTTTTACCATGAATTCCGATGTAAAAAATTATTTTAAAACTAAGCTGAAATAACGTGGGCTGACGAACAGACGCAAATACCATCGATTAACAACCTTTTTACTTACGGACCCAGACTGCTGCATTACTTATTTAAATCTAATCTACTAATTTAATTCAGAAATGCAGCTGCAGCAAATAATTTGGCGTTCTACAGACACATTTCTACCCTGCCCCAGTGCAGATTATATGCTACCGTTCACATTTTCTTCTTCTTCTTCCTCCTCTGCATGATGAATGCCCTCTCGCCTGCCACCAAACCACTCTATTTTTAGTCCTGATGTCAAAGAGAGGCCTGCAGGAATCTCTGTGGGCTGCAGTTCACATGACGGATGAAATCATCACAAAGTACAGTCTCTCTTTTTCACTCCCGCGCTGCTAACGCTGTGAATCGAGTCTGTGAAATGGAAATGAGTTTTGCTTTTTTGTCCTCGTGACATGAGAAACGAGGCGCTCATGTGAATGATCTCTCTCAGACGCTGGAACGCCGTCAAATCCGCCGAAAAACTGGAGCGCTGGTGGAGGGAGGGAGCGAAAGAAGAGAGCGAAAACAACACAGAGCACCAAAACAGATTTCAGAGAGAGAAAAGAGGCAGACAGGCGAGTCTTTTGTGTGCGAGACAGACATTGTTTAGGGCGAGGAGGATTCGGATCAGCTGATAAAGTGAGGTGATGATAAGAAGCTCTCCGTTGTTTTTGTACCGGAACAAAAGCGGGCAGGAGGGCATGACGGGTGCTGGCGAGGGTTCTTGAGTTTGGCACACTTCAAGAGTTTCACACTGACTCTTTAGTCAGACACTAGATAAGAACCAGAACTCCAGACAGGCCCGACATCACTGAAACACCAGAACAACATAACCATCCGTCAGCTATATAATAGACTATATAATATATATACTATACTATACTATTATACTATATCTATCTATCTATCTATCTGTCTGTCTGTCTGTCCATCCGTCTATCTAATCAAGTCAAGTCACCTTTATTTATATAGCGCTTTTTACAATGCAGATTGTGTCAAAGCAGCTTTACAGTGATAACTGGTATATAATTTTGCTGCACAGCAGCTCTTAAAGAACAGTGTCAATGCAGGCAGATCAAAGCACTGATGGAATACAAATGTCAAGATGTCAAAGATAATATCTATAATCTATCTATTCTGTCTGTACTGATATCTATCTATCTATCTATCTATCTATATATATCTATCTATCTATCTATCTGGTCATCTGTCTCGTCTATTCTATCTATCATCTGTCTGTCATCCGTCTATCTGTCTAATTGTCTATCTTCTGTATCTATCTAATCTATCTATCTGGTCTAACTAATCTGTCTATCTGTCCTGTCATCTATCTATCTATCTAATCTAATCTGTGTCTGTCTGTATGCTAGCTGTCTCTGTCTAAATCTATCTATGTCCATAGTCTATAATCTGTCATCTATCGTCTATCTATCTGTCTGTTGTCTGTCTGTCTGTAATCCTTCTATCTATCTAATCTGTCTGTCTGTATGTCTGTATCTATCTATCGTCTGTATATTCTGTATGTC
The DNA here is from genome assembly GCA_028476615.1 of Culter alburnus. NCBI lineage: Eukaryota > Metazoa > Chordata > Actinopteri > Cypriniformes > Xenocyprididae > Culter > Culter alburnus. Next base: position 291,156 of record JAOTNS010003472.1, on the reverse strand, counting down.
TGTCTGTCTGTCTATTTCTGTCTGTCTGTTGTCTATCTGTCTCTGTTCTGTCTATCTATCTATCTATCTCATCATCTACTGTATAATTGTCTATTTCGTCTATATATATATCTGTCTATCAGTCTATACTAACTGTCTATCTATTTTATCTGTCTATCTATCTATCTGTCTGTTGTCTGTCTATCATCCGTCATCTAATCTGTCTATCTATCTATCTGTCTATGTGTCTGTCTTAATCTATATATCTGATCTATCTATCTATGTATCTATCTATCTATCTGATCTATTGCCTCTATTATCTATATATGTCTGTCTGTCTGTCTATCGTCTGTCTATCTGTCTAATCTGTATTTATATCTATCTATCTGTCTATCTGTCTTTCTTCTGTCCATCGTCTATCTATCTAATCTGCTGTCTGTCTGTCTGTCTATCTATCTATCTATAGATCTATTATATATCTATCTATCTATCTATCTATCTATCTAGTCTGGCTGTCTGTCTGTCCATCCGTCTATCTATTGTCTAATCTGTCTGTCTGTGCTAATCTGCCTATCTCTGTCTGTATATCTATCTATATATCTATACTTATCTATCTAGCATCTATATCTGTTGTCTATCTGTCTGTGTCTGTCTATCTATATATCTATCTATCTGTCCATTCTCTGTCTAGCTCTGTATGGTCTGTATTCTATCTGTCTATATCTAATCTGTCTGTCTTGTCTATCTATCGATCTATCTATCTGTCTGTCTGTCTATCTATCTATCTATATATCTGTCTCTGTCTGTCTGTCGTCTATCTGTCTGTCTGTATGTCTATCTGTCTGTCGATCTATCTGTCTGTCTCGTCTATCTCATCTATCTATCTATCTATTATCTGTCTGTCTGTCTGTCTGTCTATCTATATGCTATCTATCTGTCTGTCTGTCGATCTATCTATCTATCTATCTATCTATCTATCTGTTGTCTGTCTGTATCTGTCTATGTATCTATCTATCTGTATCTATCTGTCTAATCTGTCTTTGTCTATCTATCTGTCTATTGTCTGTCTGTCCATCCGTCTATCTATCTAATCTGTCTGTCTGTCTATCTGCCTGTCTGTCTGTCTATTATCTATCTATCTATCTATCTATCCATCTGTCTAATCTGTCTATCTGTCTGTCTGTTGTCTATCTATATCTATCTATCTGTCCATTCGTCTATCTATCTAATATGTCTGTCTATCTATATCTATCTATCTGTCCATCTGTCTATCTATTCTTGTCTGTCTGTCTATTTGCTATCCTGTCTGTCTATCTATCTATCTATCTATCCATCGTCTAATCTGTCTATCTGTCTGTCTGTCTGTCTGTCTATCTATTATCTATCTTTCCATTCGTCTATTATCTAATATGTCTGTCTATCTATATCTATATATATGGTCATCTGTCTATCTATCTAATCTGTTGTTGTCTAATCTATCTATCTGTCTATCTATCTATTGTCTATCTATCTGTCTATCGCTTCTGTAATGTCTGTCATCGTCTGTCTTATATCTATGTCTGTCTGTCTGTCTATCTATCTATCTATCTATATCTATCCTATCTGTCTAATCTGTCTTTATATCTATCTATCTGTCTATTGTCTGTCTGTCCATCCGTCTATCATCTAATCTGTCTGCTGTCTCTGCCTCTCTGCTATCTATCTATCTATCTATTATCGTCTAATCGATCTGTCTGTCTGTCCTATCTATCTATCTATCTGTCCTTCGTATCTATCTAATATGTCTGTATATCTCTATCTATCTATCTATCTGTCATCATCTATCTATCTATCTATTCTGTCCTATCTATCTATCTGTCTATATGTCTATCTGTCGTCTGTCTGTCTGTCTGTCATCTATCTATCTGTCTGTCCATCTTCTGTCTATCTATCTATCTGTCGTTGTCGTCTATCTGTCTATTGTCTATCTATCTATATCTATCTATCTGTCTGTCTGTCTGTCTGTCTATCTTATCTATCTATCTCTGTCCATCCGTCTATCTATCTAATCTGTTGTCTGGTGTCTGTATATATGTCTGTCTCCGTCTCTATCTATCTATATCTGTCTATTTGTCTATCTATCTAATCTATCTCTATCTGTCTGTCTGTCTGTCTATCTGTCTGTCCATCCCATCTTTCTATCTAATCTGTCCTATCTGTCTGTCTGTCTGTCTGTCTATCTATCTATCTATCTATCTGTCTGTCTGTCTGTCTGTCTGTCTGTCTGTCGATCGATCGATTTATCAATCTGTCTATCTGTCCATTCATTCAGTTTTTATAAACAGTAGACAGTGATGCTGCTCACTATAAATTGGAACAGAGACTGAGATAAACATGTTAGTTGGAAGAGAAAAAAGAGTTCTCAGAGCAGAAGATGAGGTGCTCAAAGAGAGAAAGAGGATAAACTCATAGTTCACTCTCAGCTCCTGTTACAAAATCTCTTCACTGTGAATAATAGACCTCTCTATCTGTCTCTCTCTATCACCAGGGGTCTCATTAGTGTGCCAATCTGAAATATTATTTCATTCGTTCTCATTTCTCCTGTTCTCTCCACACAGTATCCTGACAGCTTGATTATTCGAGAGCGCTGGAGTGTCTTTTTCCACATCCAGACACAGGAGGTTTAGTTTAGAGAGCTTCGTGATGATGGGAAAGAGAGGAATTAAAAAAAAAAAATCTGTAATATAATGTCTTACTAACTTTTTCCCCCCTTAGTTCTAGTGAATATTTGCATTGGCTGATAGAAAGACCCAGTAGTAAGTGTGCATGAAAAACAGAGAGGGGCCCAACGTCAGCGGCTCGCGGGTCATTGTATCCACATCCTGCTCTATATAATTCCAGACGATTTCTCAGAGGCATGCGCTGGACCGCGGCCAGGAGAGAAAGGTATGCACGTCCTCTCCGATCCCCAAACAAAGAAAAATGTTAATAACAGACTCTGGTTGGATACTGAAGAACGCAAGTATAAACTGTCTTCATTGTTGTATGTGCACATCTGGACTTCGGTAGGAAAGGCCCTGTGGCGTCTCCTCCTCCGCTGGCAGTCGGGCTCAAGTTTGTGGGAAGAAAGTAATCCAGTGTCATCCAGTGCAGCCCATGGTGGAGTCAGGCAGGATACGCCGCTCTGGGCGGAGGGACACTTCTGGATGTTTGAGTTCAGCAGAAGCATTGCCAGGAGCGCGTGTGTGTAGATGAAATTGTTTTTGTGTACATGTGTGTTGGGGCTCACGCTTGTGTGTTTGTGTAGGCAGCCGTGCACTGGACGTGTTTGTGCGTTTATGAGCGGCTGAGTGGGTAGAACGTGTTCAGATCTTCCCATACCAACAAATTGTGTCAAATTGTAAAATTTTAATGCATGTATGTTATGCATTATATTAGCGGACATTTTAAAGCGATGGTTCATCCAAAAAATTAGCATTCTGTCAGCAAAGAAGATATTTTGTGTGTTTTTTTTTTTGTCTATTGCCAATGGTGTCCAATGTTGTTTGGCTCCACTATCCCTTTAAAATACAGTCTTACTGCTTTGAAAAAATGGACCAGAAATATTAATGACATTATATGCAGTGGCATATTCATATTTTTATCCAAACAAAAGTGTGTTTATGTATTTGTGTGTTGGTGGAGACGGGAAACGAATGCTTTCAAACGAACACCTGACATTAGTAGTACTCCACCTCGTGTGTGTCCTGTTATGGTGGGCGGCGAATTAAAAACCAGCTTTTAAACCGAGACATTTAGTGTTTGTGACTGGGCTGCCACAGTTTGTAAAAGCTATTTTAACCGCACACATCCAGTAAACGTCTCCAGGCCTGTGTGCATAAATATCACATTGATTTGCGGCTGGTTAACAGAGATGTGCCACAGAAAATGCACCTCAAACCTTCATTAACGCGGTGCCTATTTAGGGAAGTCAAACCAGATGGGTGGTGCATGAAGTTATAGCACACCTTCAGATGTTCTTTTTCTGAACGGAAAGGCCAGCAGCGACAGGGCCAAGTTTTGTCTGTGAATAGCAGCGCCGGTTGAGCTGGTGTTTTGAGTGTTGGCTGAAGTCTGACGGCCAGAGGAACATTCCAGAAATCTCTTCAGGCAGAGGCAAAATACTCTATACTATACAGTACCAGATATATAGACAGACGAATGGATAGATAGATAGATGTTAGCATGTTATGATGAATACATGCCTGTACAGAATCACTCTGACTGCATCCTCTGGGAATCAGTTATATTTAGCGGTCAGTGGTCCGTCATCGCAGCCGATGTTTTGCTGCGGCGTCAGATTTCACTGCCACAGTTCAAACGTCCAGATCGTTTTCCTTCCTCCTCAGAAGGAGGTGATTTATAGAAGCTGATCGGGTGTTGAACCAGTCAAGGACGCTTCTCTGACACTAACCACCTAAATAGAGTGCATGTCCGAAGCAGGACACTAGATCCGGTTCTGGGAGAAGCGCCAGACGGTTGACTAAGCAGGAGAGTGTCTCGGGTTCAACGGGAGGGATCAGAGCCACAGAAATTCACGTATGCATACTTTAATGAGCATGAGACCACACACAATTATTGAGTAAAGATGAGTGTTTTTTATTGGATTCAACTATTTTTATTGACTTGTTTATAATCATTATTTCTCTTGTTTATCTCAGTGCATTCTGGGATTGCAGTCGTCAAATGAATACATGTGAGACTGCCATAATTAAGCTGGCACAGCCTCTGTGTCAGGAGTCTGTCTGTGACAGCCTTAAAAATGCTGCCTACGTAGGCAGCTCACTAGAGTCTGGAACTGATCCATGGTGTCCGGGTTCCTGGAAACATCCCGTCGTGTTCTAACAGGAAAAACCTTTTGGCACTCACGCGCACACACACACATCACATGATGTTTTTTGTGTGTGAGTGTGTGTTCTTGTACAACCCGAATTCCGGTAATGTTGGGATGTCTTTTAAATTTGAATAAAATGAACACTAAAAGACTTACAAATCACATGAGCCAATATTTTATTCACAATAGAACATAGATAACATAACAAAAGATTTTTTTTATATGGAGAAATTTTACACTTTTATCCACTAAATGAGCTCATTTCAAATTTGATGCCTGCTACAGGTCTCCAAAAAGTTGGCAAGGGGGAAACAAATGGCTGAAAAAGCAAGAAATTTTTGAAAAGATTCAGCTGGGAGAACATCTAACAACTAATTAAGTTAATTGATATCAGGTCTTTAACATGATTAGCTATAAAAGGGATGTCTCGGAGAGGCAGAGTCTCTCAGAAGTAAAGATGGGCAGAGCTGTGAAAGAGTGCGTAAAAAGATTGTGGAATATTTTAAAAACAATGTTCCTCAATGTCAAATTGCAAATCTCATCATCTACAGTGCATAACATCATCAAAAAATTCAGAGAAACTGGAGAAATCTCTGTGTGTAAGGGACAAGGCCGAAGACCTTTATTGGATGCCTGTGGTCTTCGGGCCCTCAGACGACACTGATTCACTCATCGGCATGATTGTGTCAATGACATCACTAAATGGGCCCAGGAATACTTCCAGAAACCACTGTCGGTAAACACAATCTGCTGTGCCATCTGCAGGTGCCAACTAAACCACTGTCGGGAAACACAATCCGCCGTGCCATCTGCAGGTGCCAACTAAACCACTGTCGGGAAACACAATCCGCCCTGCCATCTGCAGGTGCCAACTAAACCACTGTCGGGAAACACAATCGTGCCATCTGCAGATGCACTGTCCAACCACAGATGCCAACTAACCACTGGGTAAACACAATCCGCCGTGCCATCTGCAGATGCCAACTACCACTGTCGGAAAAACACAATGCCGTGCCATCTGCAGATGCCAAACTAAACCACTGTAAACACATCCGCCGTGCCATCTGCAGATGCCAACTAAACCACTGTCGGTAAACACAACCGCCGTGCCATCTGCAGATGCCAACTAAACCACTGTCGGTAAACACAATCCGCCGTGCCATCTGCAGATGCCAACTAAACCACTGTCGGTAAACACAATCCGCCGTGCCATCTGCAGATGAAAACCACTGTCGGTAAACACAATCCGCCGTGCCATCTGCAGATGCACTAAACACAATCCGCCGTGCCATCTGCAGATGCCACTGTTGGTACAATCCGCCGTGCCACAGATGCCACCACTGTAAACACAATCCGCCGTGCCATCTGCAGATGCCAACTAAACCACTGTCGGTAAACACAATCCGCCGTGCCATCTGCAGATGCCAACACCACTAAACACAATGCCGTGCATCTGCAGATGCCAACTAACCACTGTCACACAAATCTGCAGATGATCAATCGCCGTGCCATCTGCAGATGCCAACTAAACCACTGTCAGTAAACACAATCCGCCGTGCCATCTGCAGATGGTCAAACACAATGTGCATCTTGTGTCCACAATACAGATGCCAACAAAAGCTCTATCATGCAAAAAGGAAGCCATATGTGAACATGGTCCTGAAGCACCGTTGTGTCCTGTGGGCCAAGGCTCATTTAAAATGGACTGTTTCAAAGTGGAAAAGTGTTCTACGGTCAGACGAGTCCAAATTTGACATTCTTGTTGGAAATCACGGACGCCGTGTCCTCAGGCTAAAGAGGAGGGAGACCTTCCAGCGTGTTATCAGAGTTCAGTTCAAAAGCCAGCATCTCTGATGGTATGGGGGTGCATAAGTGCATACGCTATGGGCAGCTTGCATGTTTTGTAAGGCACTATGAATGCTGAAAGGTATATAAAGGTTTTAGAGCAACATATGCTCCCCTCCAGACGACGTCTATTTCAGGGAAGGCCTTGTGTATTTCAGCAGGACAATGCAAAACCACATACTGCAGCTATTACAACAGCATGGCTTCATCGTAGAAGAGTCCGGGTGCAGTCCAGATCTTTCTCCTATAGAGAAAAATATGTTAAAGACGACCACAAACTCTTCAGCAGCTGGAAACCTATTTCAGGCAAGAATGGGACCAAATTCCAACACCAAAACTCCAGAAACTCAAAACCTCGATGCCCAGACGTCTTCACACTGTTTTGAAAAGAAGAGGAGATGCTACACCATGGTAAACATGTCCCCGTCCCAACTATTCTGAGACCTGTAGCAGGCATCGAATTTAAAATGAGCTCATTTTGTGGATAAAATTGTAAAATTTCTCAGTTTAATCATTTATGTTATCTATGTTCTATTGTGAATAAAATATTGGCTCATGTGATTTGAAAGTCTTTTAGTTTTCATTTTATTCAAATTTAAAAAACATCCCAACATTTCCAGAATTTGGGTTGTATACATGGTTTATGAGGCCACAAATGTGTGTGTGTGTGTGTGTGTGCTCTGATACACCAGGCTGTATCTGATGAAAGGGAAAGCTGCAGCTGTAATGAGCCACTCCGTCCTTCTCAGAATCAGGATGTCTGGAAATGCTGTTAGTGTCGATCCAGTGGAAAAGTGTGGTGATATTTTCCTCTGCACCACCAAGACGTCTTTAACCAAGTTTCAGAGTATTTTGTAAAGTCTTGCTTATCTTTGTAGGTTATCATGTGTTTAAAGGGACATAAAATAAGGAAGTATTAGTTAGATCATTAGTGTGATTGATGTTTACAGACAACATGTTTGAATTTGATCATGTTAAACATAATGTAACATGCATGTTAGGAGTACATAAGTGAATATAGAGAAAGTTTTCTTTCTTTAAATGCTCTTGAACAGTCAAAAAGTGCAACATATTAATGTAAAAAAAAAAAAGATTTTTCTGTACACAAGTCGTAAATAAAACAAAGATTATTTTAGTACATTTTACAATAAAATACTATTTCAGTTTTTCAACTTGCTTTTACTAGTGGAAATAGTTTTTTCAGTGTAGTTATTTCAGAAAAACTGTTGCTCTTTCATCAAGTTCTCTGTTTGTTTTCCCAGATAAATCCCGAGCACGACTCTCTCTCCCGGGAGTCATTCTGTAATCTTCAAATGTGGAAACATCATTTCCACATGGATGTCGTCATTCCCAGACACAAACATGCCCTCAGCGCCTGGCAGGAGATTTGAGCCGCCATTACTGTAATGAAAGGAGGGCAGCACTCGCTCGGCATTACCGACGTGAAGCCACAAAGAGGATTAATACAGGAAAGCCAAAGCTTTTTATGATGGAAAAAAAGATGGAAAAGGGTTCAGTGCAGTAGAGAGGTAAGAGAAGAGAAAACGAGGCCTCGTGTCCAAATGGGTTTGAGGTTCTGGAACAGATCATCTTTCAGTTCTGATCTCAGTTCAGTGTTACTCCCTCAAGACTTTAACATCAGCTTGATTGTGACGTCACTTCACAGACCTGAGATCCAACGAAGGACACTTGAGATATTTACTGCATCTCTGGGCTGAAGAAAAGCTTGTTTATATTATGTTTAATTCATATTCGGTAACTTTGAGCTCATCTACAGTAAAAATAAACATTTAGCACAGATCTAACACAGTCTTTCTCATCCGAAAAATGGACCAGAATTATGAATACATTTATATTTATTTATTTAGCAGACTCTAATCCAAAGCGTCTTATAAAGCATAACAAATCATTTTTATCACAAAGTGTTCACAGTGATGCAGGTCACTATTTTTATTTCCATATATTGTTAACAATACTACAAAAATGATTAATTGTACAGTATTAAACAATTATTAATATGATATTCATAGGTGTGCATGTTAATTTTTATTTTATTATTAATTGTGCAATATTAGACAATTATTAATAATATGGTGTTCACACTGATGCATGCAGATTAATATTTATTTTACTATATTATTAACAATATTACATCAATTATTAGTTGTACAATATTAAACAATACATTAATGTTATTTTTATAATTTTAAATTTTTTAAAAGTTTTATTTACATTTTTATTTTAAAATTATTTATTTTAATTTTACATTTGTATTAATTTTTAGTAAGCATTTTATTTTTTACTTTTTTAATTTAATTATTTTAATTTACATTTTTGTAATTTTATACATTTTTTGTAAGTTTTTTAGATTTTTTATTTTAAAATTATTATTTTAATTTAACATTTATGTAATTGTAAAAAAAATAGTAAGTCTTGATTTTTTATATTAAAATATTTGTTTATTTTAATTTTATATTTTTATAATTTTTAGTAAGCATTTTATTTGATTGTTTTTGTTTTGAATTATTTCTTTATTTTAATTTTACATTGTAATTTTATAAAATTTTTGTAAGTTTTAGATTTTTTATTTTAAAATTATTTATTTTATTTATATATTTTTATAGTTTTATAAATTTTTAATGTTTTTTTATTTTATTTTGATTATTTAAAATAGTTTTATAATTATTAATTCATTTTAAATTTTATAATGAGTTTAATGAATACATTTTATAATAATTTAAAGAGACATTACTGAGGTCTTTTTCTCCAGAGAAACATCTGAGAAGCAGGAGAATTCAGCAAACTTCTCCATTTCATTGCTGTCTTGACGCAAAAACTGATCTATAGAAGATTTTATTGTGAAGTAGAGTGTTTAATCTTATATCTGTCTACATTTACATCATGTACCCATCAGTTTTGTCCTGTGATGGTGCTTCAGGAGCAGAAGGTGAGACGCGTGTCATGAGCTCCAGGTGCGCTCGTGTCCTCGGCTCGTGATCAGCTCACGGATCTGATTGGCTCAGGCAGATTTGAGCCATATGGCCCATCAGCATTAAGCCGAGCGGACCGCGGGTGGCCCGTCCCGTCCGGCAGTGACAGATCTGACATCCTTCAGGTAAACGACCTGTAGAAATCACTCCAGAGATTGACCGCTGAGTGAATAAGTCTGTTGTGCTGCACAGACACAGTATTGAGCTGGAGATCTGAGTTTGATCAGACGGCTCCATCTGCTCCAGTGTCTGATCTCTGATCAGAGAAGAGCAGCTGGACACAGCAGCTCAAACACCTGACCATCTCCAGCAGAGCAGGAGTCATTCATAACATTAAAAACATCATTTTGTTGTGGCTTTAGTTTCATAACCCTGTTCAGAATCAGACACGAGACGCACTTGACAATCTTATCGAAATCACGTTAAGCGTGAAGATCAGGGAGCGATGTGAATATCTGTCTCAGAGGCTGTCGAGACACCAGCGTTGGTGTGTTTTAAACTGTTTGTCCTACTTCGAGAAGCTGTATTAAGAAGAACGATGGAGACGAGAAGCCAGTGGAGTCATGTCATGGCTGGTGTTGGTCTCTGAGCTCAGATGCACACGTCTGTTATGATCAGCTCTTCTGTAACACAAACTGCATTTTGATCTTTTTGTTGCAGAAAGTTTCAGTGATTGTGGGACGTCAGATCATCACTCGCTAAACCCAGTGACTCTGTAATTCCCTTGAGAACTGTGAGATTTAAAATCACAAAACCATGTTTTGACCCATTTTACTTCTGTGATGTGGTGCATTTTTGAGTCAAACAGGGTTTTTAATGATTAAAATGTAGGTTGGATCTTTCTCTCGAGTGTGTTTTATTTCTTCCAGGGAGTTTAAGGAGAAACGTGTGGAGATCTGGACCGGAGAAGCGTCAGTCTTCAGGTCAGAGTTATATTTACTCCAGCAGCTCTCGCACGTATTGGATCTCAGGGATATTTATGTTTAGCTATTTTTAACTTTTAATTCCCTAATGTCTTTCAGAAAAAACTTTGGGAAAAAAAAAATATATATATCATATTTGGAATTATTAGCTGATGTAGTGAGTGGATGGAGTCTGTTCTCTCCCGTCCATCAGCGTCAGTCCGAGCCATGAGTCTCTTCCGGCTCTCCGGTTTATTTCAGGCCGCGGTTGAGCGCTGCGTCATTAAGTGTGTGTGTGTGTGTGTCATGAGAGAAGATGCCTGGTTTAAGACGGGATGGAGTCATGCCAGATTACCCAACAGCTTTAGCCATGTGGCTGGACTTACAGCTGTGTGTGTGTGTGTGTGTGTGTGTGTTAAAATTAAAAATTTTAAAACAAAAATTATTTGAAGTGATGGTTTTAGTTTTAGTGACTATATTAAAGGATTAGTCCACTTTTAAATAAATTACTCACCTCCATGTCATCCAAGATGTTCATGTCTTTCTTTCTTCAGTGGAAAAGAAATGAAGGAAATCATTCCAGGATTTTTCTCCATATAGTGGACTTCACTGGGGTTCAACGGGTTGAAGGTCCAAATGTCAGTTTCAGTGCAGCTTCAAAGAGCTCTACATGATCCCAGACGAGGAATAAGAGTCTCATCTAGAGAAACCATCGGACACATTTTATTAAAAAAATACAACTGGATATGCTTTATAAACACAAATGATCGCCGTGCACGTGCTTCTGGTGCCACGTTTGTTCTGTAAGTTGAATAGGGAAGGCGTAGGACATACAGCATAAGCTTTTTGAAGAACATGGAAAGCGGAAGTATGTTCAAGAAACTGACATTTGGACCTTCAACCCGTTGAACCCCAGTGAAGTCCACTATATGGAGAAAAATCCTGGAATGATTTCCTCAATTTCTTTTCCACTGAAGAAAGAAAGACATGAACATCTTGGATGACATGGAGGAGAGCAAATTATCAGGAAAATTTTATTTAAAAGTGGACTAATTCTCTAACGCACGAGTCCTTCTGATAGATTTATGGTGTTTTGGATGTTCGGAGCGATCCCGTCACCTGTGTTTGGATCGACGTGTCGCTGCTGCACCAGATGGATCATGGAAACTTAGCTCATAATATCAGGTGTTGTTATGGAAACCCAGATGGACGCCTGCTTCCTGAATCCAGACAGCGGGAAGAGTTGAGGGGAATCTGAAGTGCAGTTTGGAGAGACAGATTATCTTGTCAGATAATGTCAGAGATTCTGGCATCTCCATGACAACCGGATTCCGCCGCGGTGAGTTTTGCCATTAGATAACGGATCCATGGAAACAGTCTGGAGAAACACAGACGGATAAGAGTGAAGCTGCTCCCTGAAAATCACTCAAACACACACTATCAATAATGTGAAGGCAGTTTTACCCTCTAAATGGAAGTGTCGGGATTGTTCCGTAATGTCACAATATTCCTCATTTAAATAATTCATGCGCAGAATAAAGGGGCGGGGCCTGGTTGAGTTAGTTAGTAGTGTGTTGAAACTGGCGGTTATGGTAAGGGGCGGGACATTTCCCAAACACCAATCAAAACACACTGCTCCAGCCGACCAATCAGAGCACAGAAGGAGGGGCTTCATAGAGACAGGAACTAAACAGAGCGTTACTGACAGACTGGGAAGAGAGGAGCTGAACAATGGAGAATATGCGGAAATAATCAACATCTAGTAGAGCACAAAAACAATATCAAGACATAACAGGTCCTCTTTAAGTTAATAATATATTTAAATGCTATATTTATATATATATATAAAACACATGTGATTTACATTAGCTACTCATTTTTTAGACTTCGATCAACATCTCAGCTCATTAGTAACGCGACGCCGGACGCTTCACTGACCCTTCACACATTTATCTGATTTAAAGTTTGCTGAAGTACGAAGCGAAAAGAAGTACAAGACCAAAATGTTGTTCTTTATGTTTAAAAGTAATGAGGCGTGAAATTATTTTCCCCAATTTAATGGAGCTGAACTTGCTTTTAATTACGCTTGAGTGAAATTTCCATCAGCTGCTTGAAGGAGAAATAAAGAGAGAGAAGAAAAGGAGAACAGAAAGAAAGACACAAACGGATGGAAAGAAAAAGGTACAACCTCATTTGATTGGTAATTATAGTCGTAAACTACGAAAGAACAGAAACTCCCGAGCTCGTGTGTGTTTATCGTTCCTGTTTTACACAATCTTTCAATTTGTTCTTGTTTAGTTTTTCTGTAACTGAGTGCGCTGGACTTTTCATTCAGAAATTGCTGATAAATTTCACTAATAATTATGGCAAGTAACACATTAAACACTGAAATAGTACTTATTTTTCTTATTTACAGCTTCAAAAAATCATTTTTTACAGTATATAACTGAGTTTTGGGAATATATTTCAGTCAAACTTTATTAAATATAACTTATTTGTGCTGTTGTTTTTTCAAACAAGTTTGAGTTTGATTTTAAAGGGATATTTTATGAAAGACCAACAATATTCTGCATTAAAAAAGTGTTCATTAGAAACACTTGAAATATTTCTAAATAAATGGTCAGTTTTTATAGTAGTAATTAATTAGTGTATGGGTGAGAAAACTCTCAAACTAACGTATTAAAATATAATTTCCAGCATTAAGTGCTTCAGTTGTGAGAGTGCTGCACAGCAGATTTTATTTTCAGAAGTGAAAGTGACATTTCCAACAGCTCTTGTGATCGTCCGTCACAGTCTGTCCGTCATTCCTCGGAACAAAACAGTCTCGCAATCGGGCAGAAAGCGTGTCCGTCGCTGCGGTGAGTTTGTTTTGGTGCAGGTGGTGTTTCTACAGTACTTACAGTGTTGGATCATTCAGTGGCCGGATTTGAAAGCGACACTAGAGAAGTGAAACCGCCTGACGGGGATTTCATAACTGCCACTGGGACTTTTCTGTCCACGTTCTGAGGTCAGGCAGAGTATGCCATTACCCATAATCCACCTGTGTAGACAGCAGTAGTAGTACAGATTTGCCAAGATGAGCTTTTGCTTGTATGTTCTGCTCAAACACTAGTACATGGTCACGGGTTCGAGGAAATGACAGAAATGTGTTTTGTTTTGGTTAAAATCATCTGGCACATGCTTGTAAATGTGACAGCGTTTGGCCTACAGACTTCCACAGGGATTTTGCTCCGCACTTGGCAACTCTTGTGCCAAGAAACTCCTGTAACTGGAGCAGATCGACGGGAATAAGGAGGCTCTGGCAACCCTCTCGTCCACACAAACGTCCAGCTCAAGAGAACGGGGTAACCCGATCCACAGCGCAGGGGCTGAACTTCCCCCGCCGGCACAGTGTCCGCTGTGTTTCCCTGGAAAAGACATATGAGATATAAAGGCTGATCTGGAAGTTATGGAATGAATTTAATCTTGAATCAGCATCTCTTCTCTGATGACGAGGGCGTGGCAACCTGTCACTCACACGAGATCCACCAATAGCAAACCACAACCATCCACAGACAAAATCAAGCCCCGCCCTACATTTGTTCTTGTTTGCGAAGCATTTGTGCTTGTTTTAGATATAAACTCGTCAGATTAAACCGTTGCAATTACCTTTCATATATTTATTCATTTATATTTCGTGATGGAAACCAGCTTCCGTAGGGAAGTGTTATTGGAGGATCTGCGGATGTTTGGCACTGTTTTTCTCCTCTTTTTCTAAAAGTGCAGCACCTCAAAGTCATGATATGAAACCGGGTCAGAATATTCTCTGGGTTTGTTTCGGATGATAACCAAGGAGTGAGGTTGAGATGTTCTCCACTGAAGCCGTGTGAGAATAAACTACTTCCTGTCTTCATCCAAACACACAGACATACGAGGAAACAAATACTGGCGCTGCTTCAGAACCAGATCAACATTTCCATTGACCGGAGAGCTGAATAATGAGGTGATGGATTATATTACTGCAACTAATGCACAAACACACATGATGCATTTTAAAATATGATTTACCGCCAAATCAGTGTTTTTATTCCATCATAATCTTTGATGCAGAAATTAGATGTTGCATACTGAAAAATTTATTTAAATATGATTTAAAATGATGTGTTAAAGAATTTGTAAGAATATTGCATAATTGTGCTTGGAGTCGATTATTTTATTTGTGATAACACAATGAAACATGATAAATTGTGCAACATAATTTCTCATAGAAAGAAATGATGAGAAATTATGCAAAAATGAGAGAACCAACTAAATATTAATAACTGATTGTTGTAGTCAATGTATGTTTTGTTTTTTTTTTTTCTGTGCTTTTTTTTTTTTTTTTTTGTAAATACCTAAAGTAAATAAATACCTTAACCAAGTTTATTGTTTTGGTCTTCCCTTATATTTAAAAAAATAAATAAAAATAAATTATTTTCCTCATATTGTGATGGTTTAATTGGACTTATAGGGTCATTAAAACCAAATATCCCCTCCAAACATCACTTTTGGATATATGTATGTATGTGTATATATATAATATATATAATGATGATGCAATAATATTAAAAATTGTATTTAGCTATATTTATTTGCATTTATCACAAGTGTATTTATTTTATCAGATGTCTGGAGTGCTGTATAGATCAAGCCAAATAAGCACTGAGTGTCCATCATCATGTGACGTCATGCATCAGACTCCTCCAGTGCAGAATCCTGCATTTGATTTTCCCGAGACTCCCACATTACAGTCATCTGATGTCCGGACACATTAAACGAGTCTCTCCAGCATGACCTCACCCTCCATTACCAGCAGCTCTCGCTCGCGCCGGGGGATGATTGAGTTTGCGGGCAGGCCGGTCTCGGTGCCGGATTGGGTCGGGTTGCCGACAGACAGCTGGTCTGTAGATGTGATTCATTCACTGCGGGAGCAGATCGGTGTCTGGAGAAACCCGAGCCAGTGCTGACGGCGCAGGAAACCCTGATGCTGATGATGCCGTCAGACTTCAGTCCGACACCACGAGGTCAAACACAGCCTGACGTCATCAAACCAGCAAATCTCAACAGGAAACTCAATTAGAATACATTATTACTATTTAAATTTAACTAATATCTTGTGTTTTTAAATCTCATTCCATTTTTATTCTGCTTCCTGAGATTCAAATTTAAATCAAAATCTTGTTTTCTACCTCAATTAAACATTTCAGGAATTGAACTGGTTTGCTTTTGCCGAGGGCCAAAATTCAAATGCAATACAAATGTGCTAAATTAATGCAGTTCCAGTGATAATCAGAGGAAGGAAACGGATCAGATCGGATCAGGACTCGGAGCCAGGAGCGACTTCAGCTGCGCGGAAATGAGCAACGGATGATTTCCATGAACCTGGACAGTGTGTTTGTGTGGACAGTCTGAACTCGATCGCTGTTGTCATTTAGAAATCTCCCGCTGAGGTGATTGAGGATGTGTGAGGATGACATCATAACAGGATGATGTGATGCACATGTCGCTGCGGAGAGTTTAGAAGACGTTTAAGGGCACGACAGAGTAGGTGACACGAGTAGAGTTGAACTTTTGAGTGATTTTGCAGCGGTGAGGAATGGTGCCGTTCGTCCTCTGTGTGTCTGGCTCTTCATCAGTGGAAATGAGTCGATATATCAGAGTGACACGCGGCTCCACAGGAAAGAGCTGCACGAGGGCCAGAAAACGGCCTGATTTAAATAAGGACGGCGGGGAAAAGCGGAAAAGTTTAGAGCGTACTTTCCTTTGGTGATCACTTTGATTCATTTACAACCTGTACGTTTGGCTGCAGATTTGGGAAAGCAGAGACACAAATCAACTGACCTAGAACATCTGCAGCGGCCGTAAACTATCGAGTCATTCCAACAGCAGGTGCGGGATTGATCCCATAAAATCCTCAACGAAATCACAGGACTTAAAGTGAATGTATTTAAAGAGGCCATTTTATGCCCTTGATGTTGTTTTTGTGCTCTACTAGAACAGGTTGATTATTTTCCTCATATTCTCCATTGTTGCAGCTCCTCTCTTCCCAGTCTGTCAGTAATGCTCCTGTCTCTATGAAGCCCCTCCTTCTAAAAAGCACCATGTGCTCTGATTGGTCGGCTGGAGCAGTGTGTTGTGATTGGTGCTTGGGAAATGTCCCGCCCCTTACCATAACCGCCAGTTTCAACACACTACTAACTAACTCAACCAGGCCCCGCCCCTTTATTCTGCGCATTAATTATTTAAATGAGGAATATTGTGAAGAAAACTCAAGATGGAGTTCAGAAACACTGACACTGATATAGAGAATAATTTCAGAGCTTTTTAAAGCTCAAACAGCAACATTTCACACTAAAGAAAGAAGATGGAAAAATGTTTGGTTACCGAATGAAAGTCAAACAGGTTTGGAACAACTTGAGGGTGAATAAATGATGACAGAATTTTCATTTTTGGGTGAACTATCCCTTTAAGTGTTTGCATGTGGTTAAATCCTAACATTTATTGTTATTTCACTTTTAGGTTCATTCGGTTTATAACTGGAAAAGAACGTCTCAGACGACTCTTCTGTCGCTCAAGGTACTGCATGTGCGCAATATTACACTCAAAATGCTCCAAACATGTTTATCTCTCTGTAGTCTTCAGCTGTCGGACACTGCAGAGAGGTCTGTTATCTTAACTGCGCTGACCTTTGACCTTCGTGTTTGCTGGAATTTCATGTCGCGAACAAAGCAATAACAACAGCTGTTGCTTATTTCCCCAGCTCAGGGAAAGTTGCGTTTACAGTGGCTGACATCCAGAGGTTATTTGCTCGGATGGATTTCGGAGAACTTTATCTTTCTCAGCGCTCTAAATATAGTCGTATCAGCAACGCTGAGTCCGTCTCTGAGACCGCAAACATTTCCATAGTTAACAGAAGGATGCAAAGGTTGCACCTATTCATTTCAGGGTGAAGTCGATCGAAAACTGATGCAGAGTGAAATCTCTCGTCCTTTCATATGTAGAATATGAAGCTCCTGACGGACAGACAGTAACACTGATGCATCGTTTCCGGGAAGCTTCTCTGTGAAATCGACCCCTCCTGATTTCCACTTTGTCTCGCTTTTGCACTTATTAAAGACACGGCAAAGTAGGATCAGAATACAGGCCAGTTTGTTTGTGCAGCATCATTTTTCTCTCTGCAGTACGTTGCGGAAACGTTACCTGCGGGATGTTAGAACAATGTTTCTGAGACATTTATTGATTATTGTGTGACATTGTTTTCAGTCAGATTTCTGTTTTAGAATATCATCAATTCTTGGTCGTCTAAGTATATAAAAATATCACACTGAGAGAACTTAAACAAATGTGTTTTGTCTAACAGAAGATAACACTAAAAAATTCATGTAATTTAAAAATAATTAAAAGAAACAATTTTGTTTAAATAGTATTTTTGTGTTGATCTCTAGCTTTACTGATGGAAAAAAATTTGAGGGTTTTATTCATTTTTCTGATTTTGTTAGTTCATAATAAAAAAGATTATGCATATTTAAAATGCATATTTGCATATGCATATTATAAACATTAATGGTTGCTAAACATTGTTTATGGTGAAATTCGAGTTGTAAAAAGCCAAAAATTATTATACATTAAGTACATTAAGACCTACATTAAGTAGCATTTTGAAGAAAACACATTGATTAAGTTAAATATTTTTACTTTGTATAAATGTTTTTTCTTTAGGAAAACAAATATTTTTGATCAAAATTTAAATAACAAATATAATTGAGGAAAACAAATTTGGCCGTATCAAATTTGGTATAATTTTTTTCAGTGTTAAAGCATCATCCCAGTACTTTCTCCAGGTGTTTTGAAGGCTCATGTTGTCAGTTTAATCGTTGCATTATGCAGCAATATGCAAAATTAACCTTGTTTTTTAACATCATTGATGCACCTGAACAGAAAAATGTCTTTCATCAGTAATTCACATGCACAATCGACAAAATCAGGAGCGAGATTGATTCCCTCCGCGTCTGCTGGAAAAACATCACGTGATGCGTGTTTTCATGAAACAAAGAGACACAGATTCTCCCCGTCCCGGCGCCTGATTGGGTGTGATCCTGCTGCCGTAACCATGGTGACCGCCCACAGAGCACCTGGAGTGATGACGCAGGCGTCGTCATGACTCCTGAAGGACGAGGCGCTGGTATAAATAGAAAGAGGGATGATGTTTGGGGAAGATGTTGCCAGCTGTGACCCCCCTACACACACACCACACACACTGGTATCAGAGCCACAGGTGTGACACTGACTGAACGCCAATGGGAATCTCTGTCAGTGTGACTTTGGAAAATTTCAGTGTCAGTCTGACTGTAACAGTTCGTAATGTTCATCATCCCTTAGGAGAATGTTGACTCTTGCTCAGAGGTTTGCTCTCTTATCACTCAGGAGACTAAATGGAGCTCGAGTCAAATCTTGTTTTAAATATGGGATTTGTCTCAAATATTTAGCTACTTGGTCTACAAGTTTATCTCTCTGAGAAAACCTCAGACTGAAATCTACATTGATCTATTGATGTTTTTAGACTGTGGAAAAAAACTAGCGATCAGGTGTTTTCAATCTCATCTGAAATGAGCAGTGTTGGCATTACAAGTAACGTGCATTAGTAATCGGATTACTTTTTGATGTTACGAGTAAAGTAACACATTACAGTAATGCGCATTAAGTATTTGATTTTTGTGTAAAGTAACGAGTAACGTGCATTACATTTGATACTTTTGATGTAACACGCATTTTTACGTAATTGATTACTTTTTTGTAACGAGTAAACAAGTGTAATCTGATTACTTTTCTGATGTAACGGTAAAGTAACGTAACATGCATTATCAGATACTTTTGATGTAACGAGTAAAGTAACACATTACAAGTAACGTGCAGTACACAATCAGATAACTTTTTGATGTAACGAGTAAAGCGCATTACAAGTAAAGTGCATTACGTAATTTGATTACTTTTTGATGTAACGAGTAAAGTAACGCATTACATGTAACGTGCATAACGTAATCGGATTACTTTTTGATGTTACGAGTAAAGTAACGCATTACAAGTAACGCGCATTACGTAATCGGATTACTTTTTGATGTTACGAGTAAAGTAACGCATTACAAGTAACATGCATTACGTAATCAGATTACTTTTTGATGTAACGAGTAAAGTAACGCATTACATGTAACGTTAATCTGATTACTTTTTGATGTAACAAGTAAAGTAACGCATTACATGTAACGTGCATAACGTAATCGGATTACTTTTTGATGTTACGAGTAAAGTAACGCATTACAAGTAACATGCATTAGTAATCAGATTACTTTTTTTGACGTAACTGATGGTGTTTGTTCTTATAAAAATCACCACAATATTAGTGTGGCATGTGTGGTTGCTAAGTGCTTTTAATGCATTGTTCTTGCTAGGTGGTTGCTAACATATGAGTCATTAGCTGTTGTCCAGTGAGAGTATAGAGTTATAAAATAACATGAATGAACACAGTTTGAGACATTGTTAAAACTCATGTGATTTTCTTTTTTGTATCTTTTTTTATATCAGACCATTCAAAATGAATGTCTGCTTTGTCACTGCAGCATCTCAGACAGGCTGAGAGACGGAGACGGCGGTCCGTTGCCGTGGCAACCATCTCACAGATGCGGCTAGAGACGGTCGGCTGCTGCCAGCCCAGGTTTAAAGTTTCAATAGGACTTGAATTATTCCGTCAAACGATCCGTTTCATCACCCGGTCGTAGACGGTCATGTTTGTTGTTGAGCAGGTTTGTGATGAAAACAGAGTTCTGTGTGAAGATGCCTGCGTTTCTTGCATTAATTTCTTTATTTCAGAAGTGTATCACGCAATGTCTGGCAACCTTGTTATGGTTTACATATTAAATAATGTCACAATATAATGATATTCTTGTGAATGGAGTTATATTGTTTAAACCAACAGAAGCCGGAGCCGCGAGGGTCTTGCAGCAGATCGTACAACATGTACACACACGTGACCCGTGACCTTTGACTGATGAAACATTTACTGTGGAAAAACACACGTCGGCAAACAAACACTGGCTAATTGAGCGGGTTCATTATGTCACACACATGAATAGATGCTCGGGTCAGGCCGCTCTTATCAGAGGAGGCGTGACGTATGATTGGCCGGCCAGATCAGGTGACCAAACAGCCTCTCGGGAGGAAAAGTTCAGGTTTGTGTCTCGAGTTTCCTGTGCGGCTTGTTTTTCATTGGTTAATTATTAAGTGTGGGAAAGAGCAGTTCAGGGGGTGGGGAGAGACACGGCCGCTTTCAGATCCATTGTAGGGCGACAGAGGACTCCGAGGATACCTGTTTCCTTCCACGTAACCAGTGTGTGTGTGTGTGTGTGTGTGTGTGTGTGTGTGCATCTCTGAGCTTTACATGTCATGGGATTGTGCAGCACATTGTGTGAACAAGTTCTTCCCCGTGTAACCCAAATACATCTCCATTCACGACAGGAGACACTCCTCCTGCATTTAATGTCAGCTTCCCAAAGCTATCGCTTTCCATGCGTGTCCGTGCTTCAGCACTCAAGGCTCTTTCTGAGAAACCAGGACTTTTCCAGTTCAGTCATGTGATTCATACTGTAGAGTTTTAGACACTGCAGGTAAATAGAGTAAAAATATGACCTAGTTGATCTCGTCATACTTTCTCTGCTGATTAATCACAGCACATTAAGACAATTGTTTTGTATTACAGGTTTTCTGAAATGTTGATTAAATATGCAAATAAGACCTAATTAAATATGCACTAATTTGCATACATTTCCAGAACAGAAATCTGAACATTGGATAAAGCCAGATTCATAATTCTTGTTTTATTTTGTTGACATATTGAAGGTTTTTCCAGAGGGTTTCTCTTTTATTGCATAAATATTATTCTGAAATCAATAATGAGTAATCGTAATGCATGTTACTTGTAATGCTTACTTTACTACATCAAAAAGTAATCTGATTTACGTAATGCATGTGTAATACTTTACTCGTTGCATAATGCTGTTACTTGTATGACTAGTTACATCAAAAAGTAATCTGATTACGTAATGCATGTTACTTGTAATGCTTACTTGTTACATCAAAAAGTAATCTGATTACGTAATGCATGTTACTTGTAATGCGTTACTTTACTAGTTACATCAAAAGTAATCTGATTTTAATGCACGTTATTGTAATGCGTTACTACTGATTACATCAAAAAGTAATCTGATTGCGTAATGCACGTTACTTGTAACATCAAAAAGTAATCTGATTGCGTAATGCATACTTGTAATGCGTTACTTGTTATATCAAAAAGTAATCTGATGCGTAATGCACGTTACTTGTAAATAAAGTGCACTACTTGTAATGCGTTACTTTACGTTACATCAAAAAGTAAATAATGCGATGCCGTTACTTGTAACATCAAAAAGTATCTGAGTATCTTGTAATGTGTTACTGTAATGCGTGCACTTACTTGTAATGCGTAATCAAAAGTGAGTATGCATGTATACTGTCAAAAAGTAATCTGATTGCGTAACGTTACTTGTAATGCGTTACTTGACAAAAAGTAATCTGATTGCGTATGCACTTGTAATGTTTACTTGTTATAAAAAGTAATCTGATTGCGTAATGCACGTTCTTGTAAGTTACTCAAAAGTAATCTGATTGCGTAAGCATGTTACTTGGTTACAAAAAAAGTATCTGATTGCGTAATGCACGTTACTTGTATGCGTTACTTGTTATATAAAAAGTAATCTGATTGCCTAATGCACGTTACTTGTATGCGTTTTACTCGTACATCAAAAAGTTATCTTGTGCAACTGTAATGCTGTAATGTTACTTGTAATGCGTTACTTGTATCATCAAAAAATACATTTCGCCATTTTTTAGGTGTAAAATGTTCTATAAACCAGGTGAATGATAATTGAATAAACCTTCAGATTATAGATATGAATAAAACTGTAAAGTTTGTTGTGTGTAAAGCTGCTGAAGAGGAGATTTAAAGATCTACAGACACAAAGAGATAATGTGCAATAAAATAAACTATAGTTTGCTTCTTAAAGCTCATTCTTAAAGAATTTAAAGCTCATAATTCTATAAATATCAACTGTTCATTCAGTTTTTTACTAAGCAAATTCATGGTAACAGTGTTTCCATGGTAACAGTGTTTTCTCTTTTCAGGTCACACTGACTGAATGTCGTCTACTGAAACACATCATCATTAATAATGGTTTATACTTCATCACTAAATGGTATTTTTACTTCTGGAAATCATTTGTGACAGAGCTTAAACTGTTCAAAAAATCCTCTTTCTCAGCTCACACAAAAGATTTGATGATGAAAGAGTGAAAACAGACACTCCCAAACCACACACACATACACACACACACACACACACACACACACACACACAGAGAACACCACTCTTCCCTAGTAAACAGGGTGACGAGGAACAGCATTACTCAACGGCTGATGATTATTTACACAAACATGCCGTTGGGAAACGAGGTGATGATGGATCCGGAGGAAAAGCATCTGCTGTCCATCTGATCCCAGTCAAATCCAGTGCAGTGCTTCCACTGACCCTTCCTCTCGTCATGATAAAAAATATTAAACATGTTTCTCCTGAGAAAAATCTCACATGTGTTCCTCTAGAGTTCCCGATCTCAGTCAAGTCAGCTTTATTTCTACTGCGCTTCATACAATACAGACTGTTTCAAAGCAGCTTCACAGTGATCAACAGGAAAGTAGATTCAATGATGCAAACAGAGATCAATTCTACTGTAAAGCAGCTCTACAAAGACAATAGTGTCATTATTCAGATCAATTCACTTTAGTGTTGATTCAGTTTAATTCAATAGCTGTGCAAAGTTCCTCAATTAATCAGTTTAATTCAGTTCTGAAGTCTGGAAATGATTGCAAACATTTCAAAAACCAACATGCTTGAGTTTGACAAATTTTAAGGGTTTTAAAGGAAAAATTACAGAGAATTCTAGAGATTTTTAAAATAATTTAACTGATATTTTAACATGATGTCAAATAATGCTGTGAAAGAGTAAAAGTGTATAGCCTATTTGGGATTTTCCCACAAGGAATGGGAATGTTTGTGTTGTTGTTTTGTAACATGTATTTTTGCATGCTTTGAAGCACTGTGTGTGTGTGTGTGTGTGTGTGTGTTTCTTCAGCATGAGTCTTATAATTACACGCATTCTGTGTCCCGCCGTAACGCATTCCTTCCTGCTGGCCCTCGATCAGCCGGAGTTAATCCCAGGTTTGGAATTCCCCTCTGTCAGCAGACCACACACACACACACACACACACACACATCCCTGCGTCGTGCATCTCATCTGTTCCTCCCTTCCCAGCGGCAGCAGTATAATTTTCACATGCAATCATGTGCTTAACTGTTAAACCACAGCTTCACTTTTAACTCCCTTCTGTGCGACTGTAACTCTGCTGTTGTTTTGTTCTGTCAGAGTTGCGATTTATGAGCTGCATGATGAAGGATGCTTGAGATATTCAAGACCTGAATCCTAAACTGTTCCAAAACCTAAAAGTTAGACTGCATTTGTTCTAATGTCAAACTCTATTCACTGCAGAAAAATGTTGTTTTCATCATAGTTGTTGCTGTAGTAAACCGAGCTGTCGCTTCTGTGTTTTTGAGAGATTTTGGACCTCATGATCTGCATGTGCCCTAAAATAGATTCATTGAGTTCTTGTACTGTACAGCATGTTTGTTCGGAGGTCACTCTCAGTCGGTGTGTTTATAAAGCCGTAAGCCAGTAATTTTCCGAGATCCGCTCCGTGGGTTGATGGCAGCCAGGCAATGTAAACTCACTGACACACACACACACACACACACACTTGAGTCTTTCAAAGAGAGCCCTGTTCTCTCACACACAATATCACCACAGCAACAGCGCCGCTCACGGCCTCATGAGATGTTCCATGTGACTGAACCAATCAGGACAGCCGTATGAGGAAACGCCCCTCTGTCCGGCTGAAATGATTGGTTAATGAAAACTTATGCTGCGTTCCATTAAAGTTCCATTCAAATTCCTGATAATTTTCTCAAAAAATAAAGGTTCATCCATGGAATCTTTCCATTGCATTGCATTCCATTGTATTTTGCATCTAATCAGACAATCTTTCTTCAAATTTTTGCAGTGAGAGCTTGTGGAAGGAACGCATGCTATTGATGAAAGTTTCCGACTTCTATTGCGCTTCTCCAGGTAGGAACTTCCAACTTTCCAAGCTTTTTAATGGATTGTAGCAGTGTTTATTATAAATGATTTATTGGTGCACATCATTATCAGCAAAAGCCCTACATTTGTTCTTGTTTGCGAAGCATTTCACTCAGTGCAATAGGGAAGACCAGAGGGTCAAAATCAAGCCCCGTCCTGCATTTGTTCTTGTTTGCGAAGCAGTTTCTCTTGGATATACGGCACAATGGGAAAAAAAGATGAGCGCAACTTCCCTTTCATGACTTAAACATCCAGCACTGCTATGAGAACTATGTTTTCCCCCGAAACTTTCATCTGTTTCCATTCACCAGAAATACATCACATACGCCGTCTAAATTACCCAACCACTTCTCAAACCGCTTGACGTTCTTTATAGGCGAGTACAGAACCAGCCCGAGGGTTGAAATGTTTAAAATAACGCAGCCGGGCCAGTTTCCCTTTGATATATATATTGTGCAGATCTTTTCCATGTGTTTGTGGCATGTGCTACGATGAATAATCATGGCTGAATGTCTGAGACTCATGGCACTGATTCCAGCTGTTATTTTCCTCCGGAGCTGTTGTTTTTGTTGTGTTGAGCAAAATACAGTTAAGTGGGTAAGATATTCCGAGATTTCCGGAAAAAGAGTTTGCAGTAGCGCCTCCACCCCAGTAATTACAGCTCGCTGGCTTGGCAGGAGCCGTCGGAGGTCAGGAGGAATGATCGAAGCGCGCTGGCCGAACACTAGCGCGCAGGAATGTGACTCGATCCTGAACGGCCTGAAGCAAAACAAACCTGGATTTGGCCGACGTTCCTGTGAGCCGTATTTATATCAAGGAGGAAAGTTGCATGTGTCATTCCATATAAACATTTACACACCACTGCTGTATCTGCACTTCTGAATGTCTGTTGGGTTGGTTTTAATAAGATTTATTATTATTAAATATCCCAGAAGAAAATGATATCCCTCTTGTAATAACTCAAAAAGACTTAAAGTTGCATGAAATTATAGTCTTTTCTTCCCTATTGTGATGTATATCTGAGTGAAACTGCTTCGCAAACAAGAACAAATGTAGGGCGAGGCTTGATTTTGATTGGATGGTTGTGGTTTTCTATTGGTGGATCTCATGTGAGTGACAGGTTGCCCCGCCCTCATCATCAGAGAAGAGAAGAGATGCTGCAAGAGGGAGGAGAAGATATTCTGATTCAGATTACCAGAACATGAATTTAACACAATAATGATAAATCATTAAGAATAAACACTGCAAATAAAAAAAATTAGAATTGTCAAATTTGAGTTCATAGTGACTTTAAATATCGCATTAGTGAAATTTCAGTGACATTTCACGTGCAACATTGTCTGATGTCGTTAGTGTAGAGATGTTGGTGTGTGGTGAATTTGATTTATCGACTTGAATCTGTGTGGGGAACTTTTCCTGACGCGAAACTCATGATCGATCAAATTCCTATTGGATTGACTGGATTTTGCCAAGCAACGATAAATTAGCAAAAACATGCACTAGATGGACAACTTTAAAGGGTTAGTTCACCCAAAAATGTAATTTCTGTCATTAATTACTCTCCCTCATGTCGTTCCACACCCGTAAGACCTTCATTCATCTTCAGAACACAAATTAAGATATTTTTGATGAAATCCGAGAGACTCGTCCATATAATCAACACTCTCAAGGTCCAGAAAGGAACTAAAGACATCGTTAAAACAGTCATGTGACTGCAGTGGTTCAACCTTAATGTTATGAAGAGACGAGAATACTTTTTGTGCGCAAAAACAAAAAAAACAAGACTTTATTCAACAATCTCTTCTCTTCTGTGTCATTCTCATTCGTTGTTTACGTCCAGCACTTCCAGGTTCTCAGAACGCGACTCATTATTGGCCGGCTCCTGCGTCAGCATCACACGCATGTGTCACATGATCAGATTTGGCCAATACTGAGCCGGCGTTCGGACGTAAACACGGAAGCTTCACTGTGTTACTGCGTCACCTGCGTAAGATAATGACAGAAGAGAAGAGATTGTTGAATAAAGTGGTTATTTTTGTTTTGTTTTTGCGCACAGAAAGTATTCTCGTCTCTTCATGACATTAAGGTTGAACCACTGCAGTCACATGACTGTTTTAACGATGTCTTTAGTTCCTTTCTGGACCTTGAAAGTGTTGATTATATGGACGAGTCTCTCGGATTTCATCAAAAATATCTTAATTTGTGTTCTGAAGATGAATGAAGGTTTTATGGGTGTGGAACGACATGAGGGAGAGGAATTAATGACAGAAAATAAATTTTTAGGTGAACTAACCCTTTAACCATTGTGTTCGCGCAATTAAAAAGACGCCAGCGCAATGGTCAAATATGTCTAGCGCACGAGTTATAGCGCAGTCGAATGGAAAAACACAAGCGTGAATGACACACACACACACACACACACACACAGTTTGCTGAGTGTTCTTTAGGAAACGGCCTCTTCTGTTGATAATCACGTCTCACCTGCAGGAGACTGTTATAATCCACGGAGACGTCTGCTTACACACGCTTATGGGCCTTTAAACTCTGGGGCTCATGGGTGGTCCTGGGTTCAAGACGAGGTGCCAGCGAAAATATAATTAGCAGAAACAAAGACTTTTCTGTGAGCAACACAGAGAGAGATGCTGACTGGACCGTGTTATTTTAAGATCAGACAGTAAGTTTGCACGAGCTCCACTGGAAATAGCCTAGAAAACAAACATGAAAAAAAAGATTGTGATTGTTTTTTTAGAACTAATTCGTTTTCCATTGTTATTTAATAATTCACGCCTCAGATACGGAATATTAATGTAATGCATTCATCTACCGCAGTTTTCCTCACTGATGAAGAGAAAAGGTCGCTCATCTTCACTACTGACGTTCCTCCTGTCAGGAGATTCTGCTTAGTAACCCGTTGTCATGGTGGTGGTCCCGCGCTCTGATTGGACGGGAGACGAGGCCTCAGGGACTCCGACGGTAATTGCCTCTTTTTTTCTTCCCAGACGAAAAAAAAAAAAGCAGAGCAGGAGGAACATGTTGCGTAACTGACACGGATTCATCTCTCACCCGCCCACTCTCTCTTTCTCTCCTTTACCTTTGTTATAATAACAGAGAGAGAGAGAGAGTGATGGAACACATAATATATCAACACACAGACAGAAATAGAAAGTGTAGAGAAAAAGAAGAGAAGAAAAATGAATGAGAGAGAGACAAACACACGTCCTCCATTATAATCAGCGGAGCTCTGTCTGCTGTTGTGTCGTATGGTTGATTATAATGAGAGCTTCCAGTCTGTAGGATCTCATTGCTCACAGTGTGGTTATGCTCGACCTCCAGCTACACTACTAGTTATGCACTAAACCACCTAATTATAATCAACAAAGCTGTGTACGCTGCCAGCATGTGATTATTTTATTCAGTGCCACAAGAACATGAGGTTGTTACATTTTAAAGTCACCATGAAATCAGAATATCTTCTCTTCTCTGATGACGAGGGCGGGGCAACCTGTCACTCACATGAGATCCACCAATAGAAAAGCACAACCATCCAATCAACTCCACAAGCCCTACATTTGTTCTTGTTTGCAAAGCGTTTCTCTTGGTACAACAGGGAAGAAAAGAGTGTTTCCTGCCAACTTTATCTACATTACAAATACATTTCACTGCCTAACTACATGTTTTCAGCGCATTTTTGTTTTTAGTTTGTTATGTATAATTTAAATTTATTTATAAAATGTGAAAAAAATGTTTTTCACTTCTTTTTATGTGTACCCTAAATGGTATTTTCCTAAAAAAATAAATAATGCTTTGTCCTTTACTTTGCAAAATATAATTCTGAAGATATTAATCACATCAAATACACACATTTCTATCATAGTCTCCAGTTTTGCTATAGTTGATTGTAACGGGAGTGTTTATAACGGCAGCACTGATGGAGGCGTCGCTCATTGAAGCCAGATGTGTCCGAAGAAACACACTTCCCTCCCGCTCCATGCTTTTCCATCATCAACAACTGCTCAAACACAATCAACATGAGTGCATATGGAGCGCATGTGTGCAGAAATCACAGCGGCTGAGGGATGTGAATCATCTCACGTTCAGCATGACGCCGTAACAAACGCACCTAGCTGTCTTTTCACAGAAATACGTTCTAAGAGAACGTTTTGATAATGTTCCCATTAAGTGATGAAAATTTTTTTGAATGTTCTCTAAAAATTCAAAATGTTAGAGAAAACATTAAAGGATTAGTTCACTTCCTGATAATTTCCTCTCCACCATGTCATCCAAGATGTTCATGTTTTTCGTTCTTCAGTTGAAAAGAAATGAAGGTTTTTGAGGAAAACATTCCGGGATTTTTCTCCATATAGTGGACTTTACTGGAGTCACATGTGACCTTTCCAACATGATTACGTCATGCGTGGAGCGTCACAGAGCAGTGCAAGACGAGCATTTGTGGTTAAAAAGTATATAATGTTTATTTTTTTAGAAAATGTCCGATGGTTTCTCTAGATAAGACTCTTATTCCTCGTCTGGGATCATGTAGAGCTCTTTGAAGCTGCACTGAAACTGACATTTGGACCTTCAACCCGTTGAACCCCAGTGAAGTCCACTATATGGAGAAAAATCCTGGAATGTTTTCCTTCATTTCTTTTCCACTGAAGAAAGAAAGACATGAACATCTTGGATGACATGGAGGTGAGGAAATTATGAACGAATGTTCTATCAACATTACTGGAAGAGCGTTTGTTCATAACTTTGGGAACGTTCCCTGTTAGCTGCTTCTCTAAGGAATTGTTTATACGCTCCTTCACATGAAAGAGAACGTTGTTGTTGAGGATTTTGCCACTAAATATTGTCTGTGTTGGCCGCTGTGAGCCCTGAAACCGTGCAGCTCTCCGTGCGGACGCTTTTTTCAGTAAGTAATGGCCCCGTTTTGGGGTTTGGCTTTTGTGCGCTCTCCAATTCTTCATCATTTGGAACATAACAAAACGGGACAGATCCTGTAACCAGAGAAATGCGAGTATCCGCTCGACTCATTCAAGCTCGCCGGCCAAATGAGAAACAAATGTTTCTTGTCAGACGCTCTTGGCCGGGATCCCTGGACCCTCGTCCTCCAAATGACGACTTCCAGCACAAAACCTCCCAGAATGCTTGCTGCAGGACAAAGGGAGTTGGATAGGGCTTCCGTTCACAAGGTATCGGATGGTGCATTGTGTCTTATCGTTATGGGTACATTTCGCTTTGAGTGGACTGACGCCAACATGGACGCAAGAGGGAAAATAATTATAATAGTTAATGAAATTAAGGCTGCATTATTTGATCAAAAATACAGTAAAAATAGTGAAATATTATTCCAATGTAAAACATCTGTTTTCTATGTGAATAAATAGTAAAATGTAATTTATTCCTGTGATCAAAGCTGGATTTATTTGATCAAAAATACAGTAAAAATAGTGCAATATTATTCCAATGTAAATCAGCTGTTTTCTATGTGAATAAATAGTAAAATGTAATTTATTCCTGTGATCAAAGCTGAATTTATTTGATCAAAAATACAGTAAAAATTGTGAAATATTATTAATGTAAATCACTGTTTTCTATGTGAATAAATAGTAAATGTAATTTATTCCGTGATCAAAGCTGAATTTATTTGATCAAAAATACAGTAAAATAGTGCAATATTATTCCAATGTAAATCAGCTGTTTTCTATGTGAATAAATAGTAAAATGTAATTTATTCCTGTGATCAAAGCTGAATTTATTTGATCAAAAACACAGTAAAAATAGTGCAATATTATTCCATGTAAATCAGCTGTTTTCTATGTGAATAAATAGTAAAATGTAATTTATTCCTGTGATCAAAGCTGAATTTATTTGATCAAAAATACAGTAAAAATTGTGAAATATTATTATAATGTAAATCAGCTGTTTTCTATGTGAATAAATAGTAAAATGTAATTTATTCCTGTGATCAAAGCTGAATTTATTTGATCAAAAACACAGTAAAAATAGTGCAATATTATTCCAATGTAAATCAGCTGTTTTCTATGTGAATATATAGTAAAGTGTAATTTATTCCTGTGATCAAAGCTGAATTTTCAGCATCATTACTCCAGTCTTCAGTGTCACATGATCCTTCAGAAATCATTCTGATATGATGATTTGATGCTCAAGAAACATTTATGATTATTATCAATATTGAAAACAGCTTCATATTTTTGTGGATACATTTTATTTTTTATTTTATTTATTTATTTTTGTTCAGTACACTGTATCTGGAAATGAGTTGTTGTTTTGTTGGTATGATGATGTATATAGAAAATAAATAATAATAATAGCAAAATATAATAAAATAGACTAATCATCTTCAAACCTCATTGTGAAATGCCAACAGTGCAAGAATCCAGAGTAAATACGCGGTAACTCAGATCTGCTGTGACTGACAGCTCCATCGATTGGTCTTACAGAGTCTTAGAGATTAAATGTGATTAGTAAAGCTCCAGGTACGGTCAGGGAATGAGCAGAATCAGACGAGAGGTCACGGGGTCACTGGGTCAGCGCTTAACTGCTGTGTGTCCAGCAATAATGACTCCTGTTCAATACATCTTAGCCTTTCAATGCACTGAACATTATGAGCTCATGACATGGCTGCAGTAACGAGTGACATAATGCGCTTCGGCCGCCCGAGGTCAGTTAGCTCATAGTTGTTTATTTTTGTAGTATTGGAAAATCTCCTGTGTTCTCAGTAGGATCCTCTTCTCCTGGAGAAAGCGTTTTCCTGGAAGCCGCCGATGGCTGATGGCGACGCGGCTGGAGTTTATTGATTCGCCGAGCTCGAGGCGTTTCCATTAGCTGAGATTACCTAGCGGGGACGTGACCTTTCTTGCATGGACTCTGTCATTCAATATCGAGATGTCAGATAGAGAGCGCTCAGCTGTTTGTTCTGCGTTTAAATCAGGAATAATCCATCAGAACACAGACGTTTGTTGTTCTTATTGATGCTTTGTGTTGAGGGTCAAACTCACTCCCATTGGTTTCCATGAAACAAGAAATAAGTAGTTTAACCAGTGTTTCTAGCAGTTTTTTTAAACTGACCCGCGCTGACCTCTGCGTCACACACACAACAGGACAAGAGCTTTATGTGAAGGATTGAGTCAGAGCTCGTCTCTCTCTCTCAGCTTGCGTGCGGGACAGAGATTACAGTCGGATCCGTGTTGTGCTCTGTTTAACCGCCTGACCCTTCATGCACTTCGGATTAGCTCCAGTTACCATTAATGGAAAGTAGAGCAGTCGAGAGGCCCGCAGTGAGTCGACGGCTCTAATGCAGTTTCCAAAACCCAGTGAACCGCCTTCCTAGACAGCACTTTAAGGCATTAAGACCTTCAATTTTATCCTTTATGGTGAAGGCAATCCCATACTGCACGGCACCAAGCTCAGTCTCTGAGAACAAGAGGCTCTTTGATTATAAATACAAATATAGCATTCAATACTGAATATTATTAATGAATCTAATTAAAATTCACTTAATAATTGTTATTGGAGTTTTTCATTGTTAACATCAAACCTGTGCTTCATGTGAGACACCAATCAACCACATATTGTATATAGTGTTTCATTCAATCATTTATTCATTCATGTTAATACATTTAGTTTGTTTGTTTGTTAGAGTTTATTTATTTATTTATTTATATACATTAATTTATGTTATTTATGCAATCTCAAGGGGGTAATTCTGACTATAGCGCCTTTTCTGGCAGTGCTGATAATGTATGTATGTACATTTGTATGCATGTATGTTGTATTATGTGTGTATGCATGTATGTATGTATGTATGTATGTATGTATGTATGCATGCATGCATGTATGCATGCATGTATGCATGTATGTATGTATATGCATGTGTATTGCATGTGCATGCATGCATGCATGTATATGTATGTATGCCTATGTATGCCATGCATGTATGTATTGCATGTATGTATGTATGTATGTATGTATGCATGTATGTATGTATGTATGTATGCCTATGTATGTATGTATGCATGTGTATGTATGTATGTATGTATGCATGCATGTATGCATGTATGTATGTATGTATGCCATGTATGTATGTATGCATATGTATGCATGTATGCATGTATGTATTATGTATGTATGTATGTATGTATGCATGCATGCATGTATGCATGCATGTATGTATGTATGTATGCATGTATGTATGCATGTATGTATGATGTATGTATGTATGCATGTATGTATGTATATGTATGTATGTATGCATGTATGTATGTATGCATGTATTATATGTATGTATGTATGTATGTATGCATGTATGTATGTATGCATGTATGTATGTATGTATTATGTATGTGTATGTATGATGCATGTATGTATGTATGTATGTATATGTATATTATGTATGCATGTATGTATGTATGCATGCATGTATGTATGTATGTATGTATGCATGATGTATGTATGTACTGTATGTATGCATGTATGTATGTATGTATGTATCATGTATGCATGTATGTATGTATGTATGTATGTAGTATGTATGCATGTATGTATGCTGTATGTATGCATGTATGTATGCATGTATGTATGTATGTATGTATGTATGTATGATGTATGTATGTATGTATGCATGTATGTATATGTATGTATATGTATGTATGTATGTATGCATGTATGTATGTATGCATGTATGGTATGTATGTATGTATGTATGCTGTATGTATGTACATGTAATATGTATGTATGTATGTATGCATGTATGTATGTATGTATGCATGGTATGTATGCATGTATGTATTATGTATGTATGCATGATGTATGTATGCATATATGTATGTATGTATGAATGTATTATGTATTATGTGAATGTGTGTTTAAATGTGAATGGCTAAAAGTGCTAAAATTGTCAACCTAAAGCTGTGTGTGAAGAAGTGAAGCCCGTCAAAAAAAACTCTTACACAGTCAGTAGTGACAGAGGCCTGAACAGGGGTGTGTGTGTGTGTGTGGTGTGTGTGTGTGTTGTGTCTAGGCCGAGCACATTTGTGGTTTAAAGCTTAAGGGATTTAAAGAAAGTGTTTTCAGGAAATTGTAAGTTTATGGTTCACCCTCCCGCTCACTGTAGGTATTTTAGTTGGATTTGAGGCCAGACATCTGCTTCTCCTGCCAAAGATACACATCATCATCATCATCATCATCATCATCAGAGCTTCTGTTTCCTGCTTCAGCTGCACACACTCACAATATTCCATGTTTAAATTATAGAATTTCTGAATGCAGAAGTAATTTTTCATTCTTGATGAGTCCAATGAAGTCTTTTGATTTGGTGCATTGAAACTGTTGCACACATTTATTTATTTATTTGTTTGTTTTGTTACCTTTATTTACTATGTTAATGCATTTGTTTTGTTTTTTTATTTATGTTAATAAAGTGTACTGTGGTGATGCCATGGTACAGTGATGTTCAAGCACACTTGAATATATACTATGGTGATACTGACTAATTACCATATTCATGTACTATGGTATTTACACGGTACTCCAATGTAACTCAAAGAATACCATAGTATTACCATAGCACAAGTCCAAAAAACATGTGAGTGAGTGAAGTTTGTGAATGAAGTTTAGCAGCTGTAACTGTTCTTCTTCTTCCAGGCTCTGGAAGCGAATCTCTTCGGGGAGTGAGGAGAGGAGAAGCGCTGATGTGTGTTGGGCTGGACACAAGGCCTGTCTTTGTGCTGGAAAGTGAATGATGTGAATGCTCTCGAGACGGCTCGACTTCACTGTTCAGCTGCGCTGATGTTGGAACGAGAACCGCCTTGTTCAGCCGTGTTTGGTGTTGTAAAGTTATAAATACTGCTTTAAACATCCTGAACCTCAATTCAGACCTCTCATACTGTTATTCTGAAGGAGCTTTAGAGCATGTTAGTTCACATGACTTCATCTCTGTTATTTGATTGGTTCATCCTCCACACTGGACGGCCCCTTTACTGTTTGTTGATGTTAAAAATACACCAAATTAAATTTGTTTGACCTGTAGCCTAGGCTAAGTTTGCTCAACAAAGCTGTCAAAATTAACCCAATATATGATTTTTAACTTTAACTAATGTAGGTCTATGCATTAAAAATATAGCCTATATGTATAATACATGCATTAAAAATGTTAAATAATGAGTGAATTAAAAAAAAATGTGTTGTTTATGTCTGTATAACCACTTCTGAAATGACGTTTCTTTCAGCTGACGTCACTGAGCTCTAAATGTTTAAAGAGTTGACAACTCTACATGAGCATTTAACATTAAGATAATAAATGCATTTACAATATAAATGCATTAAAAGGTTAAATAATGAGTGAAATCAGAGAAATACTGAGATGTTTATTTTCTTTATTTAACCGTTTCTGAATCGACTTTCAGCTGACGTCACTGAAGTCTTGTTTTTAACCCCTAAATGCTCGCGAAACAATGTGATAGTGTTTAAAAGTTGACAAAATGAATATGTGCATTTAACATTAAGATGGGTGATGTATTTGTGTGTAAATCAGTGGAGCAGATGGTGTTTGTTTGCGGCGGCGGCGCGTGTTTACAGTCGTGAGATCGTGTTTATGTTCACATCTGCAGCTTTGTGTGCAAGTTTTCATGCGTTTCTGTTTGTCTTTGGCTCATTTTGTTTGTGTGGGCGAGAGATTTTAACAGAGCCTCGTCCGAATGCGACCCGAGCAGCAGATTCAGTTCCCGGCAGATATTACGCATAAATACGTGATTACAAAATTATGTGTTCAAGTATCTTGCATCATTATGGAAGCACATTTACGCCATATAAGAGAAAAATAATGCTTTTGTAAATCATAATTATGACATAAAAATTCTGAATTATGTAACAGAATGTCATTTTATTACATAACTTTAACTTTTTAAGTTATAACTGAGATTTAGTAAAGCATGATTTGTCCTTCCATGCGTCACTGATACTCTCGGATGGACTGAAGGACGGATACGGTTCCACCGGACATCACGGGAGGCTCTCTGTGGTTCGACTGCTTCAATTAAACACTGTAAATAATTGAAGCGATGCTGAAACAGAAGCAGGGCCTCATGGGACATGGGTGACATCATCAGTTCAAGCGAGGGGAAATGGACACCGCTGTGAGCGGAGACTGAAGTCACTGACGTCCTCAATATATCCCACAAAAACACTCCTGTTTGATTGATGAAATGTGAAGTTCACAAGAATAAAACGGTGAAACAAATCCTGGTTACAGAATCTAGATTCTTAATTCATGCTCATGGTCTTATGTGTTAAAAAAAATCTATTTTTATATTAATCATAAAATAATTATTTCATTTGTATTATTATTATTTCTATGATATTTAGAAAACTAATTTATTGTATTTTATAATTTAATACAATTAATAATTTATAATATGATTAAAAACGATTCTTTTATAAAGAAAATGTGTAAAAAAATCTAGTTATTTTTATAATAATCATAAAATAATTATTTCATTTATATTATTATTATTTATATAATAAGTAAAAAATAATTTATTGTAATGTTTATATTTTTATACTTTAATAAAAGTAATAATTTATAATATGATGAAATACTGTACTTATTTGTATAATAATAATTATAAAATCATTATTTATTTGTATTATTATATTATTTTTAAAACATTTTATTGTATTTTTAATATTTTTTAATTGTATTTTTAATAATTTAATAAAATTGATCATTCGTAATAAATAAAAAGCACGATTACAAACCATTTTAAAGTCAATAATTAAATCTTTTCAGTGCATAAAAAACTAAATATAAAAAATGTTTAACAGTATGGATGTGATACTTTTTTATAAAGAAAATGTGTAAGAAAAATCTAAAATAATTATTTTATTTGTATTATTATTTATATGATTTTTAGAAAAATAATTTATTGTATATTTATAATTTAATTCAATTAATTTATACGATTAAAAACTAGTTTTTATAAAGAAAATGTGTAAAAAATCTCATAAAAATAATTATTTTATTTATATTAATATTTATATGTTAAAAATAATTTATTGTATTTTTTATATACGGAAGAGGATTAGGGCCAAGCAATAATAAAAAAAAATAAAACCATCTCGAGATTAAAGTTTTTAAATTTCAAGAATAAAAAATAAAAAAATCGTTAAATTTCGAGAAAGAAGTCATTAAATTATGAGAACAAATTCGTAATTTAACGAGTTTTTTCCCGTAATTTAAGGAGTTTATTCTCAACATTTTATTTAGACTTTTTTCTCGAAATTTAACAACTTTAATCTCGAGATGGTTTTATTTTTTTATTATTGCTTGGCCCTAATCCTCTTCCGTATTTATACTAGTTATTTGTATAATAATAATTATAAAATCATTATTTATTTGTATTATATTATTTTTATTAAAAAATATTTTATTGTATTTTTAAATATTTTTATAATTTAATAAAATTGGTAATTCAGAATAAATAAAAAGCACGATTACATACCATTTTAAAGTCAAGAATTAAATCTAATAAGGGCATTACAAAGAAGTTTATTAGTATGGATGTGATACCTGTTTTTAAAAAATGCTTGTTATTTTTACGATAAATAATTTATTTGTATTATTATTTTAATAAAAATTATTTGATTGTATTTTTAAATTTTTTTGTAATTAAATAAATTAAAATTAATTTCAGAGATGTTTGGTAGAATCACGCTGCAGCGTTTGCAAACACTTTCCCATGATTCCCAGGACGCCGTGGCCTCGACGCACGGGTGGCGGTTGCGAGCGCTCATGACCTCCTCACGGCTCAGATCATGTGACGCTCCACTGACAGCGTCTGGACCGTTAATGGATCAGGAACGCACTCAAAATCTCCTGTCTGACCTCATTTTCTTCCCAGTGACTGTGTGTTATCCTTTATTTGTCCTTTTCTTCTGGTTCACATGATCTCAGTGAAGTGGGGTGAAGGGTCAAGAGGTCAGACGCGGTCACCTGGTGATCAGACCAGCATGTCTTTATAAATGCAGCCACAACATTACATTGAGTAGATAAAGGAACACTAGATATAAGTAATGAATCAAAAAAGTACTTTCCAAACCATGCACCACACCACACACACACACACACACACACACACACACACCAGATACACATTAACCGCCTCCATTTTCAGCAGTTAATGTGGTCCATTAGCTCTCCTCATTATCTCCAGCTCCAGGAGGATCTTCCGTGGTTCTCCGTCAGGATCACTGGAGTCTGAGCGATGATCATTGAGATCCTCTGAGATCATCTGGAGCAGCAGCGCCACTATAGATGCCGGCAGGCGGTCAGGATTTAAGGCATGAAACTGATTGTGGGTGGATATATAATTCCTAGATTCTCCTGTGTTCGCAGTCATTATTGTGTGATTACATGAACCCGACGACACACACTGAACTGACAACTCAGAAGACTATACGCTAATGTGTGTGTGTGTGTGTGAGTGTGTGTGTGTGTGTGTGTGTGGGTGAGTGTGAGTGTGTGTGTGTGTGTGTGTGTGTGGGTGTGTATGAGTGTGTGTATGTAGTGTTGTGTGTCTGGGGGTGTTGAGGCATGGTGTCCCTGTGTGTGTCTCTGTGTGTGGTGATGGGTCGCGGTAGTCAGTGGGGTGGCGGGGAAGGGTGCGGGTAGTGGTGTGGGTGTGGGGGGGCAGTGTGCTCTGATGTGTGTGGTGTGTGGTGTGGCATGGGGTTGGATGTATTGCGGTTTGGGGGGCGGTCTCTGTGTTCTGCTGAGTGGGTCGTATGTATGTATGGGTTGTGTGTGTGGTGTGTGTGGGTGTCTCTTTGTGCGGGGTTTCTAGTTGTATCTTATGTCTGTGGTGTGGTGTGGCTGTGGGTGTCTCGGTGTGTGGGTTGTGTGTGTGTGGTGATGTGTAGTGGGGTGGCGGGGATGCTAGGTGTGGGTGTGGGTGTGGGAGTGGTGTGTCTCTGTGTCTCTGCTATTTGTTTAAATTACAGTGGACCAAATGTCCCCTAGATAGTACTAGTACGAACCACTGAAGTTCAACCTACATCGGGGGTTACCATGGCCATTCGCGTCCCCACAATAGGAATGGGTTCAGAAATCATATAGAATGGATGTGTTTGTTGAAGAGAAGTAAAATTGTTGCAACAGATTTCCCTGTGGGGAGTTTTAGGGTTAGGGCAGGGTTAGGGGGATAGAATGTCCAGTTGTTCAGGTAAATAGCTTTCAAGTCTATCGGAAAGTCCCCACAAGTGCACAAACTCCACATGTGAAAAAATTGTGTGTGAATGTGTGATATATGTTGGTCTCGGGTGAGTGGGTGTGTGTCGGTGGGTGTGTATAGTGTGTGTGGGTGTGGTGTGGGTGGCTCTGTTGTGAGTGTGTGTGGCTGAATGTGTATGTTAGGGCGATGGGGGGGGTGGCGGGTGTGTCTGCTGATGTGTGTGTGTGGGGGGCTGGGTTGGAGTGGGAGTGTGGAAGTGAGTTGTAGTGTGTGTTTGCTCGCTTGTTGGGAGGGTGTGTTGTGTTGTGGGTGTGGTGTGTGGTGTGATGTGTGTGTCTGTGGTGTGTATGTATGTTGTGATGACGTGGGTGTTTCTCTGGTGAGTGGTGGTGTGTATGTTATGTGTGTGTGCTCTGGTGGATGTGGGTTGTGGTTGTGAGGAGTGAGTGTGGTGGGGTTAGGTGTGAGTTGGGTGAAGTGTTTGAAGTGTGTGTGTGTGTTTGATGCTGTACTTTTTTATTATATATTTATTTATAAGTAATACAGTTATTTTTATATAGCAAAGCTATGTCAAGATACAGTTTCATAATAGTATTTTAAGAGCATAATCAGGTTATAATTTAATAGTTACTAGAACATAAAGAAAAGATATAGTAAAATGACAAATGATTAATAAACATCGATAGCGCTAAATTAATGTTAAAATTAAAATGTTTACTTCAGAAAATGAAAATATAGTTTATTGTCAGATCATCTGCAGTGATTAATGTAAAGTGAACATGCTTTTATTAATATTTGTCATTAAAGAATCTGAAGGGTGTATGAACACACTCTGATGATGATGATGATGATGAAGCTCTTCTTCATGCTGGTGAACGAATCCGACGTCAGGAAGCTGATGGAGCGTTACATCATCCTCTGAACGTCTGATTTCAGCCCCGATCGCATTAATTAATCATGTGCTCTTTTCATGGACCTCCAGGGAAGGTTATGAAATATTAATTCATCTGCTACTCACGAGACTCATCTTAAGAGAGCGCATCTGTGGTCACCTGACCAGTGATGTCACCGTCTTTCCCAAATAACACCAGTGAATTATTAATGAGTCCTGCTGTCCTCCAGACATGAGCCGGTGTGTGTCGGGGTCAGAGGTCACATTTTGATTCTTTTTGTTGTTGTTGAAAAATACATATTTGAGGAAATACTGCGTT
Source organism: Culter alburnus (assembly GCA_028476615.1). Lineage (NCBI taxonomy): Eukaryota > Metazoa > Chordata > Actinopteri > Cypriniformes > Xenocyprididae > Culter > Culter alburnus. The sequence goes on along the minus strand of JAOTNS010003472.1, from coordinate 250,837 downwards.
TCTTTGCTTTAATGACACGAACGAGTCGATGGTGAAGTTCGCTGTTCTTCAGGAGGATCTGTGACGAGCTTCATTAACTTTAGAGGCTCAAAGCTGTTAATGATCAAACGCAGCATTAACCAGAACAGAGTCAAAGACCTTCACTCAACAAAACACCATCTATCTATCGTTCTATCTAATCTATCGCTTGATTAATATTCAAGAAATGCTCTATTGTCAGAAACCACTGAAACTTTGAGCATGACGATCTCGTGTAATGAAGTTATATTGTTATACAGAAAAGCATTTTCTTTAGAGTAGAAACTCTCTTTAAACTCTCTTTATATACTCAGATTTAATCTTTGTCTGAAGAGCCTGAGAGAAGTGCTTCTGTTATCAGACCATCACACTCATCTGCATCCTACAGGCATCCGCAATAATCCTCATTACCAAAATGAGACGCACAAATTTAATTGACCTCTCTGCTGGCATAAAGTGAATTCACTCCTCAATCTTTAAATATGCCCACAGGAGAAACACCAGAGACACTGAACAGCACAAGAGCGCCACCGCAGCGGCTGCTTTCATCTGAGAGCCGTGAACTGGTGAAAATTCTCACTAAGTCAAGTTTCAGTTGTTTAAGGACCATTTTCCCAAACTCATCACATCACTTGCTCCTTGCCATCTATGCGCACAGGCGGTAATTTCCATATGGGATCTTTACGAATAAGGATTTGTAAAGGTTCTATAAACAACAGTAATGGGAAGATAGATTGATTTTGAAGTTTTGTAGTAGTGAAGGACCAGAAATGAGATTTGTGTTTTTATAATCAATTAAACATCACGTGGTGTCTGCTTTGTCATGTTTTTACAAAGTTCACCAAAAATCGTCATTTGGTTTTTAAACCAACATTTCGGGTTTTACCGGGGGGAGAAAAATGACTAGTTCAAACCATCAACAGTCGTGATACGCTAGCGAGAAATATATAAGATAATTTGATTTACATTGCAAAGTTGTTTAAATAGTTCAACATGTGCCAGGTTTGAGAGCGGTGCAACCGAAGGACTCGGATGTGTTTCGGGACAATAGCGTTAGATCACGTACAACATGACTTTTTCAAATCTAGTTAAGACGAGCATTAGTTACTTACGTCTTGACATGTAGCCCTAATAAATTGCAGTGTCTGACTAATGTCACATGATATTGACCGCATGAGCTGCATCCACAAGCGTCCCTCTATATCGGGTTACTCTCCATGACAGGTTATCAAACTGTTTATATTAGGACTTGCAATTTAATCGTACAATTAATAACGATTTAACAGCACAAAACAATCAATGGAAAAAAGTCATTATGTTCCGGACATTAAAAGACGGTTGCTACAGAACAAGCAAAAGCACCACTCTATCGACACATACATTCTGAACAGCATTAGGGCACTCATGGTGGAGAATTGGTAGAAAATCAGAAAAAAAACGCAGCAAATAAAAAATATAGCAGTGAGTACAGTGTAAAAAGATAGGTTACAGCACAATGGAAATGTGCGGGATTGCCGGGGAAACGATTAAATCTGAAATGACGCCAGGGGGACACGAGTGCAAAATCGGGTCAAAACGTGAGATGGACCAATCAGGAAAACCGTGGGGGTGAATAAAAGAAAAGATGAGCGAGTATGGCGGACAGACGGGAATGGTCGACGGGGGGGGGTGGGAAGGCGGGTTTGGGTAGAGGGAAGGCGGTGGCAAAAAAAGAGAAAAACACAAAAAAAAAAAAAAAAGACAAGATCCCGCCAGAACCACCAGTGGTACCCATAGTCCACATCAGTAACAGGTCAGAGAGACGCAGTTTTGGGAGTGGGGCACGAAAAAAAAGGAGTCAGGCTTGGTACAAAAGTGGTGGAATATGTATGAAAGATGCCGGCGGTATAAGGTAGCCAATTGGGCAGGTTTGCACGTGTCAATGTGGGAACAGGTTAAGCTGGGTAAGAATAAACAGAAGGGAAACCAGTGGTCAGGGTGATGATTTGTTGAGTGGCGTGTGAGGGAAAATGTAACCTGGCAACAGGGGATGAACAAAAAAAAACATCAGTTTAAGGGGAAAGGCTGGGGCGGACCTTGAGAAAACTGAACAAGAGGCGCTCTATCGTGAAGGGGCCATGAACACCGTGATAATAACGTGAGTAAACATTGGCACAGAATCTGCGGCTATCTTGAAAATAAGAGCAACAAAGCACGAACCCGAGCCTGGGATGGGGGGGGAAAAAAAGCACCACAGAGGACGCAAGAAAAAATTCCAGTTCAGGTTTTATGTCTCAGGCATAGGCCGACGCTCCTGCAGCACATGCATGAACCTCTCTACCCTCTAGTGCCCGATGCACTAAGGAAACGAAGTTATTACACAGACAATTAAAACATCCAATCGAAGACGAAAATAGACAACAATCTAAAAGTTCCCACTAACGACAAAACTTTAAATATCGCTCACCGTTCATGAAGAAACCCATCGATCATCACCGGTTATTTAATCCACAGGACAGTGCCAAACAGCTCCTGTGAGCATATCTCCATGTACAGGAAACCATCTTCATCTTTAATGGTCTTATAAGCTGCGCCATGGTCACAGACAATGCTGGCGATGACCGGAGTTATGGACAGTCAGGTAGCAAAGCTTGATTGGGCCCAGGTCATCCAACCACAAAAAAAAAAAAAAAAAAAAAAAAAAAAAAACATAGAATAAAGCTTCCTGAGAATCGACCAACTGAGGAAAAAAATCCCGTGAGAAAGTCCTTAACCCACCAGATTGACAACAGCTGACCCTCTGTTCCTGTACAATATGAATCCTTCTGGATCCTGGAAAAATACCACCCAGCTATATTAAGTGCACGCGCCTTAAAATTAGTATTAATTTTTTTTTATGTTTTTTTGTATAAATGACACACGTACATCATATAGGGTAACTCCAGTTGATTGGGAACCTTTTTACCCAGTGAGAATACTGGGGGGGGGGCAAAAAAAAAAAAAAAAAAAAAAAAATTATATGATGACTAATCAAAATTGCTTTATGGCATGACTGTAAATACTACAATATTGCCAAAGCATATATACATAAAATAATAATAAAAACATCGTAATAACAGAAGAAAATATGATCAAATATTACAACATAACATACTTAAATTAACAGTGTAACAAATTAGAACATGTCTGAACATTTGATACAACAGTAGTTAAATATATATATTAAAAAAATTATACCAATTATATAAATATATATAGTTATGCACAACTGAAATATTTGAGAAATAAAAGTTAGCCTTCTTAAGACAATTTAGATTTTAGACCCATTTTCACACAATTGTGAATAACGAAAGTGCTGAAAAATGTTTGCTCCCTGATGATGGTGACGAACTGAGTCATAGTGAGTTCTTGAGGCACGAGGAACTTTGTTTTATCCAGAGGAGGCAAATACTTCTCTCTTTGATATCGCTCAATAATCACCTGAAGTAAACATCAATTAACTCACACAACCAGTAACAGATGAACTACACACAGAAATGAGCTTTTCCTACCGGGATTTTAGTCGGAAACTTGGTTCTGATTCCCGCCACCTCGTGTTTCCTCGTGGCTGATTCGTGATCAGTATTTTAAAAAATCAAAGACAACTTTTAAATTTGACAGTTTGTCATCAGATCATCTAATGTTTGTACGATATAAGACACATACCTAAACCTTCCCTCTTTGAAAGGTTTGGGATGTTGAGTTTTCTCAAAGGGAGGCATGTTGAGTCGCTCCGCTGACCTGCGCACTAATTGTGGCGAGGCGCACTAACACTAATTAAATAGTGCGCCGGCGGTGACGTCACGGGTCACGCGCGCCGCCACTTTACCAGCATAAATAAATAAATAAATAATAAATCCACAATAAGAGTTAAAAAATACAAATACAAAAACAAAATGTTGATGTTTTCCAGTTGTTTTAATATAATCTTTTTGTCGACGCATAATAAGTATGAAGATTCGCATTCCTACAGTGTTGCAGGTAAATGAGGGTCTGAATGGATCTTTGTGTTGTTCAGGGTGTGTGTAAAACAGAGCTTAGTATTGTAGTGTTGTGTAACAGTTCTTGCATGACATGACATGACCACTTAAACAAATGAATCCATTGTGAAATTATGTTGACTCGATTATGTAATGTTAATTTTATATCATTTACTACTATACTGTTGTTCATTTGCATATCGCTTATTTTATTTGTAGTCAAATTGTGTGTTTAAAATCTACAAATCTTTATTTTGCTTGTGTTTTGGTGTGTATTTAACCGCTATCAATAAACAATAATCTGAAACTGAGAACTTGGCAGAAAAAAAGAATAATACGATTCCGAACTACAAGTCCCAGCATGCTCAGCGCACTCGTCTCTGATTGGCTATTCACAGTGCAAATTGTTTGTTCTTTCCAATCAGAGCGCTTCGTGCTCGCAGCGATCTGTTGACCTGATTGTGGGCGTGAGATGAGCGGAAACCAGCGTTGTGAAGTGCGAGTCATTTGACCGAATCGGTTCGTTCGAACGGTTCGGTTCTTTAGAGGCATATTCAGACATCCGCGCATTTTATCATGAACTTTTTGTGGTTGACAAATATTGGTGCTTGTTATCACAAGCTTCATAAATTTATGCATGCATGTATGTAGAGAGTTCATTTTTAAAGCTCCAGTTGTTTTTGCTTGCCTAAAAGTATCATATGTGTGGGTGTTTTTTGAACACAATTTTTTATTGCAGCATACTGTGTTGGGGGGAAGAAAGCAAGTTTAAAGCAGTTGGAAGAAGTGCCGAGATAAGAGAAAAAGGGCGTGGTGATGAGGGCATGAAGGGAGAGACAGATGGTGCCAGTGTATTAGGCTAAACGAAAAGAAAAACAGGGTGAGGTGGATAAAGAAAGAGAGAAACATGAACGGAAATGGAAAAAACGGAAAACCGCGGGATTACGAAAGAACGAAAACGGAACGGAAATCGAAACAGAAAGGAACGGGAAAAGATGGGGATAAAACCGCAGAAGATGCGAACATGACACCAGACATAATGGCGAGAGACAGGAACAAGAAAAGGGAGAGCAACGAGGACACCTACCATGGCAAAGATGGGCCACAGACGGCGGGCAGGTGGCGAAGCGCGCGCGGCGCGCAAGCCGGCAGGTAGTGGGCTGCAAAAGACAGAAAAAAATGGAATAGGGAAAAGATGAGACAATGCTGAAAAAGGGGTCGATGAGAATAGCCGGAAAAGAGAGGGAAGGGCCTAGGCATGCGGAAGGGGCAGCGCCAGTGACGCCAGGCGGCCAGGTGGCCACAGGAGCCTGCAGCAAATCAGTCGAAGCGGAATCATTGAGGACAAAGGTTGGGCGGCGGAAGATGGTCGGTGTGAGGGAGACGGGGGGGGCAGGAGGCGGGGAGGACTAAAAGGGGAAATAGAGCAGCATGGAGGGAAAGGAAAGCGGGGGGGTAACATGGACACCTACGGGGCCAACAGGGGGGGGGGGCAGTAGGTGATGGGGGGGGAAAAAGGAAGAGTGTTGGCAGCACGGAGGGGAAGGGGGGGGGGGGATAAATAAGGGAGGGGGGAAAGGGAGACTGGTGGAGAAGATAGGGCCGGGGGGAGAAGCGGGGGGGCGGGGAACCACCGGGATGCAGCAAGGAATCCGAAAAAGAGCACAGGGGGCCAAAAAACAGGAACAACACAACGGTTGCCAACAGTGAGAAAACTGAGGAGCAAGAGCAAGAGAAGGGGTCGGAAGGGGAAGACTGGAGGAAGGAGGCGAAAAAGTCAGCTAAAGAAAGATAAGCAAGGAGAGGAAGAGAAACCATGATGTAAAAGGGCAGAAGAGTTCACAAGTATTCCTGGGTGGGCGGGAGGGGTGAGACAAAGAAAGGGCCAGGCCGGAACCGCCGGGCAAAACAGGAAAAATGATGAAAGAAAAAAAGGTCCAGCATTGGTGAGGAATCAGGGAGTATATAACAGAAAAACACACAATATTAGATGTAGGGGAAGGAAAGTGAGGAAAGAGCGACGGACTCAATTGGAATCGGCTCACGCTACTGGTGGCACACAACAACCCGCTTTGGCAGGTGTGAGCAATATCATGTGCAGAGGAACAAGCGAGCAGAACGATGGCACGAGGGCAAGAACCATTGGGAAGTAAAGGGGGTGGGGCACTGGAAAATGTAAGCGATAGGGAGAGGCAGAAAGTGGATAAGTCGGAGTACCCAAAAAGTCCGGTGTGGCTGGCTGAAAAAGGCACAACGAACGACGAAGGGGGATGGGTAACGGAGCGGGTAGCGACAGAAGAGGGCCGAGGCGCTGCTAAAACGAGGCAGGCAGGCGAAGCGAACAACAAGACGGAAACGGGCAGGGGGACGCTGACAGCAGCAGGCAGCACAGCAGACGCGGGGGGCGGGAGGCGAGGCGCGCAGACCCCGACCCCGCGTTGCCCTTCGAGCACCGAGCGGATAGGCAGCGTGGTGGAGCGAAGAGAGAGCGTATCGGTACGAAAGCGATGCCGGGTGGTTTCGATCGGACCGCTAGTCTGATCTCGGCCTACTGGCCCAGGGACGACTGTGCCGGGCCCCGGTGCTTTCTTCACACAAAAAAAAAACCCAAAAAAAAAAACAACAACTCGGTCCTTCCCGTGCCAGGAGTAAGGGACCGAAAGCGCCACAACCGGGCGGACGGAGGCGGCGAGACGGCCCGCGCTCAGTACAGTATCCGGTGATCATTTTACCTGTTCTGCCATTCTTCCTGCAGCACAGTGGGGGCACCCCCCCTTTCAGATGGTGAAACGGCGCAAATGCGAGAATGAGCGCGGCCGAACGGGCAGTACGTGCGCGCTCTTGTGAACCGAGGTTATTTCTTGAGGTGATTGAATCGGCAAAAGTCCACAAATCAGACTTTGTGGGTCTTGTTTTTGTCCTCTTCGCTGACGTTTTACAACTGCGCCGGCGGCGCACGCACAGCCCTGTACATTCACCTCGTTGCAGCCGCAGAAAGCAAACTCTATTTTGCGGTTTTTCTTGATCTCAGTACTATGTACCGATGTGGCCTATGCTGCGATGCTTTTATACGTGCGACCTGGCATGACGAACAGCGGTGAAACATATCATTTCCTTATCTTGTTCTTGCTGTGAATATGACGGGACTGTTTATGGACAGAATTCTAGTCCTTCTACTCAGTCATAACAGAACAAGTTTTTTGTGTGAAAACAAAGGGAAAAGTGGGGAGAAAAGGGGGTAACGACAACATTTTCACACTCATTGTCTTCATACATGGTTTGTAACGGATAATTGGAAAAGGCAATAGGGCAAGACTTTGGACGTACAGATTCACGCGTGATTATCATTCGAAAACCGTAGTGCTATATATCTGCTGGGGGATGACCGAAAAAAGGTATGGGTGAAAGGACGGGGGACAAACAGTCATAAAGAAAGGTTTTCTATTAGAAGGGGAATGGAGGTCAGGGTTGTTAGAGGGAAAGCTGAGAGAAACGATGTTTTAACCTGTGCGCTCAGCTCATAGCAAAGTTATCATCACGCCTGCTTAATACAACTTCGGATTCCCCATTAACGTTATGATCCTTCTCTTCGCCTTTCGATCCACGCTTAAGGGGGAGAAAAAGGAGGGAAGGTGAACTGGAGAAAGGGGGGGAGGATGAGCCTTTCAACACACTCTTGATTTTATCCGGATGCATTTCTTATGCATCCTCTTTTAAACCCCTTTATGGAAAACCTTCCTCCTGAATTCGAATTATTTTCCCGTCCACTCTCCCTCCGTATTTTTTCAGAGTCTGCACATTTTTTTTAAATGTCCTACTTACCATTGCCGATTCTCAAAAAATAACGTCATGTATAATAATCATACAGATACATAGCCGTTGTTCATCCTTTTGGCAGAAAGAAAATAAGCCTGTCTTGTATCAACCATTTATAGTATTGGAATATATTAATTACTTATATTTATGTGTGTTGTGCTCTAAGTATGTCTATAGACTAGGTGGTATTATATATGTTGTACACACACACACATCATATAATATATCAACTTATCCACACCCATCACACACACACAGAGATATAATGAGAATGCTCGAATAGGATCAATATTTACACACACACACACACCCAGTATACACACACATCCTATAACATATATTTATACGCACACAACACTAGCACGCCAGATTAAGATACCCGTAGGTCACACCGCACAGATATATCGCAGTACAAACTCATTTGACTTAAGTAGATTTGGATATTATAGGTATAAGATATTCAGAATTAAAGGATGTGAGGGAGATAGTCTCAATTATCGTTATATATATTCGATGTGAGTTGATTAAAGAGCGATAGATAGAGTAGATAAGAAGAGCTCTGTTGCAGCCGCTTTCAGGTTCTCGTGTGGTCATAGGTATGAACAGAATCACTTAAGATGATCTAGAGGAATCACCATAAGAACGTAAAATGGAAGCATCCCTACATTTAATTGTCAAATGCAAAATCTTCATGGCCCTAAAATCACGAGTGTAAATGTGACCGATATTTCTCGTGATGATGTCACAGTTGGAGTCGGTGACATCATCAGTCTGCCTGCTTTATCTGCATAACTGAGGAAAGTGTATCAACACAACTATGAGGAAGTCCTTAAACGCTGGACACTCCTTTGCCTGGCTGGTGACTATCTGCCTGTTCTCTTTGATTGCATGTGAAGTTGACCATCTCGCGTCATTGATCTTCAGTGGTAGTGGCTGAACTTCTGCGTACCCTTGTGCAATGTCATGCTTTACTACCTGTTAGTCCTTGACGCACACTTCTCTGTGATTGAGATGAGATATTTAGACCTAAAGGGCAGCGATTGATTAATGAATGCTGTGGGAATGTCTTTGGCATTTATGGACCGTTTACCCGGACGTCCGTATAGTTGCATTTTATTATGCATGTTGAATGAAGGACAAACCAGAAAGTGCGAGTGGAAACTGCTGGCCATGTGACGGGGATTTCAGTACTGGGAAATTAATGATATCGTAAAACAATGAGTTTTACGGGGAATTTAAATGCATCAATATGATATTTTTCAACTTGGTTTATTATTTTATCTTTGAAACTGGTAAAAGCTTCTATTTCTTAGTTTCAAAGTCTCAAAATCCCCCAAGATCATTTATTATAGCTGTCAAAATTTGCCCCTATTGGGTGTGAGCAAAAACACGCCGTTTTTGTGCGTGTCCCTTTAAGGCAAAATGCAGCTGCTGCTCCCGCCCCCTTTCCAGAAGAGGGCGTAGCTTAACAGCTCAACACAACAAAACAGAACATCTCACGCAGCCAAAATGACGAAAGTTTTCAGCCTTACATTGTTCAAACAAAAACACGGAGTCGACACTGATGGAGAGACTCAGGAAGAAGTTAAAACTTTTAGACGTTCTGAATGGTTAGTGGATAAATTGATGTAGTTTGCTGTGGAGTTGATTCAACTCATCCACTAGCATGTGCCGTCATGTTCATCTTTTGTGTTGAATTGACCCTCGTTTGTGAAGCAGTCCGGCGTAAAACGACGGCATGACAACAACACTCTACTACAACAACTCTTCCTCTTCTCTAAAGCAGCCCAACATGGCCCCGCCCCCTTTGTTGTGTGTTCTCGGGGGCGGGGTTTATGTAAATGTTAGGGTTTGTGATGTCACTAACCCGGAAGAAGCTCATTGTAGTCCCTACCAGCCGCTTAAAAAGTGATTTCTCCTCTTGCATTGAACTTTGAGCGTCGTAACTTTGCAGATGTTGTTTATGATCAAACCGCAACATTACACACTAACTAAAGTTAAAAAAGTCAAATCGTAATCAAACACCCCTTTAATGTCTTTCTATCAAAACCGCAGAAAAGACTTTGTGGTTACTGAATAAATGCACTTACGCAACCTCTGCTACAATACAATCACAAACAATATAACGGAGATTCATGTTTGCATAAATATCGCTTAAATAAACAAGAGAAGCAGAAATCATGATCACTATTAAATTACATTTTCCCTGATCTTTTGACATGTAAGAGGTTGTTGTACTACATAATATTTTTGTTTCAGAGCTAAAACTTCCTAATTAGTCCAAAAACGGCTTTTATAAATGACCCGTTTCAGATTTTGTCACATTATTACGTCACAGTGCAACAAAAGACCGCCTCCGCAGAAGAAGATCGACGCCCACTTCCACATCATCGCCTGTTTAGCCCCACCCACCAATTCACACATGATATAAATACGAGACTGACACAAACACAGGATTACTTCCGCAACAAAACCTGAGGATTACAAGATGTTTTGAAGTGCTGAGCTGTGGAAAAACACAAGCTATCCTTCTGATCCTAACATTAATAAAGCGTGGATGAACTTTATTTTTAACGAATTCCAGTCAGATTCACTTTTAAACGACACTTTTTGACTGTTTTAATGTCAGGCGGTTCAACCAAATAGTTGTATGTATATACTGTAGTTGTACCACCTGACAAAAGTGAACCAACCTACCCATACTTGAAATGAGCAGTTTTTACCAGTATTTGAGAGATTTATGAAGTTTTTTCATTATCATGTTTACTGTTATTACCTTGACAATTCATAATAAGTCCCATGTTGCAGTTGTGCCACCCTGACATTCGAGTTTTTCAATATCACAGCTACTGATACTCATAAAATGTGTTTATATGAAAGTTTCAAACCTAAAATGATGCAATAGTCTTTAATTTGTAATTTTTTTTATTATTAAGACACCATTTTTCTCTGCCATCACTAATATAATGTAGTAATCACCTCGCAAACACACAAGAAATAAATATAAATAAAGATGATTAATTACCAAATCCTTTGTATTTGTCTTCGGAATTGGCGAAAAGTTTTCATAACGCTCCCAAATGTGTAATAGCGCAGACGTTGAAAATAATTTTAATATGCGAACCAGTTACCCAATCACAGCAGTGGGCGTTAACTTCCAAGCTTTGTCTGCGGCCCGCCCATCAAAGCTGAGGAGGTCAAAAATAGCTTATGGCTTCTAAATCAGGATGTTTTTTCCTGCATTTGTGAGTCGTGTTTGATATCGGCACTGAAATCTTAACGTTTGTACGTTTGTATTTCAGCATGCACTTAAAGTACGGATGCATTTGACATCCCTAGAAGGCAGCGTCTCGATGAGGAGATCCTGACGGGTGTTTGGTTTCTTTCGTAACCAGCATGCCTTTCATAGCTCTGTGTGGGCGCCGGCGTGTAGGAGAGGCCGTCATATGTTGAAATCGCCCTCCGGCACCTTGACAATCAATTGAAAGGAATATAATTCGCTCCGTTTGCATGTAGGCTCCTGCTACCTGAAGTAAGAGACGTGGCGGTGTGAAATTAAAGGCCATTAGCATCACAAACGAGTGTGCCAGAGTGTGTAGGCAGCGCTGCTGTTGGAGTGATGCTGGGAAACAGGACCGAACAGAAGAGTTTTATGAGCTGATGTTGGTGACTCATACTGCTGATGCTCGGCTTTCTCTCTCTCCGCTTGCGTCGTGCCCTCGGATGAGAAACGGGAATGCCAGGCTTGACCAGAGAGGGATGTTGATCGTGTAAGCTGGAGTTTGACTGACTCACATCAGTGATGGGTCAGCATGGTCAAGTAGACTCGTCTGTTCTTGTGGTTCTGTTTTAAGCTTTAATATTTTTAGTGAAGGAGATTTAAAGGCAATGAATTTGTGGTGGTGTTATTTTAATATTTTTTTTTTTGTAAATTTTTTAAAAATCATTCCAGGATTTTTCTCCATATAGTGGACTTCACTGGGGTTCAACGGGTTGAAGGTCCAAATGTCAGTTTCAGTGCAGCTTCAAAGAGCTCTACATGATCCCAGACGAGGAATAAGAGTCTTATCTAGAGAAACCATCGCTCATTTTCTTAAAAATAAACATTATATACTTTTTAACCACAAATGCTCGTCTTGCACTGCTCTGTGATGCTCCACGCATGACGTAATCATGTTGGAAAGGTCACGCGTGACGTAGGTCTGAAATGGAAGAAACTTTTTTTTTTTCGTTTTTCTTCTCTTTTGCACTTTTGCAAAGATGATGTTGACATGACTCACGCCTTCATTATATGATGTTGACATGTTTTTGTTTGTTTGTAGTGATGGAGGCCACAACATTTGAATCCAGGTGTCACATGGAGAACGTAATGTTCTCAGAGTTTCAGGAACTGTGTTTTGACTGCCGTAGTCAGTGTGTGTGTGTGTGTTTTGACTGGGAAAGGCAGTGATGTCAGACCAGCATGTGACTCTCCGTCCAGCCGTGAGTAACACCGTCTGATGTTCTCACATCACTCACTCTCATTGGTCGTTCGTTTGGTTGGTTGGAGTTCACATGAGCGTCTGCTTTGGTCAGATGTGCACATTACACATTTTCCTACACTTTGCATTTACATTCACCCTGTTTTCCCTATTTTTTGGCATCCGTTGAAGGCATCTCTTGCTGTGTTTCTCGCTCTTTTGTGGACAGTGCCGGCAGGACGGTCGCAGGAGTAAATAATTGATCCGGGTCCGGGTTTCCCTGTGCTCTTGTTGGGTTTGCGTATGCCGGTGCGCGTCGGAGCGTGTGAATGCGTGGCCATCTGTGTGTGCCATCTGAGCTGCCGCGCGGAGGAGACCTGTTAGAAGGGCCGGTCGGAGTCGCGCTCTCAGGTTTCCTCGCCGTGTGTTGGGCGTGGAGGTGCAGGACTTTCCCACTGGCTTCAGGTTGGGTTTGACATAAGCTGCTTGACTCATGAACTCAGTCAATCACAAATGCCCTTATTTCCTGTTAAACAGCTCTAGTAGTGCACTAATCTTCCCTTAATCTGCTTGCTTGGCTTATTCCTGACAAACTCTTAATTCATCTACTTTGATTTTTCAGCTAATAACCAATTAACTCTCAGCTCGGCCCAGATTAGAGTTAACTTAAACTAAAACGATTTCTGTTAATTAAAATAAAGCTAAAAAAAAGTATAAATATTAGATGGAAAAACTAACTAAAAACAAAAATTAGACATGTTGCCTTAAAACAATAAATAAATTAAATAAAACTGAAATAAAATATAAATTAAACCTAAATAGTAATATAAAAACAAACTAATAAAATGACAGAATTGCTTAAAAATCAAACTAAAATTAAAATGAAAATAAATAAAAAACTACAACTGAACTAAATGAAATTAAATGAAATTGAACCTCAATAGCAATAATTGAAATAAAATAAAATATAAATATTAGATGAAAAACTGAAATGACATGTTATATACATGTAGAATATGTAATTATATACATATAATTACATGTTCTTCATCTAAATATTAGATGAAGAAAACAGAAATTACATGTTGCTTGACAATAAACTGAAATAAGTTGAAGCACTAAAATTATTTGAAATAACTGAAAACTAAAACTGAAATAACAATAAATTAAACTTACAGTAAATAGTAATATATTTAAAAAAAGGACAAAATTACTAAAAATTAAACTAAAATGAAAATGAAAAACTAAATTTAAAACTGAAATAAAACCAAATTAATCCTCAATAATAATATTTAAAAAAAAAAAAAACTAATAAAAATGACAAAAGCACATAACAAAAATTACAAATTGAAATGAAAACTGAAAATATAAAAATAAAAGATAAATCAAAAACTAATTAAAAAATAATAGAAAAAATAGACTAAATAAATAAGGACTAAAACTGAAATTAAAAAATAATTAAAAATAAATAGTAATATTAAAAAAAAATTACAAATACAATTGCTTAATTAAAATAAAATTCAACTAAACCTAAACTTGATGTAAAACCAAATTGAGCCTCAATAGTAATACTAATAAAAAAAACTAATAAAAATTATAAAAGCACATTGCAAAATAACTAAAAAATTAAAATGACAACTGAAAATATGAAAATAAAAGTTATATCAACAATACTCATAAAAACTAAATAAATAACACTGACACTGGCTCTGTGTTTTGGTTCTCCTGAGAGAAGTGAGTGTCCTGTAAGAACCAGTACGTCAGCTTTAGGTCCCAACATGCTCCAGTAACGCCAGGAACTCGTGCTTGTGTTCATGGCTCACGGCCTGTAAAAGCAAGTCTGTCCTTGTAAGTGAAGGTATGCACACCTGCCTGTTGTGTGAGGTAAACGCCCTGACAGATCACTGTCACACGCTTGAAAGAGAGCATTGAGTAGGGCGTATGGTCACAATTTACCATCCAGACTAAGCTAACAACACAATAGTTATGACATCTAATATATGAATTTTTACATAACTGTTGAGTGCATGAAGTGTCCAACATGCCACACTCATCAAGTGCATCATGCTGGTATTTGAAGTGCACTTCTCTTCTGAACTTTTAGTATGAACACACTCCTGTTTATCCCATATTATCCACTTTATTTTTAACATAAGAGCAGCACGGCCATTTGTAATTGAATGTGCGAGACTACTGGGGTCATTCGCCACAGAATCGGCCTGTTATGCTGCTTTATACTGGTATTTGGTGTCATATATTTATTATCGCAGATAAACGCACTTTGCTATTCTTCGAGTTGTTTGGATAAAGCAGCTAACGAATCGAAAGTCTCGCACATTCACAGAAAATAACTGTATCTGCATTGATAAACAAGGTGGATAAATGCTAGCGCTGTGAAAAAATACAGATGATTTTAATCGATTCTCTTTTTTATGAACCGATATTGATTCTTAAATCCCAAGAACTGATCTTTAGTCTGTGCAGTTTTCAGTTGCTGAATGAACAACACTTTATAGCGCCTCGCATCCAATAAATAGCAATAAATGTGCTTTTGATGTGAAAGTCTCAGATTTCAAATTCTGTCCATTTTTATTGTAAAATTCAAACAATTAATACCATTTTGGTGCTCTTTAAAGGGTTAGTTCACCCAAAAATGAAAATAATGTCATTAATTACTCACCCTCATGTCGTTCCACACCCGTAAGACCTTCGTTCATCTTCAGAACACAAATTAAGATATTTTTGATGAAATCCGATGGCTCAGTGGAGGCCTCTATAGCCGGCAATGACATTAAAAATCTCAATCAAGCGACGAGAATACTTTTTGTGCGCCAAAAAACAAAATAATGACTTTTCAACATACAGTGATGGGCCGATTTCAAAACTAAAACTGCTGAAATCACGTGACTTTGGCACTCCGAGTCACTGATGGATTCACAAAGCTCCAAACCAATGTTTTGAAATCGGCCCATCACTATATTGTTGAAAAGTCGCTATTTTGTTTTATTGGCGCACCAAAAATATTCTCGTTTATAATATTAATATTGAACCACTGTACTCACATGAACTGATTTAAATATGTTTTTAGTACATTAATGGATCTTGATTATCAATGGCATTGCTGGCTATGCAGGCCTCACTGAGCCATCGGTTCATCAAAAATATCTTAATTTGTGTCTGAAGATGAAGGAAGGTCTTACGGGTGTAGAACGACATGAGGGTGAGGAATTAATGACAGAAATTTCATTTTTGGGTGAACTAACCCTTTAATATGTGGTGACGGATCATGAACCGATCATCTCTTCATCTTCACTACTAATTACAGCACCAAATAAACATGAATGAACATCAGAAGGTATGCTGAAATACTTACTGAAATGAATCATGTCTCACATAATCGATCAATCAGTGTTTCAACCGCTGAAAGACGTCAATAAATCAGCTGGAGAAAAATAACGAGCACACTAGTAAACCGACAACGCAAGTAAACCGCATTGACATGACTTTATTAATAAATCGGGTTATTTCCCTGTAGTGACATCAACAATAATCATTTGTGTTTCTGGGTATTCCATATGTTATGTCAGTTGTGATGTTAAATAAAGCTTGCAGCATGTCAGCGAGAAACTTATGGCTCGTGCAGTTACAGATGCAGCGTTTTGACTGAATTATTCTGCTTCTGCTGCTGTTTCAATACCCAGCCCTAAAAAATGCCATAGATACACAAATCGGGATGCACCTAATAATAAACTTAAACATTCGGTAAAACGGACCACTTTGAATTAGAATTCAGTATTGCTGGAGCATATTTATGTTTTAACAGTATTTATTTATTTTCTTTTACTGAGATTGTTGCAGTGCATTCTGGTATTGAGTCAAAAGATGCATGTGATGCTGCTTTAGAATTTGGGAGAAATGAGGCGTTGTGTTCCATGAGCGTCATGTGACCCACTCACTGAACTTTTGTGACTCGCACGTTTGAGCCGATTTTGGGACCTGTGCTGTTTTGAGCTGTGAAAATCAGAGCAGGGATGAGTGTGTGAGACTAAAACACATCTGCCTTCGCCAAACATCATCACGCTCAGAAAGCTTCACATCTGAACAGTCGCTGTTTGTCAGGTGACACTCCTGTGGTTACATGCACTAATTTTCCGATTTCAGATTCTGAAAGTTCTGTTTATATAAACCCTAAACTAATCTGAATCACATATTCTGTACAAACCTGTCAGTGCATACACACTTGGATTAGTGTTGTCACGATACCAAAATTTTGACTTTGATACGATACCCAACTTAAATATCACGATACCGATACTTAAACGATACTACGGCAAAAACCTAAAACAGCAGGAAAAGTAAATAAATAACACATGACAGAACTTCTTTCTTCACCAGTGTGCAGCTGATACTCTGGATTTGAGCTTCATTGCCGTGAAGTTAGAGTTAGATTTAATATCATTTTTAATGTTTTATTTCACGCTCAATAAAAGTGTAAATTATTTGCTGTTATGCTTTTTTATACATTAAGTGTTTTTGACAGTAAGATATTGTAAAAATTATATTACTGTAAATAATTAAATCAATGTTATTAAGCATAAATTGGTTTAAAATACTGTATATACCCTTCACATATTTACGTATTTTAAATTAATTTTATTTTGCAACCAATATCACTTTTTTTTCATTGACTCTAATACACCTCAGGTCTGCTTGCATGAGTAAAATAAAAAAACACTCATTTAATGTTTGAGAGCATAAACATAATGCTGGTACACACTAACCTGTCGCTCTTTAAATTCTTTGTACAAATCGGGATGTTTGACGGCAAGATGCTTTTTGACTCCCTTCGCTTGTGTTATTTTGTAACATCTTTTGCAGACGGGCTTTGTGGTGTCCGTGGGCTTGCCCTGACTGTCGGCAGTGTGAGCAAAATAATGACATGTTTCGCTTCGTGCATCTGCTTTCTCAACAATTTATGGACGGTCTGCAAGAGCACCTGTATATGCAACCATACAAAAACATAATATGCAACCAAAAAAATACATAAAAGCCGTTGCGCAGTTGAGAGGAATAAACACGCACTCAATGTGCCTTAGAAGCAGCGCGCTGCACGCACACTGCCCCCTGCTGTCGCACATTAGGAAATACAGCTGGCACTCAAAGTACCGGTACTAATAAAATGAAGAACAGGACTGTTTTTAAAAGCAGAGTATCGCGATACTTTTCCAGTACCGGTATATCGTGCAACACTAATCAGAATCACATATTCTGTACAAACCATCAGTGCATACACACTTAGATAATGCATTAACTAGGATCTTATTGTAAAGTGTTTCCAAATTTGAGACACGAGATGTAAATAAACAGGCATGTTCGTAAGACGTATGTAATTGTGAACATTGTCATCAGTGCATCACGACACAAGATATTTTGGAATCCAATTTATAAAATGGCCTGAATGGCTTCAGGTCTACACCACCTCTTTCAATAAGGTCAATTGAAATTGAATTTAGATCCAGCTGAGTCAGATCGATTGACGTGTTTAAGTCACCTTTATTTATAGTTAACTCCACAGCAACTACATCAATTTATCCACTAACCATTCAGAAACGTCTAAAAGTTGTAACTTCTTCCTGAGTCTCTCCATCAGTGTCGACTCCGGTTTGAACAATGTAAGGCTGAACACTTTCGTCATTTTGGCTGCGTGAGATTCTCCAGCTTTGTTGTTGTTGAGCTGTTAAAGCTCCGCCCTCTTCTGGAGCAGCAGCTCATTTGCATTTAAAGGGACACACGCAAAAACGAATTTGACAAGCTATAATAAATGATCTGTGGAGAACGAAATGGTCTGATTCAAGTGTTTCATGCTGTTGATGGAATTATTTCACCACCTCTTTCAATAAGGTCGATTGAAATTATACTTAGAATCTCGGATCGATTGACGTGTTTAATTCACCTTTATTCATACAGCGCTTTATTACAATACAGATTTCTTCAGTGTTTACATCAAGTCCGATTATCCGGACGCATGAGCTGTGATTGCTGGAGGCTTTAGGACAGATATCTGTTTCCCATGATGTATAGAGAGCAGTCTGTTAGTCACATGCTCACACAGGACACAAGAACGTTTAGTACTGACCCAAATCCATGTCGGCGTATTTTCATTATTATACTTTGCCTTTAACATCAGGATCGCTAGCTTTAAATGATCTTTTCTTTATAAAAATGTGACTTTGCCTCTCTAAGAAAATCAGTGCTAATCTCTCTATTTAGAAATGTTGTTTGCTTCAAAATAGCTCATGTATATTTCACTAAACCTGATTTCTGTCCTGTAGGGGTGTAATGCATGTGGGCGCTCTACTAAACCAAACCGTTCATCCTATAAGTGTTGATCTGAATTGCTAAATGATGGTTGAGGCGTTGGTGAAGCTGCGTTTGTGTTGGACATGTTCAAAGAGAGGATGACACACTGTTAATCCTCCCACTCGTTCCTGACGCACAACACCTGCCCTCGGGGAGCGCGCACATAAATCCATACCGCCGTTTTAGAGTACATACTCACTATTTAGACGGCTGAGACCATTAACTGGCCCTCTAAGTAGTGCAGGTTCTGTGGAGCAGACACATTAGAGGATATCCTGTGAGTTTGCCGCACCGGGAACCAAATTAGCGTCTATTTTGGGCGAGCGAGCTGTGTGTGCGCTGTCTCTCTCTCTCCGGATGGGAACCCTGAGCCAGCAGATCAGGGCGACCTCATTCATTCAGAACTCTGTCGGTGTTTTACAGGGACTCTCCTGCTGTCTGATTGACTCATTGTGTTTATTTCTTTAGGCTCAGATCGGATCATGTAAATGAGGCTCAGCGGCGGATTAGACCGCGGCGTTTTTAAGCTTTTACCTGCCGATCTCAGCTTGTCCTCATCAGATTAACTCGTGATGGATCCACACCTGTCTAGGGCCCTGTGAAATCTGTTCTTTTTCCACAAATTTCATTTTATTTTCTTCCGAATTCTGTTTTATCTGTTTTACTTTTTCTGGATTCTGTTTTTTTTATGGTTAAATTATATTTTTAATGTTCAAAAAGCATGTCTAATTAATTGAAATCATGAAACTTATACAATTTAACAACAATTTATTAAAAGTTTAACAAAATTTAAATTTTTAAGGCCTTATTGAAATACGTTTTATTTTTTTCCAAAATCTGTTTTATCTTATTTTCTTTTTCTGGATTTTTTAATGATTATGTTAAATTTCAGTAATTAAAAAGCATGTCTAATTAATTGAAATCTTGAAACTTATACAATTTAACAACAATTTATTAAAAGTTTAACAAAATTTAAATTTTTAAGGCCTTATTGAAATACGTTTTATTTTATTTTTTTACATTTTAATGATTATGTTCAATTTTAGTGATCAAAAAGCATGTCTAATTAATTGAAATCATTAACCACAATTTATTAAAAGTTTAACAAAAATTAAATTAAGGCCTATTTAAATTAAATTATTTTATTTTTTCTATATTACTTTTTTTTTTTTTTTACATTTTACAGGTTATAGATTCCAGTAATTAAAAAGCATGTCTAATTAATTGAAATCATGAAACTTATACAATTTAACAACAATTTATTAAATGTTTAACAAAATTTACATTTTTAAGGCCTTATTGAAATACGTTTTATTTTTTTCTAAAATCCATTTTATCTGATTTTCTTTTCTTTTTTTTTTTTACATTTTAACGATTATGTTAAATTTTAGTGATCAAAAAGCATGTCTAATTAATTGAAATCATTAACCACAATTTATTAAAAGTTTAACAAAAATTAAATTAAGGCCTATTTAAATTAAATTAAGTTTTATTTTTTCTATTTTACTTTTTCTTTTTTACATTTTAAAGGTTAATTATTCAGTAATTAAAAAGCCATGTTTAATTAATTGAAATCATGAAACTTATACAATTTAACAACATTTATTAAATGTTTAACAAAATTACATTTTTTTAAGGCCTTATTGAAATACGTTTTTTTTTTTTTCCAAAATCTGTTTTATCTGATTTTCTTTTCTTTTTTTTTTTACATTTTAATGATTATGTTAAATTTTAGTGATCAAAAAGCATGTCTAATTAATTGAAATAATTAACCACAATTTATTAAATTGTTTAACAAAAAATTAAATTAAGGCCAGTTTTTATTTTTTTTCTATCCCTTTTTTTTTTTTACTTTAAGGATTAAAATAGATTCCAGCATTTAATTTAATTGAATAATTAACACAATTTTTAATGTTTAAAATACATTTTAAGCCTTATTGAAATACGTTTATTTTTTTCTAAAATCCTTTATCTTTTTCTTTTTCTAGATTATTATTATAATTTTTTGTTTACATTTTTAATGATCACCTTAAATTTTAGTGATCAAAAAGCATGTCTAATTAATTGAAATCATTAACCACAATTTATTAAAAGTTTAACAAAAATTAAATTAAGTTTTATTTTTTCTATTTTACTTTTTCTTTTTTACATTTTAAAGGTTCAATTAAATTCCAGTAATTAAAAAGCATGTTTAATTAATTGAAATCATGAAACTTATACAATTTAACAAAAAAGTATTAAAAGTTTAACAATATTTTCATTTTTAAGGCCATTTGAAATCCATTTTAGTGTTTTCCAAATTCCGTTTTATCTGATTTACTTTTTCTGAATTCTTTTTTTGTTTTGTTTTTTTGTTTTTTAATGATTAATGTCTAATTAATTGAAATCATGAAACATGCAATTTAACAATTTATTTAGTTTAACAAAACTTGAAATATTTATTTTTCCCAAATTCTGAGTTTTTAATATGTTAATTAAATTTTAATAATCAAAAAGCATATCTAATTAATTGAATTCATAAAACGTTAACAGCTTAATAATTTATTACAGCTGTGAATGTGTCTCGTCCAATCAGAATCTAGTTTTATAATGTTTTAAGCCAAACGGATTAAATCATTAGATATGAATCATCTGATCTTCTGCTTTGAGTCCATCAAGATCCAAATAAAAACAAAATAATTAAATTGCAGATTGTATAAAAACACATTTCTATTCATGTCAAATTAAATACGGCATCATTTCTGACTGAGCCTGAGAATACCAGTATAATTTTTGTTTTATTATAGTTTTATTAATATTTTGAATTGGCTTTTATTTTTATATTTTTAGTTTTCATGTTTATTTTAGTTTAATTTTTAGGAATTTCATTATGTCCTTTTTTTTTTTTTTTTTTTTTTTTAAATATAGCTATTTAGGTTTAGTTTATTTTTATTTCAGTTTTCAGTTAATAATTTTAGTGCTTCAGCCAAGTTAAGAGTTCAAATTTTCATTTAGTTTAGGTTTTTCGACTAATGTTTATATTTTATATTATTTCAGCTTTATTTCAATTCACAGAAATGTTTTTAATAGTGTTAGTTAATGATAATAACCCTGGAATGAACACGACCCTCGATGACTTGCATCGTATCAAACTCTTTCCTCTCGTTCCGTCTCTATTTCCAGTTTCAGAGAGTTATTCCTCGAACGTTCGTCCAGATGACTGTAATCAGGGTCTGAAGCGCTCTTTAAACAGCTCAGATTTGCTCATGTAGGCGAGATAACGTGTGGATTGGATGCTAATGACTCGTGAGTTTCTATTTTCTTCAGTCTCTCTTACACATGTGCCGACCGTCGACCCCAGATCAGAGCTGCTGTGAGTGTTTGAACACACTAAACCGCACAAGTAAACCACAGCTCCTCCTCTCAGTTGCTCAAGCAGAATCAAACCGTTGTTGAACACACTGTTGCTCAACCAGAGGAGACGTCACTGAGCTGCTGTCCTCTCTGTCACCATAACCAGCAGGTTTTCATGCCTGACACATCTGCTTCAGTCTGTCTGTCGGCAGGTGTCTTGATCATTTTTAAGTGTTAACTGCAATACTGTATTTTAGAGTACATGTATTATTTGCAACAAAATTTATATATCTTCATTAATTGTTTTGTATTGTATTTTGCAATGACAATCTTGTGGTTTAAAATGTACTTTATAGTCATGAAAATTCGTAATGGCTTCATTTTCTAGTTGATTTTTGTGTTTTGATGCTTATAAGAGATTGGTTTGGTGAGATTGACGCAGTTGCGTGTGCTCTAATCATCTGGTTTTGTAGCTCTCGGTGAAGGTTAGCAGTGGTCTGGCGGCGGTGTCTCTCCTCTCGGCCGTGACCTGTTTGTGTGGTTCTCCAGACCCATCTCTCTCTGATTACGTCTCGCTCCCCGCAGAGGTCCGATTAGTGCTTAAGATTCGTCTGTAATCTGCCTGAACTGGTTTTGTCTTCTTAGGTTCTCATTTTGGGATGTTGCATAAAAAAAACCACTGAATGGAAACACCAAGATGTGCATAAATTCTAAAAGCTGAGGCGGATACATTTATCCGATAAAAAGACGTGCGCATAAACTACGATGGAAACACATTTACTGAATAAATCCCTCAATAAACTCATGTGACTCTGCCTCATCTAGGGTTTTCAAAGCTGGAAACTTTCCATGGGAATAAATGGGAATTAATGGGAATATATGGGAATTAATGGAATAAAACAGGGAATTTGCAAAATTGCAGGTTAGCCTATAACAGGGCACTTAAATGTAGTTGAAAAAAAACATCTTGCAGCATAATTTTGGTTAAAACAACCAGATTTAATGCAATTTCAGTTGACTTTTTACCCTGACATTCACACAGCACACTGCTTACTGCAGGGATATTGAGGCCCCCCCCCTGCATGCACTGTACACTCCCCCAGTCCATAACTTGCACATTTGATCAAAATAAAACAGTAAAACAGAAAAAAAAACAGTATTTGTGAAATATAACTACAAATTTAAAATAAGGTTTTCTATTTTAATACACATTAAAATATAATTTATTAAGTTGGCTATTGAAAAGCCAACTACTGAAATGCTTTATTAAACTTATTATTATTATTTCTTTCTGAGACTAAAAATTTCTAACACTAACTCGTCCTAGAGCTTTAAAGCTAGAACTACTAAATTCGTCTCAACCTTAAGACTGTTCTGACCAAATGTGCTATATCTTTTCTAAGTGATCCGACTTACGGTTTTCCTAAAAATGACTATAAAGCTCGAAAAATCCCATTGGATTTCATTGACGAATGTTCAAATGAGCCAGACTTTCAAATTCCAACTGTCAAAATTCAAATTTAAACTACGGAAGCCTATTAGACTCAAAAACTCAATTAGACTCAAGTGCCATTCTATGTACTATTTCTAATCCATTGAAACTCATTCAAACTCATCTATCTATCTATCTATCTATCTATTAAACTAACTATCTATCAAACTAAATCTATCTATCTATCTATCTATCTATAAACTACATCTATCACTTCTCATCTATCTATCATCCTATCTATCTATCTATCTATCTATTCTATCTATCTATCTACACTTATCATCTATCTATCTATCTATCTATCTATCAAACTAATCTATCTATCTATCTATCTATCTATCTATCTATCAATCAAACTAAATCTATCACTTCTATCTATCTATCTATCTATCTATCTATCACTTCTCATCTATCTATCTATCTATCTATCTATCACTTCTCATCTATCTATCTATCTATCTATCTATCTATCTATCTATCAAACTAAATCTATCTATCTATCACTTCTTAGCAACCAACTCCCTAGCAACCAAACAGAGTACCCTAGCAACCGTTTTGCAAATCTATATCTTGCATCGCACATTGTACAGACATGGAGGTTGGTTTATATTGTCAAGCAGCCTTTGGAGTATCATCATTGGTAGTGCCAAGCCACTCCCTAGCAACCAAACAGAGTACCCTAGCAACCGTTTTGCAAAATCTATATCTCTGCATCAGAACATCGTACAGACATGGGGGTTGGTTTATATTGTCAAGCAGCCTTTGGAGTATCATCATTGGTAGCTGCCAAGCCACCCCTAGCAACCAAACAGAGTACCCTAGCAACCGTTTTGCAAGATTATATCTCTGCATCACATCGTAGAGACATGGCGGTTGGCTCTTTTGACTCATGCTAGCAATCTGGACTTCCAAAATGCTACCCATGCAGCAGTGAAAACTACATTCTAATAGTGATTAGCTAAGTGTTAAAGTGGGCTAAAACATGCTAATAACTAAAAAACTCCATAAAAACTCCATAGTAACCCATCTGTGACAACTACCAACCACCTAGCAACATCATAGCAACCACCCAGTTAACCATAGCAAACCACCTAACCACCACCCAGAACACCCTAGCAACGCCTATACACCTTAGCAACCACCCAGGTTACCATAGCAAGCAACTCCCTACAACCACCCAGAGTACCCTAGCAACCGCATAGCAACACCTTAGCACTACTCCTGACCCTAGCAACCATATAGCAACACCCTAGCAAACACCCCATACCCTAGCAACCATATAGCAACACCTTAGCAACCACCCCGAGTACCCTAGCAACCACATAGCACAGCCTAGCAACCATCCTAAGTACCTTAGCAACCGCATAGTAATCCTAGCAACCACCTTTCCCTGACTATCTATCTATCAAAACTACTAAACTAAAACTGAAACTTTCAAACTGAAAACTTTCAAACTTTATAAACTACTTTAAACTTTCAGCTAGGCTTTTCAAGCCAACTTAAAGTTTGTCTCAACGAACTTTTTAATCTAGTTTCTGTGATGCAAAGCTGAATTTTCAGCATCATTACTCCAGTCTTCAGTGTCACATGATCCTAATTTGATACTCAATTATCAATGTTAAATAAAAAAAATAAAAATATTTATTTTACATATTTGCTAAATTTGAATTAATTGAATGCGTAAAAGAAATTTCATGTTATGACCAAACAAAATGTTTATATTTATGTTTGTATATGATACATTTTATATAAATATTATACATTTATATAAATTTCCCAAAATTTCCAATTAATTCCCATAAATTCCTGTTAAGTTTCCAAACTGGAATATTTCCAAAATTCCCCAGGTTAAGTTCCCGTGGAAAGTTTCCGGAAATTTACCGGAAACTTTCTGCCCCTTTGCAACCCTAGCCTCATCAGAGGCTGTGATTGGATAACTGGACTAACCAGTGGACCAATCACATCGCAGCATCTCAAATGTTGGTTGGAGTCAAAGTCTGTCATCAGAATGATTTGGTTTAATTCCTCCAGAAGCGTCTCACATGATTGTGTTCACAAACACCAGCATCTGAACGCAAGATCACATGACAGCGTTTATTGTGTTTCGTCTGACGCTCTGAGACCAACTCATTTATGATGGAGGAAGAAAGAGCAACTTACACTTTTATGACTGATATTTTGCACCAGTTTCTTATGAAGTGATAATTAGGGCAATTTCTTATGTGTGTAAATATTGGAAATTCATCATATGATGAAAGTTAAATAAGTTGTAAATGTTTGTGACTTTAGTTTATATATATATATATATATATATAATATATATTATATATATTAGTTTTTGTTAATGTTTTGAATTAGATTTTATTTTTAAATTTTCTGTTTTCATTTTAATTTTAGTTTTTTTTTTTTTATTATTGTTGTTTTTTATTGTCTATATAGTTTGTTATTTTAGTGCTTCAACTTAAACTAAGCTATGTTTCCTTTGCAACTAGAAATCTGAAATAAAATCATTTTGTTTATTTTATTTCAAGTCATAAAAATGTTTTTATTTATTTTTTTAGTTTTAGCTAACGATAATTACCCTGGTGTATCATGCTTGCTTTGAATTTTTTAAAATCATTTTGTGATATTCATCAGTAATTTGCATGCAAACACACCCGTTTTTAAATAAGGAAGAGCCAGTCAGATGTCAGATCCTCCAGAGATCATCGTTCCTTAGAGAAACGCTCTTGATGATGGGAATGTTTCCTGGTCTTCTCCCGACACATGATGAATAAAGCGCAGCTCCGTGATGTCAGGCTCCAGCGTTTCCCGCTGTTCGGCAGGCGTGTCAGAGACGCCTCTGGGGAAGCGAGTGGGTCGTGTCGACGTCACTGAACTATTTCTGAATTCACCCGCTTTTCTCTCTCTCTCTCTCTCTCGTGCTCTTAATCTCTCACTTCCTCCGCCGCGCCCCCCCGGGACGGAGATGCTTGTTTAAAGTAAAGGGTCGAGGGTACGAGCTGACGAGTCTCCACAGTCACGCTTCACAGGCAGAATTATTGAGGTCGTTAAACACACTTGAAGGAAATGCAAATGCATTTTAACGGGTCAGTCCATGATTAGCACCTCGTGTGAACGAGGAATTCTCCCATCATTCCCCACGACTGTCCTCCTTCTGTGTGAGTCTGTGGCCCAGTTCTTCTTCTGCTCTGGTGTTTTCTGCAGAATCTCATGAATGGATGTGAGACGGGAGATTCAGAGTTGATTCGTTTCACTGTTTATTGATTGTCTGATGTAAAATATTGTGGAAAATAAGTCAAAATTGCAATATTGAGTCACATCTGTGTATAATTTAGTATCATGAGATACTATTATAGTTTTTATTTGGGCTGGGACAATACTATTGATGCATCACAATTGTTTCTAATATTTTCCAAATGCATCGCAAATCGATTCTGAGTTCAGTTTTTAACAGCAGATGGCGCACTAGACTAGTTTTTAAGCACACGCTCAAATGCTCATGAAGAAGAGCACTCGTCGGCTGAATGTGAGAATGTACTTGAACCTCAGAATGCTTTTATGACGCGAGATTAATGTAGCTCACTGCGAACACGTGTAATTCGCTTCAACCTTTTCAAAGTTTATGAACGATTATTTTATTGAAGGTTGAAGGTTGGTGTGTGTCAGGAATTGGAAGGAAGCAGAGTACGACTGTTTCTAAAGCACACAGCGCCATCTGCTGTTGAAAACTAAGCTCAGAATCGATTCGAGAGAGAATCACGATACAGAATCATTTCTTGATTCGCGATGCATTGATGTATTGTCCCAGCCCTAGTTTTTATTAATATTTTGAATTGGTTTTTATTTGTGTATTTTCCATTTTCATTTAAATCTTTGGTTAGTTTTAGTATTTTTTTTAAATATGTCTATATAGTTCTGTTTTAGTTATTTTAGTGCATAAAGTTGAATTTAGAGGTTGCATTGGCAACTAGCTGACATAAAATGGAAGTTTTTCATATATTTTATTTTATTTCAGTTATTTACATTCACAACATTCGTTGTATTTCAACACAAAAGTCAACAAAAAAATGTTTTAGTTTAACTATAATGGCCTTGGTATAGATCACACATTCTTTATTATTCTTTCTTTCTTTCTTTTTTTTATTTCGAACAACAACCAATAAAAAAAATAAAATAAAATATGAAAATACAATAATTGAGTTACCACATAAAAAAACAAAACAATATCTACGAATAATCATCAATTAATTGATTATTACATTACATTATTACATTCATAAATAATATAAAATATAGTTTAATAAAACTAAATGTTTACAAACACTATGAACATGTATTTCCACTCCACAACAAATCCTTTAAATATATGTTATTCAGAACAGAAGAGGAATGAAAAATATAAGTATAAAACAAACAAAAAATATTTTATAAATGCCAAGCCTAAATGAATTTATTTAAAGCAGTTCTATCATCTTGTGTGAAATGAGTTAAACGAATAAACTTGATCTCTCGTTCCTCTATCATAAATGTTTATATTATTTGCCGTCAGTTATATTCAGATGATAAAAAACGTGACATATTCCGGAAATACTAAAAAATCGTTTTGAGAAACATCAAATCTTATTCATGAGTTGGTTTGAGGCCCTTGACAAGTAAATGAAATGAGCATTTCTATGTTTTTCCTCACAGTTGTGTTTGTGAGATGCTTTCATTTCAACATTATGATTTTATATTTATATTCATCATTTGACGTCAGTAGATTGAGACATGTCAGCTTGCTTTCACAGTGAAATCTCGTCTACATCTTCATGCTGTTGTTCATATTAGACAGGAAGTTGTCATTTGACGATGTTGTGTCTGATTTTAAACCGGTTTAGTGTTGCTTTAATCGGATCGTGTCGTGAGGTCATGAGGTCGAGAGGTCGTGTGTAAGTCCGGTGTAAGTTGTTGAACATGTTTCTACGCTGACCTGAGGCGCTTTAGCAGTTTCTGTTCCAGAGAAAGAGACATTCAGTATTTACACACGCTTAAAATAATTCCATTAGTTTTTCATAATCTCATAATCCTATTTTGCACTCTCAATAATCTCATGCAGTAAAGTAATGAAATCACTCTTTTTCTGTCTGCAGAAGTGTACTGCGATGTACAGTAAAATAATCTTTTTTTGCATCACAATAATGAACATTTGTGATAAAAATCTTCATGCTAAATATTTTTTTCTTTTGAAATATTGACAGTTTTCGAGTTTGATTCGACACACACCACTTCCTCCGTGTCTGTCCAGGGTTTGCTCAAGTAAACACGGGCGGTTCTGTCCGGGTCAGTGATGCGTCTGATGGACGCGCTGTAGATTCGAGATGTTTTCCACATCTTCATCCACATTCCAAAGTGCAAATATCTGTGTTATGCAAGACACGACCGCTGGCTTTGTTTCGGCCTTGGTTCCCAGCGCTCCACAGCAGTGTGTGTTTGAACACGCATGATCACACAACCCTGAGAAAACACAACAGCCGTTCTTTACTGCGTAATGTTGCTGTTTGAGCATGAAAAAGCCCTGAAATTATCCCTGAAACGCCTCCATCTTGAGTTTTCTTCACAATATTCCTCATTTAATTCATGCGCAGAATAAAGGGGCGGGGCCTGCTTGAGTTAGTTAGTAGTGTGTTGAAACTGGAGGTTATGGTAAGGTCTTATCTCTAAGGCAAGATAACATGCACATGATTCCTAGTAAAATCCATCATCAGCGTGATGATCCTGGTCTGTATCATGTGTTTATAAAGTTAATCTGATGGTGGTTTCTGTCATGACCAGACTTGAGCGTTCTCTTCCGTCATTATGACTGTAAGTCACAGTCGGGCCGCTTGCCCAACATGCCATTTAGAGACGGTGAAGAATTCCAGACATTCCAGGAAAACAACAACACACAGTAAACAAAGGAAAACGGTCACATGGTGAGAAACTCTTCAGGACAAGATTAGTGGGTCAGTTCAGTTCAGCATTTGGTTTGTCATCAAATCAAAGTCTGTTTCAAGCTAAAAGAGGATCAAACGCACATGCATAATTATAACATGTTCAAATGATCAAATTTAAGGCCATAAAAAGTCTTGAATTAAAGGGTTAGTTCACCCAAAAATGAAATTTCTGTCATTAACCCTCTGAAATCTGAGGCTGATTTGGGGCTTGGAGAAAGTTTTGACATGCCCTGACATTTGTGCTTTTTTCAGTTGTTCATAAACATATTAATGGAAAAAGTGTCATTACACTGTATTCAGCACAAACTAGGCTACAATATATGTGGAGGAACATGTATGTACATGTTTGTTTTTGAAGGAATAATGTTTATGCGTGGTTATTGAAAAACAAAAAACTTAAGTCACTGAAATAAGGCCAAAAAAGTATTAAATCTGTGTTCACAAGACTTTTGGGTATTGGAGGTTGTAGACTAGAGTTTTTGCTTCAAAATGAGGTAAAAATTATGCTGCCTACTCCTTCATATAAAACAATATATTGATTTAGTTTTTGTAAGTCACTTTTTGTCAAGAAACACAGTATGCGTGGAGGCGTGAATCATCATGAATAATGGGTCTTACACCTGAGAAGACAAAAGAATCACATAATAATGACCTGAAATGACTTGCATATTAATGAGGCCTTTCAGTCAGGTAGGCTGTGAAAAAACCCTCTGTAATCATGTCTCAGCAATTTTAAATAATGGTATTCTATTATATTCTTTAAATATAATGTAATTCTGTGATGCAAAGTGTCTGAACAATTATGTTACCTCTATGGCATTTCATATAGGCTTTTAGCTTAAAAGCATGCACATTTGGAGAAATATTGATGGATTCTCATATATTTATGTCAATTTTCTATACTGAGAAGTAATATTTATCGTTATCACTATGATGCTGGATACTGTGTTTTCAATTCATACTTGCAGCCGGAGCGCTCTCTGTGCACATTTAGTCCACAAATTATTCTAAAGAAGAAGAGGACATTTCAGGAATGGTGTTTTTAATTCATACTTGCAGCCGGAGGGCACTCTCTGTACACCTTTAGGCCACAAATTCATATAAAGAAGAAAAGGAACTAGGAACTAACGGCATGTCTTCTAGAGATCGCTAACCATGGGTTTACCATCCAAATAAACACTTTTCAAGACAATAAATACACGATTGAGACGATGAATGCATGTATTGCCTCAGAATTTGCGTCTGAATAGCGCTGGCTCCGTGGGCGTGGCCGCATTAGCGGATAATGAGCTGAATCACGGACTTCTGACATGGCTCTCTTTTCATACAGATTACATAAACACAGAATGTTTATTTTCGATTTGACTTGCACGATTTAAAACCTGACATCTCAACGTTTCTTTAGACATAAGTGTCATTTTTTTTTGTCATTAGTATTCAGTTCATTTTCTGAGAACTACTCTGAGTGTACACAAATAAAAGAAGACATTCTATAGTTTCAATTGATATATTACTTATGTCTCTATGACAAGAAATGACGGAGTATTTTAAGTCTGTTTTGCTGCAATGTGAAAAAAATCCTGCAAAACGCGCCGGCACGTTTTCGGACCTCAGGGAGTTAATTACTCCCCCTCATGTCGTTCCACACCCGTAAGACCTTCATTCATCTTCAGAACACAAATTAAGATATTTTTGATGAAATCCGATGGCTCAGTCCATAGCCAGCAATGACATTTCCTCTATCAAGATCCATTAATGTACTAAAAACCACAAAGATTCATAACGCTCCGAAGCTTCCTGAAGCAGTGTTTTGAAATCTGCCATCACTATATAAGTCGTTATTTAGTTTTTTTGGCGCACCAAAAATATTCTCGTGGCTTTATAATATTAATATTGAACCACTGTACTCGCATGAACTGATTTAAATATGTTTTTAGTACATTAATGGATCTTGAGAGAGGAACTGTCATTGCTGGCTATGGACTGAGCCATCGGATTTCATCAAAAATATCTTAATTTGTGTTCTGAAGATGAATGAAGGTCTTACGGGTGTGGAACGACATGAGGGTGAGGAATTAATGACAGAATTTTCATTTTTGGGTAAACAGACTTTCAATGGGTCGGAAAGCTCTCATTATTAGATGAACAAAAGTCTTATGAGTTCAGAACGACATGAGGGCGAGTAAATGATGACAGAAATTTCATTTTTGAGTCAAATATCCCTTTAAATTTGTTGAGGGAAAGTTCAATCAATGAATACCAATGCTGATCTACTGTTGATGAATTATGGCAAAGTTTACTTCATGATGTTTATATTTCAGACTTCTCTGACTTGTACCATTTCTGAATCATCTTTCCAGAGTGCGTATGAATTAATATTTGAAATATGTTTGTTGCAGGCTCAGATCGCATTCCTGCAGGGCGAGAGGAAAGGCCAGGAGAACCTGAAGAAGGACCTGGTGAGGCGGATCAAAATGCTGGAATACGCTCTGAAACAGGAGAGGTCAGTACAGCATCCCTGTGGCTGGCTTGATTTTAATCATCCAAACATAATTTACACCATGTCTTTGCTAACATCATGTAGCCTGATTGCAGGCAGCGAGGCTCGTTTGAAGTTTATTTGATGATCAGTTCCCATAATTCCTCTCTCTCTCTGTGTCTCTCTGGGCTCATGATGAGTCATGCTCTGCTCAAATTATACGTGTTCTCTGTCATTCAGATGCAGGGAAACCTCTGAAAACTCATCTGCTGCAGCAGAAACACACCAGAATAGAGCCTTAAATCCGCCGGCGGTGAAAATAATGACGGACTCTAAATCAGCGCGCGCCCACAGCCTGTCAAACCCGTTTCTGCGTGATTAGTTTAATTTCTCTGTCCTCATAAAGCAGGATGAGATTCTGTGAGTGTTTCATGCGTTTGTCACGTCAAGCAAGAGCTTTATTAAGCAGTCTAACGTGAGTTCGTTGTTTACGGTTGCCAAGCAACGTCGCATTAATGTTGAAATCATCTGATGTGCGTCACTGGATGAAGCTCATTCAATCTGGAATTACCTGTGGTGTTATATTAGATTTTATCCTTTAAATCAAGTCTATGGCTGCAAGTAACTATTATTTTGTTTTCTGTATTTTATTCTAAAATTTTTCACATCCTGCCCTTTGGGCAGGATGTGAAAAATTTTAGAATAAAATACAGAAAACAAAATAAAGTTACTTGCAGTAGGGATGTGCAACGATTAATTGCGATTAATCATTTGCAAAATAAAAGTCTGTGTTTACGTAATATTGTGTGTGTTCTGTGTATAATAATCATGCATATGATATTTAAGAAAAATGTTAGATTTTATATAAATATTTATATTTATATGTAATATAAAATATATATAAATATATATATTCATTTAAACATGCATATATTTCTTAAATTTATACATGTATGTGTGTGTTTATATATGCATAATTATTATACACAGAACACACACATATATTACGTAAACACAGACTTTTATTTTGCAATCGCGATTAATCGTTGCACATCCTTTCTTCAGTGCAGATTGTTATATATATTGCTATCAAGCAGTTACTTGCCACATTAATATTGAATATTGAGTTTTAGAGCATTAAATGAATGCTTTTTTACATTCGAATCTATCTGATAAATTTTATCAGAAATATTTTCAGTCTTTTGTCTTTAAAACGAGGTTATAACTGCAAATTTTGCTAATTTATTAATCTGTTATTTCTCAGAATACTTGGATGAAAAAGAACATTTTTGTATTATAGGCTGTCGATTTATTGCGTTAATTTGGTGTGATTAATTATAGAAATAACGTGACCTGTCCGTCATCTTACACTGATGCGGTTTAGTTGTGAACATGATGCAGGACGATGAAGACTATTTGAACGCTGTTAAAATGCCACTAAAACTCAAGAAATGAGGGCAAAAAATGTCCTGTATGAGATTTTGTCTCATATTTATATCATATGATAGTTTAGCAATATCACATGAGTAAAAGTGCTGTTTTTTCCGAACATCTGCACGATTGCAACTATATTGATTTTATGCAACAGTTCAATAAACAAGTTAATATTGTTACATTTTAGACACAATATTGTCTGTTTTTGCCCAATTTCACCAATGAAAACGGTTCAAAACAAACCCTCAGCAGAGCTCTTGTGCGTCTCCAGAAACACACTGCAGTGCTTCATTACTGAATTAATCTGTGGTTTTTAACGAATGGAGTGAGTCACTGATTCAATGACTCATTGGAAGGTCACATGCGTCATTCCTCAATGATTCAGGCGTTTGTATGAAGACAGTCGCTGCGGCTGAAATCAGAAATACTACAACTGAATTTGAACTTCACGATTGTTAAAAAAGTATGTTCTATATAGTATGAATGTAATCTGGACGTACTACGTCTTTATCATGTGACCTCACAGCATCAGTTGCGTCACTTCACTCTCATTCACAAATCCTCTCCCGTGGCCTCATGGGATAGTAGAGCATCCATCATAAGCACACTTCAGAATCTCGGCGGAAGTAGCAGGTCATCTGTTTTTCATATATTATATAGTATGAAAGTATTCGATTTTGGACGCAGCAAGTTGCAAGTGGCGGAAATTTTGGGCATTTCATTTTTCTTACATATTCATTCCACCTCCATTTAAAAAATACATGTTTTTTTCCACACAATCTCCTGCAATGCAATGCTATCAAATGTATTATATATTTAACAGTGACGTGCACTCGGTCAGGACAGATTATATGCAAAATCCTCACATGGATTTCTAACGAAATATGTAAAGTATGCTCTCTCAATCTAACACCTGCAAACCATCAGATTTAGACGAAATGTTCAGCAGTTATTAATGCCTCTGCTGAAAGCTCTTTAATTAGTTTTAGGTTTTAGGAATCTGAGACGCTTCCTGTGTGAGGGTTACTAGAGTTCAGCCTCATTTACCGTGGTATTCGAGCTATTCACGAAGGAAAGACTTCTCACATTCCGAGGAATTTATAGAATCTTCCTACACGTGTGTGCGGCGACTCCATGATGCGAGCGAGCTGCTGTCACCGTGGCAACGGAAGCTCTGAACCCGCGTTGTGTCTTTCTCTCCTCCGCAGGGCGAAGTACCACAAGCTGAAGTACGGGACGGAGCTCAACCAGGGCGACATGAAGCCTCCCAGCTACGACTCAGGTGAACCAGACGTTTGTGTTGAGTATGCAAAAGATTTGGTGTAAAAAGAGCCTGATTTTTGCTTGTAATTGAATGTAGAATGTGGTCAGACAGGAAGTTGTGCAAATATACTGTGATTGACAAGCATCCTGTGTGTGACCTTTCACCTTTAGATGAGGGCAACGAGAACGAGGCCCTCCCTGAGCCGCCCAACAGTCAGCTGAGCTGGAAACAGGGACGACAGCTGCTGAGACAGTGAGTGATGTCACACTTTACACTGAAATCATGTGACGAATGAACTGATACATTCAAAAATACTCATGTAAGATCTCCAGCCTTTTTCAGCTATTCAACACACGCAAGATATTTTTAATATTTCTGCTGCAATTATGACCAGTGTTGTTATTACTGTTTATTAAAACCTTTCAAAATAGAAATAAGGCTGAAATATTCAATGAAAATGAATATTTAAACAACTTAAAAATTAGAAATGTTGCCTAAAATAATGTTGTACTAAAATTTTCTAAAACTGAAATTAAAATAAATTAGCAAAAAAAAAAAAAAATTACAAAAGCACAGCAAAATTACAAAAAAGAAATAAAATAAATTAAAACGGAATAAAAAAACAAAAATATACAAAAGCAATAATTCAAATAATCAATAAATACTATAATATTGTATAAATAATATTAAAATTTGAAATGACAAAACTGTTTGTTTTCCATTTTTTTATTAACAGAAATTGATGCGTTTAATGAATTCATTTTGTGATTCCAGAAATTAATATACGATGAATGCACAGATAAATTCAAAAATAGTTAGTATTATAACCAGTGTAATTTAGTATTAACTAAAAATATTCAAACTAGTTTTCGTCAATTGAAATAAAGCTGAAATAAAAATAAAAAATGAAAAATTTAAATTGGAAAAAAAACTTTAAATAAAGAAATTTTGCTTTAGCAGCTAACTGAAATAAAATATAAGTTGAAGTACTAAAATGACTAAAACTGAAATTAAAACAAATGAAAGCTAAATAGAAATATTAATAAAACAATGAAAATAACAAGCACAAAACAAAATTAGTAAAACTGAAATTAAATTAAGCTACATATATATATATATATATTATATATATATATATATATATATTATATATATATATATAAACATAAAAATTACAAGCACAAACAAAATTAATCAAACTTAAATTAAAATTAAAACTGAAAATATACAAATGAAAGCTAATTCAAATGATTAATAATACTATAATAGTAGATGAACCGATATATCGGCCAATAATCGGTATCGGCCGAAAAAAGCTAATTTTCACACTATTGTCCGATAGTTTAAAAACAACCAATAGTCAGGGCTGATATATCCTGTCAATCAAGAGGGTGGGAAAATGCACTGAATTTGGGCTTTGTGTAAAAAAAAAATGCTTAGAAACCAATTTGATGTTCAATATTAGTAGTAATTATATGAATTAATAACATTCAGAAAGTTAAGAAATATTAATTTAGTTAATGTGTATTCATTTTAATTTGAGTAATGTTTGTTTATAATTGATACCAGTTACTCTGAAACAATTTTTATTTGCATTTCTTTAAAAATATAATAACCCCAAAATATCGGTATCAGCAGATATCAGTCTGAATAATTGGATATCGGTATCGGTGGAGAAATTTGGTATATAAATAATAAATCATTGTTTAAGTTTTTCCACTTTTTCTTTTCAGAAATTGAAATATTAAATTAAGTAATTTTGTGATTCCATAAGTTTCCATTTTCTTCAATAAAAACAATAGTTACTGAGAGCAGACAGAAATATGATTTACATCATCTTGATATTATATATATGTTTTTTTAGCATTTTAATTTAATTATATTGAGATTGTTTTTAAGCAGTGAATAAGTGACAGGCAGAGGTAAAGCGGTCCAGGTCACTCCCACACTGACGCTTGAAGTTCTTCCACACCTCCGCGCTCTTATCTATTTATAAACATGTATATATTGAATTCAGCTCTGACAGCTCATGCTTGTGTAATATTGATTGTTCTCACTGAGAAGATAACTTCTAACTTGACCATTCAGAACGAAAACACACTCGCACACAGTCTGAAAGCGCTCAGCGTGACGTAATCCGCTGTAATCTGAGACAGAGGTCAACCTGCTGAAGGATAAAAAATAACATCATTAATAATACAGAGTAAAAAAATAAAAATTTGATTTCAAATAGAATAAAAATATATTTGATGCATGGTTTCTTTAATGTCTGAATGCAACCAAGATACAACGTTGTTAAAAAGTTTAAGTTTGTTGTGTTGGTCTGACTATAAGACATACTGTATAATTCATGATATATTAGTGCTAACACAGACACAAAACACCTACACGCTGACAAAGCATCATGGGAAAAGCCTTCACAGCCGTGTTTGTGCTCTGCTGACTAATGAGAGTTCGCTGGTTTCATTGATTTCACGAATCGCTGAATTATGTGTGTTTGTCGTGATGTTCTCTGTGTTTGATTCAGTGTTTGTAATGATTGAATGTGTAACCTTTAACCTTTGACACGCACACATCCAGTAAATGAGTCAGATGTTCAGTGACCGCTCTGACTGATTCAGACACTGATTCACTTCAGACTGATTCAGTCAAAGAATCAGTTCAGAGTTCATGAATCGTACATTGTTCACACTGTGTGTGTGTGTGTGTGTGTGTGTGACAGTAAGGCTGAATGAATGCAGGATTGTTTGGGCTCGTTCAGTTTCCTGTGCCTGGAGAGAGGCTGGTACAGCAGGAGACGCCACACTGCTCTCGCTCTTTCTCTCTTGTTTTCCTTCTTAAACTGCTGCTAAAGATTTAGTTCAGTCAGACTCTTTCCCTCACGGCGATAAAACACCGGAGCGTCGGCACAGGAGAGCAGGACAGCAGTGAGTGAGGTTTGACCGCAGGTAATGTGATCGACACACAGACGCTGGGGTTTGATCTGAACACGCGTGGAACGATAACAGCATCCCAACAGAGACTGTTTGTCAAGTTATTTGTTTATGCAAAATAGTTCGATAATTTCTTGTTTTTATTCCTTTGATTTCAGGTTGAAATGTTCCTGACAGGTTTTGTTTTTTCATGAGCGTCACAGTTTTTCCTGGTCTGATTATGAAAGTGTGTAAATATGAACTGCGGTTTGTGTTTCTCTCAGGTACCTGCAGGAAGTGGGATACACCGACACCATCCTGGATGTGAAGTCCCAGCGGGTCAAAGCGCTGCTCGGACTGGCCGGAGACAGCGGAGAGAGACCCGGAGACAAGCGGCCCGAACCCATGGTGAACGGGACCGAGCCGTCCTCGCTGAAGGACAGCACCAGCACCATGATCGGGTCAGTGGGTTCAGCAGGGTCACAGCGGCCGTCTGAAGCGTTCAGATCTGACCACATGACATCAGCTCATATTAGCTTGATTTATTCACTTATTAATTTATGTAACTCACTGAAGATATTAGCTTGATTCATTTATTTAAATCACTGACAATAAATCAGCCCATATTAGCTTTATTTATTTATTTTTAAATATTTTAAGATAAATCGGATATCAAATATTATATTACTTTTTTATTTTATTTAATCGCTGAAAATAAATAATGCCTATATTAACTTTTTTTTATTAATTAATTTTATTTAAATCTTTGAAAACGTCAACCTATATTAACTTTATTTATTAAGTCATTGATTTATTTTTATTTAAATCAGTGATGGTAAATCAGCCTATATTAACTATTTATTAATTAGTTTATATATTTTCATTTAAATCATTGAAGATAAATCTGCTTATATTAACTTTATTTATTTTTATTTAAATCGCTGAAAATAAATTATGCCTATATTAACTTTTTTTTATTAATTAATTTGTTTATTTAAATCTTTGAAAACATCAGCCTATATTAACTTTATTTATTAAATAATTTTTTTATTTTTATTTAAATCAGTGAAAATAAATTGGCCTATTTTAACTTATTTATTTATTTTATTTAAATCGGTGATGGTAAATCAGCTATAATAACTATATTTTGTTTATTTATTTATTTTTATATTTTAAGATAAATCAGCCTATATTAACTATTTATTTATTAATTAGTTTATATATTTTTATTTAAATCATTGAAGATAAATCTGCTTATATTAACTTTATTTATTTTTATTTAAATCGCTGAAAATAATATGCCTATATTAACTTTTTTTTTATTAATAATTAATGTTTATAAATCTTTGAAAATACGTCAACTATATTAACTTTATTAATTAAGTAATTTATTTATTTTTATTTAAATAGTGATGGTAAATCGGCCTATATTAAACTATTTATTTATTAATTAATTTATATATTTCATTTAAATCATTGAAGATAAATCTGCTTATATTAACTTTTATTTATTAATTAATTTTATTTTTTTTTAAGCACTGAGATAAATTTGTATTTAATTTATTTATTTTTATTTAAATCAGTGAAAATACATCGGCCTATATTAACTTTATTTATTTTATTTTTATTTATTTTTATTTAAATCGGTGGTAGTAAATCAGCCTATATTAACTGTATTTATTTATATTTTTATTTAAATCACATGACAGTAAATCGGCATATATTAACCATATTTTTTATTTATTTAAATCTCTGAAGATGATTATGATCATATACTTATATATAGCTTATGCATTTATTCATTTTGATGTGATTTATATATATAATATATATATATGTGTATATACAGTGTGTATATATATATATATAAATATATAATTTATCTTCCCCCCCCTCATTACTAGCTTATTTTTTTTATTGCACATGAATATTATTGCATCATTTTTTTCAAGTTCTATCCATAAACTCTAATATTGATGATTTTGAGAACAATTATTATTGGTCACAATTTCTCCTTCTTTTCTACTGTGTCATCACTAGATATGATGAAAAACATTTATATTCATGGTAAGAAACAGAAATGATGTTCATTGTGTGAAAGGCTAACATGATGAACTGTCTCGAGAACAGAAAAACCTGCCTTGATTTCACTCTCATTGATCTCGTTCACTCACTCACATGTCTTTATTTGTCTGGATGGGAACACAGTAAACCCGAGATGTCGGACTCGGCGACGGTGCTGGAAGCCTTCAAGTTCATCGAGAAAGCGGCGGCAGAGTTCAGCGATGAAGACGATGATGATGATAGTGAGGGACAAAACAAGACCATCGTCGACCTCGCCACCGTGAGTTGATGTTCACACACATTCAGAGGATGTCACGAAGCGCTGAGAACACGACACACGGAGAGAACATGCAGAAACTGACACTCGCCAGCTGCCGTCAGTCACACGTCCTGCTTCCTGTCGTCCCTCTCTCTCTCTCTCTCTTTCTCTCGGATAGATGGTGAGGAGGAAGGTGTCTCCGTCTCCCTCCTCTTCCTCAGCAGACATGAGTGATGATTTGGACACAGATGAAGTTCTGAAGGGCTTTGATTTCCTGGCCAATAGCGAGGACATGGAGGGCCCGTCCGAAACGCCTTCCTCTGGAGACAGAACCGACTGGGGTGAGAATAATAAACGGATGCAGAAATATATGATTTATAGATTATACTGACAAATAAACAAAGATGCACC
This sequence comes from Culter alburnus, assembly GCA_028476615.1. Lineage (NCBI taxonomy): Eukaryota > Metazoa > Chordata > Actinopteri > Cypriniformes > Xenocyprididae > Culter > Culter alburnus. Next base: position 210,562 of record JAOTNS010003472.1, on the reverse strand, counting down.
AGCACATTTTATATCTACTTACATTCCTTTAATTTACTACAGTTTAATTAAAGAACCGACTGTCTAAATAAACCGCGTCTGCAATTCAACACTTAAAGTGCCCCTATTACGCTTTTTGGGATATTATCTTTCATGTAGTGTGTAATAGAGCTGTCTGTCAATGTAAAAGCTCTGCAAAGATCAATAAAGTGCAGATAAATGGAGTTTTTGTCTCCCAAAATAAAGAATCGATTCTGAGTCGTCAGTAATTCAGTCTCACTTCCTGCTGAACCTGAAACTAATTTGCATAATGCCGCCTCTGGTCTTCATTGGCTGAGCAGCGTCTCTTTGCCCCGCCCTCAATCACTGTAGTTGTATCTGAGACTGGAAGAGTGATAATGAAGAGTGAAAATATGATAATGAGCTTTTGGTTTCTGGCCAATCAGCTCTCAGAGAGGCGGGGTTTAGAGAGACTGAATCTTTGACTGAAGCGTTTCAGACACTGAGAGAGAAGAGCTGATGCTGCAGTGGATATTTTGAGAGAATTAAAGTGTTTTTTGACTTTGCATGAATGTAAACTATTGTAGGAGACTCTAAAATAGAATAATAGGGGCACTTTAAAATGGAAGTTTGTTTCTGCCAGAGAATAAAAATATAATAAAAGTAATTGCGACTTTTTATCTCACAATTCTGTGTATTTTTTTAAAAAAAGTGTGAGATAAAACGTTACATTTCTTTGTAAAATGACTTCAGCTCCATTAAGGGTTCAGAGGGATTTATCTGTAGATTCAGTGCTGATGTGTTGCAGAATTATTCTGTGCTGTTTTTCCAGCATCATGCAGGATCTTCAGAACATTCAGGAACACGAGCTCGTCTTTCTCACACACGACTGGTTTCATTGTAGTCGATCGCAGTGTTTGATTTCAGAACGGCTGCACAGCATTGAATGCACTGGATGTCCCTGTAGATTGTGTTTGATTTACTGTCTCCTTGTGTGTTGCTCCACACACACACACACACACACACACACACACACTCCCTGCCCTCCAGATCCCATCTCTGTTGAGTCTCTGAAGAGAATTGGACTGATTTTTCAACCCAAAATCCCCGTTCACACGTCCATCTCCCCCTGCAGATCGATGGGTTTTTACAGTCTCGTCTGAGGTTTAGATTAAATCGTGCTGAAAACTGCAGCTCAGACTTTCAGACCGTTGCCAAAACTAGTTCATGACTTAAGCACTATTCTGGACGGGTGGCGTCAGTCACATGATAATAATGCAGACGTGACGTCGAGGAACAGTGCAAACACCATTATAACGGCCCTTTTTAACTGTTTTTCCCAGTTAGACTGTTGATTTCATATTCCTATCCATCTTATTTGTAACTTGAATGTGCGAGGCTTCCGGTGTCATTCGCTTCAGTTGTTTTAGCTGAACAGAAACGGCCCGTTTCACTCTTAGTAGGAAAGGTTCTGTATAAACTCTAGGGTTCTTGACTCAATTTTAAAGAACACTTTATGCTAAAACAGTTCGGTGTAAGGAGAAATGTCTTAAATGATTGCATAATGTTTAATGAGTTATTTCTACTGATGATAAAGTAGCTGTTTACTTCATAAAATTTAATCTAAATAAAAAGTTAATTAAAACAAAATTAATTTATTATTAAAACTACTTCATACATAATCAGCACAGCGCCTCCCACTTTTTACTGGTAAATTTTTTTTCCTCATTTCCCAAAAAAGGCATTAAAGCGTATAAGCCGGGTAACTGAACCGACAAGCTACAAACTTGATTTGAAGCCAAAAAGGTTTTGAAAATCTGACAAAAACACAAGACTGTGACACAGATCTCATGAATCACTGCGAACAGAATTAAAAATAATGTGGAAGTATAAAACTACTCATTTACAAATGTTGATTATATATATAAAAACAATATATTTCACGTTTATTGCAAAATATGCATATATATATACAAACATTTATGTATTTTGAGAGCATAGCGAGATTACGTCATTCGCAATGCATCATGGGAGTGGGTGGAGTTAGAGAATTTTTGGCGCATTTTGCTCATTTCGTCTCTGATTTGTGGGATTTTCTGAACAGCATCATGGGTAATGTAGTTTTTCCGCATGGTTATTTTAAAACGAAGCAGAACTGACAGATTCAACAGAAGCAAATACAACAGTAGCACCTGACGGATCCCTGTAAGGTTACATACAGAACCTTGTCTTCGAAGAGGCTGTTTAGTTAAAAACTAAAAACGTAAAACTTTTTACACCACAATGATATTTGCAGCTTTTACCTGAGACCGCTACGCCGAACTCTAACACTTCTTACTGGCTGTTTAGTGGTCATGTGATCGAGACACTCAGCAAGTAAACACATTTGTGAGCTCGTGAGGTGTGCAGTGCGCACAAGTGGCGCTGTTTCGTTTTTTTGGCGCGTTTCCTTGGCCTAAAATCTAATACTGCCCCCTTGTGTTGACATTGTGAAACTGCACGATTTGTAAATTATGCATGGCGGGCCACATATAATATATTTTAATAGACAAGCTGCGGGTCATAATTTGGACACCCCTGGTCTATAGGCTCGTAGTGTTTCTTTACCGAGTGACATCGCCATCTACTGGTCTGGCAGCAGAATACAGCGTTTTTAATCATTTTCGCACATTTGTGTGAACGGGGATCATTTTGACAACATTGACGTCTGTACGTGAAAAACTTTTTCACGTTTTTAGTACATTGTTGTTTTATAAGTGTATATTCCTCACGCACCTTCTGTTCACGCGGTAGTTCTGTATATTTCTATGGCATCGCTGTCGAAGAGTAATCAGCTGCTGAAGTGGATTTACTTATTGTAGAGTTAATGAAAGTTTCAATGTTTGAAGCAGATGTCAGAACAAATATCAGTAGACCGGGAAGATTTCAAAAGTTTCATTCATAAATCCGTAAGATCTTACCTTCATGCTGTGGAAACACAAACCGGAAGAGCGCGAAATATGTGAATTATTTGTTATCATATTATTTTAATTTAATACCATGATCAAACACACACTGGTCTGTAGAGCAACGAACGCATCCTTCCCACGTGACACTAGAGTCGTGGCGTATAACAGTGTCTTCCTCCCTCCTCCGTGTAGAGAAGGAAGAGCAGAGCCCCTCGTCTGAGTCCTGGGACGTGGATGAGGGTCTGATCTCTAAACTCAAGGAACAGTACAAGAAGGAGCGCAAGGGCAAGAAAGGGGTGAAGAGTAAGTCGGACAGGAACTTCCCGCTCGCCCTCTCTTTCTTTCATCACTGCTTCCTCTTCTAGTGGTCAACCGATGTCGGCTTTCAATCACTGATATCTAGAGAACAGGAAGGCCAACAGGCCGTAAATATGGGTGAATCTCACAAAATCCTGCCCAGATCATGCATTTCAGTGAATATATGTATATGTAAGGATGATTTTTTGCATTATTTTCACCCCCAATTTTCATTACTGGTGAGTTTAATACAATATTTATTATTTTACTGTAGAAATTTAATGTAATATTTTTTTATTTCATTGACAATGCATTGAAGGACAACAAATACTAACATGATGCACAAATACATTGTATTTTTTCACATTAAAAACATGCCTGCAACTTGCTAAATCATGATAACAGTGTGCAAGAACATGTTAATAACATTTATATTGACGTATTTGAGTAAAAACTTCAAGCTTTTCAGAGTTTTTCAAACTCTCAGCAGGCTTTGTCAAGCCAACATCAAAGTTTGTCATCGAAATTTACTCAACTAGTTATTACCAGCAATTTCTGAGTTAAAATTGTTTCAATGTTTTTAGTGCATATGAACTTTTGTGTTATTTTCATGACAATTAAACATATTTAACGCTAAATTCTCATTAGCACATTGCTGATGGTCCTCAAAATAGGCTTAAATTTCTTTATGCAAAATATAATTTTTTTTTTTTTTATCTGACCTGAACATGTCTGGACAGGTTTTGTGAGATTCATAGTTTATCTATTCATTCAAAGGTTTAAAAATGGAAACCAATTTCCATTTCTAGTCATCGGCCAACAAGTCACAGTGTTGATGTCAAAATGCCAGTTATTGGTCGTTTAATTGGCCTGATATATCGGTTTATCACTAATTTCTTCTTAATTTCTTTCTCTCAAAAATCATTAGTTTGACAAAACAAAAATCCAGCAGCTCTCTTCAGTACTTCCGTCACTCATCCGTCTTCATGTGTCTGTCCTGTCCTCCACTCCTCCTTTTCCTCTTTTCTCTCTCTCTTTTCATCCGTTAAACCGGCGCCGCTCTGAATAAACGCGTCCAGCACCTGCTCGCTGTTTGTTCTGTTCTCCATCATCTCTTCTTTTAGGATCCAGCTGTATCTCTCACACAACTGCTGTTTCTTTTCTCCTGTTTGTTGTTTCCGAGGCGCTTCACTGCTCACTTCTGTTGCATTTTATGCTGGTGCTCCAAAGGGGTGTGGCTTGTTAGCTCCACCCAAGTGGGTGTGTATATAAATAAGGCTCCACCCCTTCTGCTTCCATTGTAAGAAAGTAAAGATTGGATATCAGTCGCTCGCTTACCTCCTCAAATTTTCTTTCACTAATTTTTCCTCTCTGATTTTTTTCTCCACTGCTTCATGTCATTTCATCTGTGCCAAACCCCCGGCATCAGAATACAGTCCACCTTTAAAGTTAATGTTAAAGCAGAAATGATTGGAAAAGTCTGGTTGAGGTGGGCAGAATTCTGTCGGGGAGTTTTATACCCACGGAAGTAAATGAAAGGTGCTTGTTTTGTGTTTGTAGGGCCGAACAGGTGTAAACTGCAGGACATGCTGGCTAATCTGCGTGACGCAGAGGATTTGTCGTCCATCCAGCCTCCGGTGGCGCCTCCGGTCCGTCCCAGCCTGCCCCGTCTCAACGAGCATCAGCTGGGCCGCACAGATGAGGGTATTTGTGCCTCCGTCACAAACATGATCCACTTCAGCCCTGTGCAAACAGCTCATGTGTGTGATTGTGTTGCAGTCGAAGCGCTGACGTTCCCTCCCTCCTCGGGAAAGTCCTTCATCATGGGAACGGACGAGGCGCTGGAGAGCGAACTGGGTCTCGGAGAACTCGCCGGACTCACGGTGGCCAACGAGGCCGAGAATCTGTCCTACGACGTGAGTATCCTTGACTAAATCTAAAACTTCAGTTTTTACTCAGAATTCAGACACATTATGCAGCTTTAGAGGCTTTTGTTTTACACGTGGAACTATCAGGCATTCATATTATTTTATATTAGAAGTAAAATCACTGGCATGCATTGAATATAAATATGACCGGATTTCAGATTTCCTGCTGCACTTACTTACTGAACTCAATATATGACCACAGCCTTTAATTAGACACAATGAGTGGTGAGTCATGTGACTCTGGCTGTGTTCAGAATGGAACTAGTGTAGTGTGAAACAACATTATACATCATAACCACATTATATGACATGTTTAATTTAGTAAGTGTATCATCCCTGAAATAAATACAATTATTTTGCATTTTTAATCCAATTTAAGTATATAAATGTATATATTTTATATATTAAAGTCAGTGTTATTTTAGTTTTTATTATAGTTTTATTCATATTTTAAATTGGCTTTTATTTTTATAGTTTTAATTTTCATGTTCATTTTAGTTTAATCTTTTGTGCATTTGTCATATTCATTTTTTAGTTTGTTTTAATATTGCTATTTAGGATTAATTTATTTTTATTTCATTTTTGGTGCATCAACTTAAACTTATTTCAGTTTATTGCCAAGGCAAGATTAGTATTTATATTTTATTTTAGTTCAGCTTTATTTCAATTAAAGAATGTTTTTAATAGTTTTAGTTAATAGCCCTGATTAAAGTATATATTATAAAATGTCAGAAAACAAACTCTGCACACTACAGCTGCAAACAACCATTTACTTAAAATATTAATAATGTTTTACTTGCATTTTTTTGGCCGAGCATCTACAGGGATGTGTGTGCTATGATTAAAGTTTGAATCTAATTAATTACACGATGTGGCGATTAATAATTATAATTAATCAAATCTGGCTGAGAAATGAGAAATTATTGGCATTTAAAGTCATTATTGTGTTAAATGAGAAAAGCAACAAATAGTCATTACAAAAAGTAGCTTTAGAAAAAAAAGTATACATAGAATTTATTACACATAAACTTTTAGGCTTCAGCAGCCATGAGGGCAAGTAAATGATGACAGAATTTAAAGTTTTGTGTGAACTATACCTTTAATATTGGGAATATGAAATAATTTTTTTGAAATGATACTCTAAATAAGAAACTAAAACTGCCAGTAGGTGGCGATAACTGTCTAAACGAGATTCATTTGATTAGTTCAAACAGCTGATTCATTCAGGGCTTAAGGAATTTTAACGCATTATTTTTAACTAATTAATTAATGTGTTAAATCAAGCCCTAGTTTTAAGATATATTAAAATCACGACCGTTATTAATTTCAGTTCGTTCATCACAGAGGAAAATGTGTTTGCAACTTTTCTCAGATCACTAACAACAAAGACGCCCTGCGGAAGACGTGGAACCCCAAGTTCACCCTCAGGAACCACTTCGACTCCATTCGCGGTCTGGCGTTCCACCCCATCGAGCCGGTTCTGATCACGGCGTCTGAAGACCACACGCTGAAGATGTGGAACCTGCAGAAAACCGCTCCGACCAAGAAGTCAGTCTTATTTCACTAGTATTTCTATCTTGTACTGTACTATAATCCTGTCTGTGCTTGGCTCAGTATGAACGCTTCCTGACACTCTTGTGCTCGTTGTTTCAGGTGTGCAGCTCTTGATGTGGAGCCCATCTACACGTTCAGGGCTCACAGGTACGTCACCTGTTACCTTCAGGTCTTATTATAGTTTTCACAGAGACCTGGAGGTCAAAACATCTGCAGCACAGGCCTGTCAATTTTCCATTCGTTTAAAGCCATGAATATTTACAGTAGATCACCTCTCAAAGAAAAAGAAGAAAAATATGTGAACAAACAGCAAGTTTTTTGCACCCGCAGGACATTCTAAAACACTTAATGTGAAAATCTCTTAATGTACTAAATCAGTGAGATTAACCCTTATAGGGTCTTTTTAGACCCCAAACGACGTTTGCTAAAATAAAAAAAAAAATGTTCTTTTTGTCCAAATGACATGAAACTTTGTACAGTTGTTAACACTTTCTAGATCTACAAATAAAAAAAATTGGAGTGATATCTTGTTTTTATGTTAATGTAAAAAAAATAAAAATAAAAAAAGTCACACTCAGGGTCTTTAGGGTCTCTAGAGAAAATGTAATTTTGTAACAAAATAATAGTTTTTTAAAAAACAAATGTAATTTTACTCTGTTTATTAATGTCACATTTCACATTTGTGCACTTTTTGGAGTGATATTTATGATATCTTTTAAATTTATACAAATAAATAAATACATATTTTTTAAATAGGTTTTTATACAAAAACAGCTTTTTATGTAAAATTCACTTTATAAAAGACCCACATTTCTAACTTTCATTCATGGGGATAACATGGATAATTTGACATGGTTTAGTGTGAGATTTTTGCCCATCTTTTGGAAAATGCAGTTTTAAAAGTAAAAAATTATCACTTTATCCAGTAGATGGCAGCAGAGCTCCACTATTTGCTGTTTGACTGACTGAAAGACATCTTTACACAAGTATTTTCAGTTGGATTCATATCTAAATATTATGAAATCACAATTATGACAATAAAAAATACTTTTTGTCAAAGTTTAGCATTTTTTTTTTTTTTTGTACTGAAATAAATCAGTTTTTCAAAAATGTTGATTTTGAGGATGAATTTTGTCCATTTTCTAAGCAGGTCTCATCATAATGTAACAATACTGAAAAACTGATTTTTTTTGTTTGTTTTGTTTTCTTTTTTATTACAAAAAATGCTAAACTTTGACAAAAAGTAATTTTTATGTCATAATTGTGATTTGATAATATTTAGATATGAATCCAGCTGAAAATACTTGTGAAAAGATGTCTTTCAGTCAGTCAAACAGCAAATAGTGGAGCTCTGCTGCCATCTGCTGGATAAAGTGATCATTTTTTACTTTTAAAACTGCATTTTCCAAAAGATGGGCAAAAATCTCACACTAAACCATGTCAAATTATCCATGTTATCCCCATGAATGAAAGTTAGAAATGTGGGTCTTTTATAAAGTGAATTTTACATAAAAAGCTGTTTTTGTATAAAAACCTTAAAAAATTAAAAATATATATTTTTTAATTTATTTATATAAATTAAAAAAAATATGATAAATCTTCCAAAAACTGCACAAATGTGGAGTAAAAACATTAATAAACAGAGTAAAATTACATTTGTTTTTTAAAAAAAAAACAATTATTTTGTTACAAAATTACATTTTGTTGTCTGGGGTCCCCGAAGACCCTGAGTGTGACTTCCCAAAGGAAGACCGCACAAGGGTTAAAAGATCAGATTAATGTCAACATTTGTACATTGTCCTGCTCTGGTCCGCAGGGGTCCGGTTCTGTGTGTGGTGATGAGCTCCAGTGGAGACCAGTGTTTCAGCGGAGGTTTGGACGGATCCATTCAGAGCTGGAACACTCCGAACCCGAACATCGACCCCTATGACTCGTACGGTACGCTGCGGTTCACACAGAGCGAGTGTGAGTCGGTGTGAATGTGTGTCTGACTCTCTCTCTCTCTGGCTGTAATAGAGCCGTCTGTGCTGCGGGGGGCGCTGTGCGGACACACAGATGCAGTGTGGGGATTGGTCTACAGCTCGGCTCATCACAGACTGCTGTCCTGCTCCGCCGACGGGACGGTGCGGCTGTGGAACGCTGCAGATGCTGCTCCTTCCATCGCCGTCTTCAACGAGAACAAAGGTGCCGCTGGAGAGAGAACACACAGATTCAACATCAAACATTTTATTATTGTATTTTGTTATATTTTAAAATAATGATCTTTTTTTGATAATGGTTAGATGATATCATCATTGAAGCTGACCCCAAATTAACACAACATATAACATAATAAAAGTCTTAAAGAATGATTTGCTACACTTCAGTTTACAAAAAATAAAAATTATTTTATGTTTTTATTTTATTTGATGAATGAAAGATCTTTTTTGTTTGTTTTATTACTGTCATTAATGATGATGGTCAGATGATATTAGGATTGAAACAAACCACAAAATAACATAATCTTATAACATAATAAAAGTCTTTAAAAATTAAAGAATGATTTACCGCATGCCAGTTTAAAAATATATATATATTTATTTATATATTTTATTATTATTTTATTATTGTATTATTTAAAAAAAAAAAAAAAATTACATTGAAACGCACCCCAAAATAACATAACATCACATAATAAAAGTCTTAAAGAATTAGAGAATGACTTAAATATATATTTATACACTACCAGTCAAAAGTTTGGAAACATTACTTTTTTAATGTTTTTGAACAAAGTCTCTTATGCTCATTAGGGCTGCATTTATTTCATAATAAATACAGAAAAAACAATAATATTGTGAAATATTATTACAATTTAAAATTATGGTTTTCTATTTTAATATTCTTTAAAATATAATTTATTTCTGTGATCAAAGCTGAATTTTCAGCATCATTACTCCAGTCTTCAGTGTCACATGATCCTTCAGAAATCATTCTAATATGATGATTTGCTGCTCGGTTATTATCAATGTTGGAAACAATATTTTTTAGGAACCTGTAATACTTTTTTCATGATTAATTGATGAATAAAAGGTTAAAAAGAACAGCATTTATTCAAAATTTTCTAAAAATATAAATCTTTACTATCACTTTTTATAAATTTAACACATCCGTGCTGAATAGAAATATTAATTTCTTTCAAAAAAAAGAAAGAAAAAAAATTACTGACCCCAAACTTTTGAACGGTAGAATATTAAAATAGAAAACCATAATTTTAAAATAAAAAAAAAAACAGTTCACAATATTGTTTTTTTTTTCTGTATTTATTATGAAATAAATTCAGCCTTAATGAGCATAAGAGACTTTGTTCAAAAACATTAAAAATAGTAATGTTTCCAAATTTTGAGTATGATGTGTATATATATATATTATACTTCTTTTTATTTTTTTTTATGAATGATCTTTTGTTGTTGTTGTTTTTTTAACTTCTCTCTTGTAAACTGACTGAACCGTCTGTTTATTCTGTGCTCTTCAGAGCTGGGCGTCCCGTCGTCCGTGGATCTGGTCTGCAGTGATCCGGCTCACATGGTCACGGCGTTCAGTAACGGCAGGATGGGCATCTTCAACATGGAGACCCGGCAGCTGCTTCTGGAGCTCGAGTCGCAGACGGCCGGAAAACCCGGTAATATTTCCACATACGACACGTCACAGCGTCAGGAGGTTCATCACATGTTCAGCACTGCTTCTGCAGATACAAGCACTGTTTCATATGATTTTTTCTAGACGTTCAATTCTATTTGTAAATAATTGATAACCCTTTATAAAACTTCTGCAGCATGTATTAATCTTATTTATTTATATACACTAGTATCTGATCAATTCCTGTCTTTGGTACGAGTAAATGTAAAACTGCCCCATAAATCTCAATAGAAGATGGTTTTGCATTATGAGCGACTGGTAAAGTCCCATGATCCTCTCTGGTCTGTTTGATCTTCAGATGCGCCGTGTCAGATCAATAAAGTCCTGAGTCACCCGACGCTGCCCGTCACCGTCACGGCACAGGAGGATCGGCACATCCGGTTCTTCGACAATAACACGGGTATAGAAACAGCTCACGAGATGATGATTATTATTATTATAATTATGATATATATACTGTTCTTATGTTGATGTTCTTCTCAGGCAAGTTGATTCACTCTATGGTGGCTCATCTTGACGCTGTCACCAGTCTCGCGGTGGATCCCAACGGACTCTATCTGATGTCTGGCAGTAAGTACTCTTCATGGAAACACCTTCACTGGTGTTCTTTGAAGGTCATAAAAACATCACTTTACTCTGATTTTGCTTTGCTTATATTGTTCCGTTTCTTATGTCAGATTTTCTTGCATTTTCATGCTTTTGTAAACGATAAAGTTGTTAAACTTGTGTCTCAGGTCACGACTGCTCCGTGCGTCTGTGGAACATGGAGAGCAAGACGTGCATCCAGGAGTTCACCGCTCACAGGAAGAAGTTCGACGAGTCCATTCACGACGTGGCGTTTCATCCCACCAAGTGCTACATCGGCAGCGCGGGAGCCGACGCCCTCGCCAAAGTCTTCGTATGACCTTCGACCTCCGACCAAAACTGCTTCCACGAACTCGAAGCCCGAGCGGGAGGCGAGGGCTGATGATCCGGGCGGGCCTGGTGCTGGAGGGGAAGCGCACACACCGCTGCCCTTCACCGAGGGACGCGTCTGTTCCTCCACCAAACACCTCCTCCGTTCAGCCTCACAGGAAGTTGGGCGCTTCCCACACTTCTGTAGTTTTACGTTCATTAATTTTCCTTTCGTTGTTTCTCTCCTGACGTGAGCGTGAGTGTGTCACTCTTTCTGATTTCTCTCCTTTTAAACGACGTGCCTTTTGCTTCAAACAGTCGGATTCTCTCCGTTCCTCTCCGGCGAGGGAAATGAACCTCGCTGGTGTTTTAAACTCACCAAATACGTCAAATTATCGCGAGTTATTGAGACAGACGTCATTTTAAACACTGAAACTAGCTTATCTGGTGCGTTTCTCAGATGCACACCGTAAATGAATTAAAGGACTAGAATATGATCCTCTTGTCTGAGAGACGTTGTTAATTTATTCAATTCAAATTGTACATAATATAAGATAAAAATGACTCGATGTTTGAAACCTTGCGGCTCAGAAAAGTTCTACATTTCTAAATGTTTGCGTCGGATATAAATCGAGAAGCTCATTTCACCTCAAAATCAAAGGAATATTTGTGCGTTAAGTTTTTTCATTATGTTAAACAAAATATTGCTCATTTTCATATTTTGTTAAATATACTTCTTTTGATTTTATGGTGAAATCAATCGGTTTCTTGAGATTCAGTCATCATAAGCGTTACGTTTAATTAATAATATTAATATTAAGTCGGAAGTTTTGCGCGTAAACCTGCGGTTTCTCCTGAGGGTCGATCCGACGAAACTCAGTTTGACGCCTCGCCTGATGTTTTTATTTTTAAAAACGGAACATCTGTGAAATCATCTTCTGTTTAACGCCAACTTTGTGTTGTAACAAACATGGAGACCAAATCTCTGGTCAGATCTGTAACGGTGATCGTTTGACTAGAGTTCGACCCGTTAATGAATATTTGTCGTTTAAGTGATCATGCAGAAAAGTCTTATAATAGTTTTTTTGACAAGCTGTACTCAAAGTACAATGAATCGGAGGTCTATTTTTGTCTGAAATCTGTTGTGATGTTTATTTATTTTTTTGCCTTTTTCCTCTTTTTGCCTGTAATGCCAAATGAATAACTAGTTATCTGGTCAAATGTAATCTGGGACTCGGTAACATCGGTATCGTTCGCTCATCCTCACCTTCTCTAGCTGCACAGGTGGTGGTTTATGTATTAGAAGAAAATGATTTGAAATCTATAGTTTGGAACAGATACTAGTGTTTTTTATCATTTGTATGACTGGTGAACGGTTGCAAATAGATCGTAACCCACGTTTTGCAGGTTGAGGTTTTTTATTTGAAACTCTTCGGCTTTATTTGAACTCGTCTGTGATTACTTGAACTCTCTAGGCGTGCGTGTGCAGGTCTGCGTGTTTTTTAACTGCTAGGATAGAGATTTTCTGCTTTTATCGGGAATCGTTTGCCTTTAACTGATGACATGAGCACTACAAGACAACTGAGTGTTTGTGCGTTTCCTTCAGGTCTGTGAATCGCGACGTGTGGAAATGGCGGAAGTTTGCTACTCGACCAAATGTTGTTAAAGGACTAGTTTAACCAAACTTGAAATCTGTCACCATTTACTCACCCTCAAAACCATGTGACTATGAGGGAAAAAAAAATTAAAAAGGTAGATTTTATATCACGTTTTTCTCGGAATATGAGTTTATATCTTACCATTCTGGAAAAAAAAAGTTAATTGTGAATAATTTCTTGCAATTCCAAACATAAAACTCACAATTGCCTTTTTTTTCGGAATTGTAAGACAAAAACTAGAAATTATGAGGGAAAATGATAGATTTGCAAGATTTTCCCTTGCAAGACATTAACTTGAAATTCTGAGGAAAAAAGTCAAAATTGCAAAAAATTTGTAAGACAAACTAGGAATTACGAGGAAAAAACTAAGGTTATGATGTCAGAATTGTGAGATATAAACTTGCAATTAAAATTAGTAATTGTGACTTTTAATATCACAGTTTTGACTTTTTCTCGCAATTGCAAGTTTATATCTCACAATTCAAACTTTTTTTCTCCGAATTGTGAGATATAAACTTTAGGAATTGTGAGAAAAAAGATTGTATTGTAAGATACTCGCAATTATAAAAAGTCGTAATTACCTTTTTTATCAAAATTCTGACATTTTTTTTCTCTGAATTTTGAGTTTATATCACAATTCTGAGAAGAAAAAAGTCGATTGCGAATAATTTCTTGTAATTCCAAATTTAAAACTCACAATTTACTTTTTTTCGGAATTGGAAGGCAAACTAGGAATTACGAGGGGAAAAAGGGTTATAAGAGAGGGTTATAAGTCTGAATTGCGAGATATAAACTTGAAATTCCGAGGGGGAAAAAGTTCAGAATTGTGAAATATAAACAATTAAAAATGGTAATTGTGACACAGTTTTGACTTAATCGCAATTGTGAGTTTTTCTCGAATTTCTCAAAAAAAAGATTGAATTGTGATGCTAGCGATTTAAAAAAAATAATTGCGACTCACTGTTCTGATATTTTTTCCTCCAAAATGTGACATATATAATCTCGCAATTGCGAGAGGAAAAAAAGTCAAAATTGTGACATAAAAAGTCACAATTAACATTGTATTTTTGAGCTGCTCATATTACGTAAACTCTGACGTGCTGAAAAAGCGTGATTGGAACATGAGGGTGATTAAATTGTTCTTTTTTTTTTCATTTTTGGATTCTATTCCTTTAAATTTGAGGCACGTTTGCCGTTAAGCTCGTGCACAGAGAGCGCGCTGGTTTGGGACGTTGAAAGGGAACCGCGTGCGTGCGCGTCCGTGTTTTCGTACTAGTAAATATATTTTCTGATTTCGTTCATTTTGGTGCATATTAATTTTAGATATATAAGAAAGAATCTCAATATGTATAGTTTTAAAGTATTGATCAACAATCTATTTATGAACCAGAATACAGTGTATATTAACCTGCGAAGCTAACAGTGAAGATTAACCGATATTTGTGATACTAGTTGTGCGGGAGAGTAGTTCGCGCCACCTGCTGGTCAGAGATGGGAACTGTACAGCTGACTCGGCTACTGAAGATACTAAAATGCTAAACGGAGATTTGATTACTGGTTACTGATCGATCGACGCGCTTCAATAATTATCGGAAACATCAGAGTATTTGAAGGGAGTTTGATTGGACGATCGGACGATGACGTCATAACGTTCCGCCTGTATAGAGCTGTCACTGAACTTTTACCCTTTTGGTTGTATAGAGAGAGCTTGGAAAGATTGTTAATAAATGCTATACTCCTCTTGTACATATTTTATTATTGATATTACAGTTTATTCTTGATTTCTTGTTGTATTCTCTTTTTTTCCTCAGATGGACATTTATCAATATAATACAATAATAAAAGAATATGTTGTATTTCACGTGTGTTTGGTCTTTGTACTTGTGATTCATATGTTTTTCCTACATTCATGGAAAACCTGGAAAAGTCATGGAGATTTCTATGGTGGATATGCTTTTTTTGTTTGTGCTCAAAAAGAGAATTATTTCATTAATTCAGTAATTTGGCCATAGCAGCTTAAGTGTCTATGATTTATATTGCATACTATACTAATATTGCTGCATCTGAATTTCAGCATGTTGAAATTGATATGGTCACGTGTTACAGATGCTGTTGTAAGTCAGTGCGGCCACCAGAGGGCGCTGCAGGGTTATTTTTGAATAGACTTTAATTCATTTTTTCATAACCTTCTGTCACTGTTTTTAATGATGACGCATTAAAAAGATCAAACGTGACAGTAAAGACATTTATAATGTTAAAAAAAAGATTCTATTTCATAAAAATGCTGTGTGAACTTATCAAAGAATCCTAAAAAATGAAATGCATCATGGTTTCCATAAAAATATGAGCTGTTTTCAAAATTGATAATTATCATAAATGTTTCTCGAGCAGCAAATCATCATATTAGAATGATTTCTGAAGGATCATGTGACTGAAGACTGGAGTAATGATGCTGAAAATTCAGCTTTGATCACAGAAATATATACATTGTCAAGTGTTTTGCTAAATGCATCCATCTCTGCTGAATCTAAAGAGGTCTTTGGCTCAGCTTTGTAAGCGTTAATGTACGACCCTGTCTAGTTCGAAATGTCATTTTATTCTGACTGATTAGCCTAATTAACCGCAAACATAAAAGACGCGATCGCGGCAGCATCCGGAATCACATATCGTACTTCCCTATTACGTCGTAGCAGAAGATAAGTGTCCATATTCATAAAACATTAAGCAAAAAGTCCCCAGATGAGTTACTACTTCCGGTGAGATTCTGAAGCGTCCATATGGTCAAAGTCCCTTTATATTTTTATTATTATTCTATAGTCTTTGATATGGTTATATAAAGTCGATATGATGGACATTTGTGAATGACAGTGAAGCGATGCAACTGACTCTGTTAGGTCACATGATAATGACAAAATGGCGGATGTAGTACATACACCCTCATTAAGTACAAAGTACTTATTCAAAATAAGTACCTATTCAGGTTGGACGCAACCAGTCTCAAAAAATCATGTTTAAAATTTAATGTGTTTCACTTTTACTAGGTTTAGGAAAAAATGTGATGAACTTAATGTCAACACAAAACTTTATTAATGCTGATGTACACAGTTGTTAAAAAAAAAATATTTCACATTTACATCCATCATTTACAAAAATAGCTTTTCGTGCTGCTTACATCATTAACATAAAGTCGTTCATATATAAAAATCAAACAGAAAAATGGTCGCGATCGCTCCTGATCTACAGTCTGACGCATTCAGACTCGGGCGTGTCTGACGGCTCGGGCACGTCGATGGTGAACACCTGTTTATTAGCAGGGGGCGGAGTCTCGGGGCGACTGCCCACCCCTGAGTCCGGGCTGGGGGCGGGGTTTGCCAGCTCTCGCCCTGGATGGTACTTTTTCTCGATCTTTTGTAAGTCGCGGTTCTCCTCGCCGCAGGGCCTGAAGCGCTGGCGCGGGGCTCCGGGCAATGCGCCGTCCGCCTTCCCCTTGATCTTTTTGAAGCGTTTGAGTTTGACGGTGTCTTTTCCGTCGCCGCTGCAGGGCAGCAACACGCTCACGTCTTTGCGGAACTTGGAGCTCAGGCCGAAGTAGATGAGCGGGTTGTAGAAGCTTGCGGACTTGGCGAAGAGTCGCGTGAAGATGCTGGTGAGACTCGGCACGTGGAAACCCCACGCCGACCACATGGACACCACGGCGTACGGAGACCAGGCCAGGATGAACGCCGTGCAAATCACAATGGACACCTGAGACACAAACATGTTATTGATTTTAACACCTGAACTTCATCAGGAACAAGAAAAACTGTGAGAAACTGTCAGTGCAGGATATGACACACACACACACACATATATATATATATATATATATTATATATATATCAGACTCACGATAGTGACGTCCCTCTCGATCTTGCGCTGTCTGTCGGTCAGGTCGCCCTCCGCTGACATGGCATTGCCTCGCTTCACCGTGTTTATAATGGACACGTATGAGAACAGCATGATCAGCACAGGGACGAAGAAGCAGAAGATGAGGATGGAGATGATGTAGGACTTGTGGATGGTGGAATAATTGGCTTTGACCCAGTCGATCTCACAGGTGCCGTATCCTCGATCTGTCAAACAGCGAGAAACAAACACTTTACTAGATGCATATATATACATGTGTGTGTGTATATCTTCACATGATGTTGTTATGACCTGTGTAGCTTCCCCAGCCCAGGATGGGAGCGCCAGACCAGAACAAGGATCCGAGCCAGATGAAAATGATGCACATCATCACTGTGGTGTTGGTGATACAGTGAGCTGTGAACAAACAACAGCGCTTCAGATAAGAACAGAGAATGAATCACGTCAAGTTACAGCTGTAATGGAAATGTTCCTGCCTTTACTCGGATGGCATCCCTTGATGTATCTGGTGATGCTGATGATGGTGAGCGTGTTGATGCTGCCGAGACCGAAAACCAGCGTGAAGAACCCGTCCACCTGAGAGAGAACAGCAGAAGCATGGAGAAATATGTGACTTCTGAAAACTAGTTCATCTGCAAGAGCTGGAGAGTCATCTTCTTAGACTGTTTTTCGAGTCTGAATATCCATTTTGCGTGTTGGTTTCAAACATCTAGTTTTGCAATAACATATTTTTGCAATGTCTCTAACAATTAAACACAATAAAACTAGATTTTTTTTTCAAGTCTGAATATCCATTTAGTTTGGCTTCATAAAAGCATACAGATATGTGGATGACGTCTGTAAAATGATCAAAATTACCTTTTACTGAATTAATGACAGACACTGGCAATTATGAAATGAGTTAATGGCGTTTTAATGGTGTTTTAATGTGAGTCAGCTCTGATCACACCTCCACGTCTCAATGAGACCCTCATTCACCGGCTTTCAGTCCAGAAGCCCTTAATGGGTGTAAACTCTCGCTCGACACGGACACTGACCAACACATGTTCACAGGATGGAATCAGAAAGATCTCACATCCATTATTATCATCTGTAAAAACACCACATGTGATTTTTTCTTTATATACTGAAGCATCAGCTCCAGATCTCAGTCATAAGTGCTTGTTTTCACACTCATGTTGGTTTCAAACATCTAGTTCAAAACTGTCTCAATGTCCATTTAGACCAAGGATGATAACTATAATGATAAAGATACAGTTCTAAAAAATCATTCTAAATGTAAAACCACACCGCAACTGTAACAATATATTTTAAAGGGGACCTATAATGCCACGTTCACAAGATGGTGGTAAGCTGGTGTCTCCAGAATGTGTGTGTGAAGTTTCAGCTCAAAATCCCCCACAGATCATTTATTATAGCTTGTCAAATTTGCCCCTATTTGGGTGTGAGCAAAAACACGCCGTTTTTGTGTGTGTCCCTTTAAATGCAAATGAGCTGCTGCTCCCGCCCCCTTTCCAGAAGAGGGCGGAGCTTTAACAGCTCAACAACAACAAAACAGGACAATCTCACGCAGCCAAAATGACGAAAGTGTTCAGCCTTACATTGTTCAAACCGGAGTCGACACTGATGGAGAGACTCAGGAAGAAGTTAAAACTTTTAGACGTTTCTGAATGGTTAGTGGATAAATTGATGTAGTTGCTGTGGAGTTGATTCAACTCATCCACTAGCATGTGCCGTCATGTTCATCTTTTGTGTTGAATTGACCCTCGTTTGTGAAGCAGTCCGGCGTAAAATGACGGCATGACAACAACACTCGACTACAACAACTCTTCCTCTTCTCTAAAGCAGCCCAACATGGCCCCGCCCCCTTTGTTGTGTGTTCTCGGGGGCGGGGTTTATGTAAATTTTAGGGTTTGTTATGTCACTAACCCTTGAAGAGGCTCGTTGTAGTCCCTACCAGCCGTTTGTTGAAGTCCTTAAATTGCATTGAACTTTGAGCGTCGTAACTTTGCAGATGTTGTTTATGATCAAACAGCAACATTACACACTAACTAAAGTTAAAAAAG
This sequence comes from Culter alburnus, assembly GCA_028476615.1. Lineage (NCBI taxonomy): Eukaryota > Metazoa > Chordata > Actinopteri > Cypriniformes > Xenocyprididae > Culter > Culter alburnus. The sequence goes on along the minus strand of JAOTNS010003472.1, from coordinate 191,657 downwards.
TCAAATCATAATCAACCGCCCCTTTAATACTAAGCTGGCTACCCATAATTCCACTTCCTGTACCTGGCACGTCCACACAGATGTGATGAGGTAGCCATTATCCTTGAAAACATTGAAGATCTCGAGAATTCCTCTGGAATATCCGAACACGGAGATGCTGGCGTCGGAGATGGCGAGATTGAGTGTCAGATAGTCGGTGGGCTGGAGAGAAGATCTCTGCTTGAACAGGATGAAGATCACGATACTGTTCCCAAACCATGACAACCAACCTGCACAATCACAACACACACACACACACACTTGTTGAGACGAGGGTTACTTTATGCAAAGATTCTCACACAAGAATTACCCCATCTCCAGCACACAGCAATAAACAATAATATTTAGGTATAAAAGAGTTTGTGCTGGACTGATAAACTAGTCCTGATTAACTCTAATGACCCTGACAGACAGACAGACGGACGGATTTCCTCCCCCATCAGGACACAGAAGATCTCAGACCTGAGCTGCTCTAATCCACGTGTTCATTACTACAGTCACGCTGAAAAAACATTAACTAGAACAATTAAACTTTATATTCAATATGCTAATGCAGCGCTTTTCAATCTTTTACATCCACAAATACAATCCTCCTCATGTGAGCGACTCCATCCTAACATTTAAAACACATCTAAACACCCAATTTATACACTCAAAAATAATATTATGAATCTAAAACGAGTATCTATTGTTACATTATTATATATATTTTTCGACTCACTACAGTATTGTATTATTTATTTAATTTTAATCTATTTTAATAAAAATATTTATTTTAATCAAATTTAATCTATTTAATAGTTTAATAACTAACTAATCACATTTTTATTTATCTATTTATTTTAATCAAATTTATTTATTTGGTAACTCTTTATTTTAAGGTGATGCAGTTACATGTTACTACATGTACTTACTATAGTAATAACAGTAAATGATGCTTAATTACAATTAACTAACCCTAAACCTATAACGTAACACTACAGAAAGTACATGTAGTTAATTATATTACTCAGTACTTATTTGAATGTAAGTACTTTACCTTAAAATAAAGGGTTAAAGGGTTTCAGTATTACAGTGTAATTATACATTTAATTAATGAGAAATAATAATTAACTGCATGTAGGGCATGAGGGTTTGGTTTAGGGTTAATTGCATGTAATTATGCATAATTTCTAGTTATTACTACAGTAATTACATGTAACAATGACAGTAAAATAAAGTGTTACCAAATAAAGTGTAATCATATTTATTTACTTATTTTAATATCTATTAATTTATTTCATTTTCTAACATTTATTCAGGGCCCCGGACCCAGGACTTAATAAAGAAAGAAGGAATGTAATGCATAATAATATTTAATTCAAAAGCAATAATACAATGCATTACATTTGCTATTATAATAAGCATCTTTGTGTTATTTTATTTTTACAAAATCCTTAAAACTAGCTGTAATAACACTTGCTTTCAGAAGTTATACTTGTATTTTGTCTTGTTGCTCGGTCAGATTTTTGAAAACATGACAAAGAATAATCGATAAGAACATGATGAAGTGTTTCTTCACTGATCTAAAGTTCCTGATAATGTGAAAGAGAGGTAAAAATGAAGTAAAGTGAAGGAAGCAGCTGACCCAGAACCAGCAGGTACACGCCGATGATCGTCTCTCCCTGGTCGGACAGCGGCGGATCGCGGCTCATCAGGCTGAAGTTGTTGTTCCTCCAGGGGATGTTCACCACCTGAAGCGGGTTTTGCACAGACATACTGATTCCTGAGCGTTTATAGAGTCATGAATAACACAATCTCCACCTGCAGCTCCTTTATCGGCCGTTCTGCCCTTAAAGCGCGTCGATTCTCCCGCTGAGAGACTCGGAAAATCCGGTTAAAAATACCGACCGACGAGATGTGACGTTACACGAGCTAATCCACCTTCAGTCAGGAGAGCAACACACACACACACACACACAGAGTTAATAATTTTAGTGCTTCATATTATACTTATTTCACTTTATTGTCAATGCAACATTTATTATTTTCATTTAATGAACTTAATGCACTTAAAATTAATAAAACTATATAGCCATCTTTAAAAAAAAAAACAACTAAAACTTTAACTAAAACTAAAATAAAAATGGAAAATATAAAACAAACTAATTCAAAGCATTAATAAAAAGTAAAAACTAACAGTGTGTGAATGATGGAGCAGTAACTCTTCAGTTATTAGTGGAAATGATCCTGAAATGAAACATGGAGGAGGAAGAAAGTGTTAGTCATGACCTGAGTGATTACAGGTGAAAATCAACGCCTGTTAACTGTGTTTGACGTGATGGACGTGTGATTGTGCGTTGGCCGGTCAGTGGGAGACATTTCTCGACTAATCGGATCTGTTGAATAAGGAGTTGAGGATCTGGTGAAGAGCAGACGGCTTCAGGATAATCTCCGCTTTACATGCTGCACAAGATCTGGCATACAGTAAATCACTGATGTCTGGAGCACAAACCGACTGGACTATGAGCAACAGTGATGGTTATTTAGTTACACCAGTGACAAATATAGAAACCATCATTTTCAATATTTGAGTGACGGAATTAAAAGCGTTTCTGCTTTTGTGTGATTGGGTTTGTTAGAGGTCAGCGAGTGTAAACCACTTTCACACACATAATTTGAAGTCTTTTGTTTAAAAGAACCAATTTGTTAAATAGGAGAGGAAAAGTGAGTCAGTACTGACAACATGAAACAGCATCGCAACTCATTTTACTTTGGCACTATGACATTTCTGAGTTTAAAAAGTTATTCACCCTATCAATTTTAAAGCCATTAGAGAATCAAATCCAAGAGCATTCAAATAATCAACATCACTGTAGTAAGGTTTCATTTATATAACGCCATCCTTTATATAAAGAAAGACAATAATGGCAATATTGTCATACCAGCAAAATCTGAACCTGTAAAATAACTAAAAACTACAATTTAAACAACTTTAGAGTTCAAGTTGACAAAAACAAAGTTTTATAAAATGATAAACCTCATTTCAGCCAAATAAAAGATCATTTGAAATGAATTAAATGCAAATTCAGTCTCTGAAAGTGAGTTATGGAAAAGCAGAAATACAGCGGTTACCCCTGACGGTCTATTAAACACTATTAGATTTCATACTATGGAAGCCCGATTATAGACGTAATTCTTAATTGTAACATAAAAACTATAACATAAATAGTTAGTCATAATTATGGCATAATAAGACAAAATTGTCTAAAATTGTCTAAATTATGACAGTCGAAATTATAACATCTAGTCAAAATTATGACACAAAGTCACAATTATAAGTCAAAATTATTGCATATAGTTAAAATTATGATAGAAAGTCAAAATTATGACTGTCATAAATATAACTTTTCAGTCATAATTTCAGCATTTTCAATTAACTGTCATAATTGATAATTTCACGTTTGTGTCAATTTCGACTAAGTCAGAATTTTGACTTTTAATCTAATAAATCACTTAGTATGTCAACTTTTTATGTCATAAATTAGGATTTACAAAAGGATGTTTTTCTTGAGGCAGAAATGTGCTTCCATATCAGAGGTAAGATGAAAAGAAAATGCAACGAAAGCGTCTATTTCAGCGTCAGAACAATGAATTTTGCCAAAAGGCGAGGAGTTCACGAGTAAGAGTTTCACAAGGTTTTATGAGTCAGTCCCAGATCTGTCGCTCAATGAATGTAATCTGCCATCAGCTGTAAATAACCTCCTAAGAGGATTGAGAGACGTGTGTCTGTCAGACGTTCACTACAACAACACAAACGCGATAAAATGTTCCATTAACGTAAATGAAACATCTCATATGTTTGAAGCATGTGGCTTTAGTGCTTTTAAAACATTCACCTTGAGACTGACGGAGGATTTTCTGAATGAATGAATGAATGAGTGCATTAACAGACCAGATGGGTCAACAGAACTGAACCATTTAGAGACTTGCAGAACTACTGACACAATGAAGTGAATGAATCAGTGTCAGCGTGTAGAAATACTGACTCATAGATGGAGGTTTTGTTATATGACTGATTACCAATATGAAGAATCTGAAGTGTTTTGCAGTTTTCTTACTGTTGGATGGTTGGTGTTTTAACACCATGGCTTTAGATAAAAACAATGATTCAGGATTGAATGTTGAAAGTGTTTGCTGATAATAATTCTTACCAACAGCTCCAATCTAGAATATCACATGCTGAAACACTGCAGTTCAGTCAGAACCTTTGATTAATTCAGTTTACACAAGAAAATAATTAGAATAAATCATCAGATCAAGGATGGAGACAAAGAATCTTTATTTACAAACCCAACAGTGCAGGAACACAAACTCCTGTCACATCTGAGCACGCTCAAACTACTTAAAAAGAGTAAATAAAAAGAATTACAAGAGATGAAAAATAAAAGATCCAAATGAAAGCAAAACTGTAACGGTGCTGGAGTATTTCAGCCCTCAGATCAGGTCAGCCACTGAAACACAAGAGTTCAAGAGTTCAAGAAACTGGATTAAACCTCGACATTCTGACAACGCAACTTGTTTTAATAAAGCCTTTAATCATGTCACAAATGTACCAACAAGTATAGAACAATAAAACAAAAATGTTAAATGATATATTATGATAATGTCCATTCATTAAAATGACTGAATAATCTGAAGAGATGATGAATGTAAAACACATTCCTGCAGATGTGAAATCAAGACTCACCGTTCATGGGCATCTCATCGATCTGCGTGGAATAGTACTGCTCAATATCACGGAGGATACGGATGTCGTCGTTCTTCACAAAGTTGATGGCCACACCCTTCCTGCCATAACGACCCGATCGACCAATCCTGACGAGAGACACGATAATTCAAACTCACATCTGATGATCAGATCTGTCTAGATCAGAGTTATTTTAGTATCATTGAGATACAGTTATTAACAGTTTGATTTAGTTCTTATTTTTGTTTTTTTGTTTCATCATCCAATCCATTTTATATTCATATTCATTTTAACGTCTTAAAACTAATTCTTTATTGTGCTTGATGTGAACGGCCTTTATATTTCGAGTAACAAAAATGTTTTATGCTTTAGTTTTAGTCAGCTACTCGAGATGTTTGTACTCAAGTGTCTACAGCGAGTTCATTCATTCATTCCTGAGACTGAGATCTGTGTCCGTACCTGTGGATGTACAGCTCTCTGTTGTTGGGAAGATCGTAGTTAATGATGAGAGAAACCTGAGGAACATCCAGACCTCTGGCCCAAACGTCTGTGGAGATCAACACTCGACTGCACAAGAAAAACAGCAGAAAGATTACATCTCAAACACTTCTGGGACATTAATCTGCTTCCTGTCGACTGTGTTTAAAGTCGATGTAACAAGCGACAGATCTTCTCTTTCATATTGTGGAACAGATCGTAAATATGTAACAGATAAAAAAAAAATGTAAGGCGGAGCTTGGTTCTGTGCATCAGTTGTTGATTGGGTGTGGCTCTCAAGTGTATGCAGATGAGTGAGCTTGTAGGGGTGGGGCTTAAAGTGCACTAAATGATTGGAGAATCCTGCATACGTCACCAAAGATCCGGTTATTTTTAAAAATGAAACATGCACGGATGAATTGTTCTGTAAGATCTAAAACATGTTTAGAAAATATGTTTATCTGTTTACCTGGCTCCAGATCTGAACTCCTTCATGATGGACTCTCGCTCTTTCTGCGGCATGTCTCCATGCATCGACGACACGGTGAAGTTCGCCTCCCTCATCTTCTCCGTCAGCCAGTCCACCTGAAATCACACGGCAGAAATTAAACAAAACCGAAAGACGCTGTTGCATGAAGCATTCTCAACACTGATTCATCAGCATTCGACTGCAAAATAAACACAACTGGTCAAAAGTTTTACAAATGTTTTTAAAAGTTTCTTCTGCTCATCAAGACTGCATTTATTTGATCACAAATACAGTAAAAATAGTGAAATATTTCTACAATTTAAATGAACTGTTTTCTACGGAAGAGGATTAGGGCCAAGCAATAATAAAAAAATAAAACCATCTCGAGATTAAAGTTGTTAAATTTCGAGAAAAAAGTTGAGATAAAATGTTGAGAATAAACTCATTAAATTATGAAAAAAGTCGTAGTTAAAGGAGAACAAAAAATTTAAATTTAACGATGCAGTAATTTAATTTAACGAATTTGTTCTCAATTTAACATCTCTGACTTTTATCTCGACGAAATTTAACGTTTTCGAACGAGATCTCGGGAATTCTCCGGACTTTATCTCAACATCTCGACTTTTATCTCGAAATTTAACGAATAATTTGTTTATTCTCAACATTTATCTCGACTTTATTCTCTAACATTTCTCAATTTATTTTTCTCGAATTTAACGAACTTTTACTTTTATCTCGAAATTTAACGAAATTTAACAAGACATTATCTCGAATTTAACGACAAATTTAACGAATTTGTTCTCGTAATTTAACGAGTTTATTCTCAATTTTTATTTCAACTTTTTCTCGAAATTTAACGAGTTTTTTTCTCGTAATTTAACAACTTTAATCTTGAGATGGTTTTATTTTTATTATTGCTTGGCCCTAATCCTCTTCCGTAGTTTTCTATGTGAATATATAGTAAAGTGTAATTTATTCCTGTGATCAAAGCTGAATTTTCAGCATCATTACTCCAGTCTTCAGTGTCACATGATCCTTCAGAAATCATTCTAATATGATGATTTGCTGCTCAAGAAACATTTATGATTATTATCAGTGTTTAAAAGAGTTCAGATTTTTGTGAAAACCATACATTATCATTCAAAAGTTGAGTAAGATTCTAAAAAAGAAACTTTTATTCATCAAAGACACACTAAACTGATCAAAAGTGACAGTAAAGACAATTATAATGTTATAAAAGATTCTATTTCAAATAAATGCTGTTCTTTTTAACTTTCTATTCATCAAAAAATCCAGAAAAATAAAACCGATCACAGTTTCCACAAAAAATATGAATATGAAGTTACATTTTACAATATATTCAGACAAAATATCCATTTTAAAATGAAATAATATTCACAATATTACCGTTTTAATTATTCCAAAATTGACCGGTAATGTAGTTTTGTGCATTAAAACATCACATAACCTCTCATAGAGCTCACAAAACAGGAAAAAAGTCATGCATATACTGTGGCTAATCCACTAAACACTCGACTGGTTGACCATACTGACCCATCCCTAACGGATATGCTGGACATCTAGATCCCAAACACTTCTAGCAGATGAGTAAGTGTAGAGTGGTTTATTGTAGACCCTGACCTTGCGTTTGGTGTTGCAGAAGATGACGGCCTGTGTGATGGTCAGCGTGTCGTACAGGTCACACAGCGTGTCAAACTTCCACTCCTCTCGCTCGACGGCCACGAAGAACTGCTTGATCCCCTCCAGTGTCAATTCATCACTGCAGACAAACGGAAAACATCAACTCAACATGACGTTTGCTCTCAGAGCAGCTGCACGTACACAATATTTTAAACTCATCCCATTTATATGTTCATATAATGCATTCATACACACATTGCAGTCAAAACAAACGTGTTGTTAACCCTGTTCAAGCGCCTCACCGTTTGACCAGAATGCGGATGGGGTCGGTCATGAACTTGTTGGTCATCTCCAGGATCTCGTGTGGCAGCGTGGCGCTGATCAGACACACCTGAGTGGCGGGCGGCAGGTATCGGTACACGTCGTAAATCTGTTCCTTAAAACCTGTGGAAGCGAAACTTAAAGAGTCACAAACACTCGCAGGTTTACACGCGTGATCTCATGCATTCTGAAGTACTGCGTGACTCTTTACCCTTGTTGAGCATTTCATCTGCTTCATCCAACACCAGCATCTTAATGGCACGAGTCCTCAAACTCCTCCTGCGGATCATGTCTGAGAGAGAACGAGATGTTATGTCATGAATCACGTGCATTAAAAGGCCACAACAGGATCTTCTCTTCTGAAACAAGATTGTTCTGCCCAGTGAGAAAGAAACGCTTAAATCTAGTAGAAACTAAGACATGATTGTTATAGTTGCATTGACATATGAAGAGAGGAGCGCAGAAACTCGCTGTCAGCGCTGACCTGTGATTTATCACTAAAGTAGCAAAAACTCAAAACAGTCTCATCTTTCACATTCTGTCCATTTTATTATGAAATTAAAATAAATGGTGTTTTGACGCTGTGACAGATCACTGTAGAGCCTCAGTTCAAGAGACAGCGTCTTTTTTTTTTTTCCGCTTTACTACAAGTTACAGCACAAAAATAAACATGCATGAACATCAGAAGGAATGTTGAAAGATACAGAACAACTTGCTGAAATGAATGCATTGTTCAATCAGTGTTTCAAACATGGAAAGACGTCAATAAAACAGCTTGAGAACAAAACAACATCACATTTACCTCAGGAAATAAACGCTAAACTCACCGAACACGCGGCCAGGCGTTCCTGCCACCACATGCTGCCCGTAGTCCAGCTTCCTGATGTCCTCGCCCACGTTTGTGCCTCCGATACAGGCGTGACACTGAACGTTCATGTAGTCACCCAACGCCAGGAGCACCTGCAGGACAGAGGAAATGACATCATGTCAGACATGTGAGTGTAAAAAAACTGGAAGCATAAACGCGTTTTCGAAATCTTCACCTTCTGGATCTGTCCGGCTAACTCTCTGGTCGGAGCCAAAATCAGTGCTTGAGTCTCTCGAACCTAGTCAAACAGGAACAAGAAATTGTTTGTGGAAATATAATATACTTTAAAAGACTATAAATGCTACTAAACACTGAAAGTTAAAGGTGCAATATGTAAAATACCCCAAAGCCACTAGGCCAGTGTTACATTTTGTTCACTTGAGTACTTACAATATCCCAAATGTTTGCAACTATTTGTAAATCGTGAGAAAACTGCAGTTTTACCCAAGGCTCCGGGACGTGTGAGGAGTCGCCTGTCAATAGCGTCATACCCGCGTTACCCTCGGTTTACGCTTTTATTTTGTAGAAACCATGGAAACACCTTTAATATTTACATGTTTTAATAGACAAGAGAACAACTGTTTTGATATATTTATAAACTAATTATTGTTATATAGCTCAACACGTTTAGTCTTATTGTTTAAATCTAATTTTCTTGATGTTTTGTGAGTACCATGCTTTACCATGCCTCAGAGAAAAACACTGTTTTGTGAAGTAGCTAACATAGCATAATCAGATGCAGCTTTATTTTTAGTAACAGTAATACAGCGTTTTCTCCATCATACAATACGTTTTAAAATTAATTGCATGCCATTTATCAACACAATCATCCAGCATTAATATGATATTGTAAAATCGATCTATTTACTGCAGTGTGTAACAGTGTCTCACAGCAGCCGCCGAGCGAACGCACAGAGTAACGTTATAACATCATTTACAACACTCTCAAATGTATCTAATATGATAAACAGAGCTGCGTTACCTCATACTCATGACCGGAAAAGAGGAAGCGGCGCGGGCGACTGTGTCATAATAAAAGTCCCGCTGCTCGTGAGGCGTGTGTTGATCAATCGCTCCAGCTCCTCGTTCAGCTCCACAACACTCGCTCCTGCTCTGCTTCATACTACAGTAACGTTAATAATCGCATCCATGAACGTGATTTCTGCCCGAGTCCAATCCCTATTCTTTTGCACCGGATGTGGAGACCACATGTCCCAAGATTTCGCTCTCAAACTTGGTGTCATCAAACTACGCCTTTGTTTTGAATAGACCTCTAGTGGACAGAAATCTACATACTGCACCTTTAAACGAAAAGCGGACTAAAAGCGCTGTAACGTACCTGTATATCCAAACACTGCAGCACTGAGATACAGAACGTGGCTGTTTTACCGGTTCCAGACTGAGACCTGGAGAACAGACAAACTGCGTTAGTCAATTTTAATAACAGTAATGAATGTTTATCGCATTATGTCCAGCATTTTTCCATAATGTGACTTACTGAGCGATGACGTCTCTTCCCTTGATGATCTGTTTGATGGCTCTCTGCTGGATGGCTGACGGCTTCTCAAACCCTGAAATCAGTAAACAACCATTCAAATAAACATTTAAAAGGTATTTACATATTACAATAGCACTGTGTTAGTGACCATAACTGTGTTATCCAAGTTATAAACATCCCATAATATACAACAAGACTATCAAATATCACAAGTAAACTTCATTCTGATCTCTCATTGTCTTTTATACACACACAACAACTTCTGACTGACTGAACTAGTTGAACAGTAATGGCCGCTCTATTAAAGCCCCACAATCTCCTCAGTTTCTGATAATGTAAATTGATCGATGTAAAATCAGTGTATTGATCGGTACCGTTGGTAATCTTCTCTGACTCCCTAATAAATCTCATATAGAGCTCTATAACATGAATTTCAGCAGTAATTAATCATTAATTAATCGTTTTTACCGTACGCGTAGATCCCGCGCAGCAGATCTTCCCTCAGGCCCATCGTGTCAAACGTCGGCGTCACATCGACCTCTTCACTCGTCTCAAACTCGATCTTCGTCATGTCTTCCTCCTTCAGGATCCTCTTCCTCACAGGAGCTGCGGCGGCGGCCATAATTATGAGAGATTTCTAATATAAATAACGAGTTAAAATATGAAAGCGCGTCTGTGCGCGTACACAGGCCGAACGGAAGAGCCGCGTGTGTCGCAGCTGTGACGCACAATGCACGAGACGCGCCGCCCACTATTTAAATTCGAATCATGTTTATTTAAAACGTATCATATTTCACAATCGCTTAAAGGGATAGTTCACCCAAAAATTAAAATTCTGTCATTTACTCACCGTCAAATTGTTCCAAACCTGTTTTAAAGGGTTAGTTCACTCAAAAATGAAAATAATGTCATTTATTACTCACCCTCATGACCTTCGTTAATCTTCAGAACACAAATTAAGATATTTTTGATGAAATCCGATGGCTCAGCGAGGCCTCCATAGCCAGAAAAATATAAAATAATTACTTTTCAACAATATCTAGTGATGGGTGATTTCAAAACACTGCTTCGGAGCTTTACGAATCAAATCAGTGACTCGGATCTCCTATCAAATGGCTAAACTGCTGAAATCACGTGACTTTGGCGCTCCGATTCACTGATTCGATTCGTAAAGCTCTGAAGCAGTGTTTTGAAATCGGCCATCACTATATAAGTTATTTTGTTTTTTTGGGGCACCAAAAATATTCTCCTCACTTTATAATATTAATATTGAACCACTGTACTCACATGAACTGATTTAAATATGTTTTTAGTACATTAATGGATCTTGAGAGAGGAAATGTCATTGCTGGCTATGCAGGCCTCACTGAGCCATCGGATTTCATCAAAATATCTTAATTTGTGTTCTGAAGATGACTGAAGGTCTTACGGGTGTGGAACGACATGAGGGAGAGTAATTAATGACAGAAATTTCATTTTTGGGTGAACTAACCCTTTAATTTCTTTGTTCTTCTGAACACAAAAGACAATATTTTGAAGGGCAAAATTGACTTTCATAGTATTTTTTTTTTTCCATACTATGAAGTCAATGGGATCCATCAACTGTTTAGTTGTCAAAATATCTTTTTGTGTTCAAACAAACAAATTCATAGAGGTTTGGTGAGTAAATGATGACAGAATTTCATTTTTGGTTAAGCTATCCCTTTAAACGTAGTAAATGTGTGCGCAAATAATATCACATTTCTATAGTATAATGGCATAGATTTATAATGCTGTGGTTTTTCATGTGTTACTATTGTTGAGTAAAAATGGCAACAACACAAAATCTCACATTAGCACATTTTATCATTATTTTCAACCACATTAAACGAGATAAATGAGCTTGATGCTTTAACTCAATAAAGCTGATATATTTATGTCTGCTTGTGTTCAAACCATTCAAAATGATCTTAAAGCAATTCAGGTGTATTGCAATTTTCAGAAAGTACAGTCTATTTAACTGGACACATTTCTACAATGAAAAATTTGACTTTGAAACCACATTTAAAGAACTTAAGCCCGGTTTGACAGACAGGGTTTAGTCTAAGCCAGGATTAAGCCTTAGTTCAATTAGGATATTCAAGTAGTTTTTATTAAAGTACACTAGAAAAAAACATCTCTGGTGTGCATCTTGAGACAAAGCAATGGCACTGACATGTTTTAAGATATGTCAGTACAAGCTTCTTTCAGTTAACCCATTTGTGCCCAAATTTTTCTGAATGGTTTCATGCATATAGTTGTGTTAATAGTCCCATGTGAACATGTTATGCATTTATTTTCCCCAGGTTTTTTTTTTTTTTTTTTCTTAAAAAACGTATTTGAATGTGTGCAACTACAGTTGCCTGTGGGCAGATATGCTGTAAGCACCCTTTCATTGTCAAATTTGAACAGGAGGAGAACATTTGGCATCTAACTCAAAATACCTGCTTTGAACGGATCAATCTCTATTCATAAACACATTTATTATGTATAAAAGTCAAAGAACATTCGATGCAAACCCAAAAAAGCTGCTCTAGCTTATAATCTCTTGAATATGAAAACACAACAAATCCGTTGGTTTTAAAGTGGTGGAGCTCAGTGCAGAACAAATGCAGCCCATTAAGTTGCCCCAACAGGGCATTGTGAATCAAAAAGTTAAATGAAGATAACTAAATAAAATAATTAGAATGAAGAAAATTTTACATCTATATGTGACCCTGGACCACAAAACCAGTCATAAATCGCACAGGTGTATTTGAAGCAATATCCAACAATACATTATATGGGTCAAAATTATCGATTCTTCTTTTATTCCCAAAATCATTAGTAAAGATCATGTTCCATGAAGATATTTTGTAAATTTCCTACCATAAATATATCAAAAATGTATTTTTGTGAGTGGATATGCATTGCTAAGAACTTCATTTGGACAACTTTAAGGCGATTTTCTCAATATTTTTATTTTTGCACCCTCAGATTCCAGATTTTCAAATAGTTTTATCTCAGCCAAATATTGTCCTAACAAACCATACATCAATGGAAAGATTATTTATTCAGCTTTCAGATGATGTATAGATCTCAAAAAGACCCTTATGACTGGTTTTGTGGTCCAGGGTCACATATAACAAACAAACAAACAAACAAACAAACAAATAACAGTACATACAATTTCTTTCAAAAGACATTCGGAATAGGAAGTTGTGTCATATGTGTCCTCCCCGCTCCCCTTTACTATCTCTGTTGGGTAGTTTTAGTGGTTTGCATGAAGCACTCAACATGCGGGGAAGTGTGTCCATCACTATCAAATTAATCTGTACAGCAGAGATGTCAGTTAAGGGGTTGAGTTATGTTCTACGTGGGATATTAGAAAGAAAAAAGCACTAAACAAGACCAATAATCTTGATTTATTAAGCTATTAACACAGTATACTCCATTTCCCCACGAATATATATGTACTTACAAGTAATTTGAAATGGGTTAAAACAGCTCAAACATGCATTTTAGTTACTAGCTTAAGCCTTGTCTGTGAAACCGGGGATAATGTTATAAGCTTTGATCCATTTAGACACTACGTCAAGGCACATTTATTTCTGTAGCACTTTAAAAGCTTCATAGAAATTCACAGGAAAATAACTTAATGTTGCAGAACTCAATTAAAGCTGCTCTTCAACATTAGCGTCATTATTCAGCTCATATTTTATTCTCATTTGACAGTTTCAGTGCAGCCAAATTTATATTTGTGAATGTCTCACATGTCATATAAACCACCTCTCAGAAATCATCCTTCAGGGTTTCCATCACTTTTAAACAAGCTTTGCATGATTTTTTTTCTAGTCGTTCATGATTCCTGCAAGGGATTTTTAACATTTTAGATTTTGAGGATCAAAGAGCAATAGCATCCATCCACTTTTTCAGTGAAGTTGGTTCCGGAAGAATTTTTTTCCCATTAGGACTTTTAAAAAGTCTTTGTTAAAGCGTTATAAGCCATGAAACAAGCTTTGAGGAGAATCACAACACTATAAACTTTGATTTGAAGCAATAAATTTTAGAAAATTGGACAAAAGATTGTTCTTAATGGCTTTAGTGAGGGAAAGAACTACAATCCCATGAAGAATTGCGAACAGTACGATCGAATTAATGACAGAGGAATATAAAACTAATTTAAAATTGTTGAGATAAATAAGTTTATTGCAAAATATACACAAGTATTTTGAGAGCATAGAGTTATGTCAGAGCCGTTTTGACTCTGATTGGTGGAATTTTCTATACAGCATCATGGGTAATGTAGTTTTTCCACCAGGAATTCTGCCATTAAACATTTTAAAAAATAAGTTAAAACAGATTCAACAGAAACAAATACCGTCGATTAACCTCAAAGCTCACTGGATGGAGATTTTGCAGAGTTCTGTAACTCTATAAGCTAATGAAATATTTAAAAAAAAGCATAAATTTCCATGACTTTTCCAGTCCTGAATCAGAGTTTTAAAATTCCCCTTCCCTTGATCAATAAAAGTTTTCTGCTTATTTTTCACCTCATGATTATGCAAATTCAAACTCTTTTCATAATGAAATAAGACAGAAACAAAGTCCCGCTCAGACTCAGGTTTATTGTGGGATGTTCCAACGAGCCACACAGAAAAATACAGTCCGAGACGAATGAAGATCTGTACAAAACCACAGTCCAGTCTACTGGTCCTTGAGCTCCTTCAGCCTCTTGATGGCGGACTTCACTGTGACGGCTGACGTTGTGCTGCGGATCAGAGGAACATCAGACTCATTCGACACCGTTATAACCCATTATTTACACTGCACACGTCTGCGGCACGTCACGGCTCCGGCGAGGTTTTGTTCGGTCCTCACACCAGAAGCGTTTCAGAGGCTGGATTCGCGAGACTACATTGGTTTTTAATGGCTAAGCGGTTATATTTTGTCTGGTTTAATTGTGTTTATTGCTATGCCCTACTTTGTTTTGCTGAAGCCCACAAATGAAGTTAATACACTTAAAAGTCCAGTTATTGACAACAAGGAGAAAAGATTTTCCACGTTTTTCAACTTCAAATCTCTTGTCAATTTCTGGCCTCCTAATGATGTGAAATATGAGGGTGATTATTTTGCATTTGAACTGTGTGGCATCCACCAAAAATACACTTGCCGCCAATCTTTAGTGATGCAAGCATTGACTCGAGCGGGGTGTTTGCTTTAATTAGGAATCGTATTCAGTCTTACTTGTATGTCCACGCGCCTCCAGCGACAGTTTTCATGCAGGACCCACAATGCCAGATACCAACAGCCCTCCTCTTCATCTTAGTCTGAAGAAATCAAAGTCACAACTCTTATTTGTTATGGAATATTGCAGTGCTTATAAGTTATTAATCCATGCATTGCTCTTCTTTGATAACTACATTTGTTCTTGTTTGCGAAGCATCTCAGTCGTACACCTTTCATGCTGACTTAATCACAAAGAAGAAAAACAGCACATATGCAACATGTATGAGTGCGCGTCACCTTGCCGCAGAAGGAGCAGGTGTATTTGGCATGTTGGCTGATCTCAATCTTCTTCACCATCTTCCTGAGGGACGCACCGTAACGGGTGCCGTACTTCCCCACAATTCCCACCTTCTTGGTGCGCTTGGCCTGAAGAGGAAATTATAAACATTTCAATAAATGTGCAATATTTTATATATTTTTGTTAACATTTGCAGCAAAGCATTTCATTCAAGCTGTTGTGCGCCTGATCACTTTTAGCAAAATTGACTTAAAAGTGTGTTGTTGAATGAGTATGTGTACATTTATATGAGAGTTATACAGCAATATAATGGAAACAATCTCTTCTGTCTAGAAGAGGAAAACAGATCACACTCCTGTTACTGAGGAAACATCTGAATGAAAGACATGAACTCACGCAAGTTCTTCAAATGCACTATAATCATTATTAAACATCTACAGAACTGATTACTGTCGCTTTATACTGATCAAACTCTCTGCTGTCATCACTGTAAAGAACATCTCATCTCAGGTTAAAGAGACGCGGTTTCTCTGAGAGTCAGTGTTTATGACTGAAACTCCGGCAGCGACTCTCATCTGATCAGAATATGACATTTAAGACTATCATCTTCACACAAACAGCAGCGATAATGATTGATTCACTCATCCGAACATCGAGCGATGAGAAAAGCGGGTTATTTGAGTGAGATTGAGAAGATGTTTGAAGATTCTCTCTCGGGCCACAAACACTCACCATTTTAGCAGAAGAGGTGCGGATCCAAAAGAGGCCGAACAACTGCGCATGCGCGATTTACCAGCGCTGAAAGTGACGCATTGTGGGATACCGGAGGACCAACTGCAGCCCGCAGATATTATAATGTGCAATAATGAGTGAAACTGTGAATAATATATAATAACTTGTGGAAATATGCAGTAATATCTTTCACATATCGTTGTAATGTTGTGCAATGACAATAAAGACATCAGTTATATATATATATATATATATATATATATATATATATATATATATATATATAAAATTGATATATAATTATAAATATAATTTCTTTAAATTATATATATATAAAAAAAAATATAATTAAATAAATAATATTATAATTATAAAATATAATTTCTTTGAATAATATTTAATATATAATATTATATATAAGATCTTATTTTGTTATAGTGATTGATTGATGATTTAAACATTATATATTTAAAAATTATATCTAATAAAATAATATTATTATAAATATTTATAAAAAGTATATATATATGTATATATATAAACAGTTTATATAAAAAAATTATGTAATTATGTAAAAAATCATAAATTATAAAAGTATTTTATAAAATAAATAATATTATTTATTTAATATATTATAAAATAATGTATATTATATATTATTTATAAACTAATATTAAATATATAATATATAAGATTATTTTGTTATATGTATTTAATATATAATTTAATAATTATGTAAAAATTATAATATAAAAATTATAATAAAATATATTTATAAAAAATATTATTTTATATATATATATATATAGTTTATTTATAAAATTATGTAATATAAAAATCATGTAATTATAAAAGTATTAAATAAAATATTAGTATTAATATATTATAAAATAATGTGTGTATATAGTTATTTTTAAAATATATTAATAAATTATAACTATAAAATATAATTTCTTTAATAATGTTAAATATATAATATATATGAGATTATTTTGTTATATGTATAACTAATAATTTAAATAATTATGTAAAAAAATACAATTATGGAATTATGTATAATAAAATATAAAATTTTGGAATTATGTAAAAATCATGTAATTATAAAAGTATTTATATAATAAAATAATAATTTAATATATATAATAATATATATTTTATAATTATAATATATATTATTTAATATAACTATATAAGTAATACAATTATATATATTATATATATTTTTTATATAAAATGTCATATTTATAGTATATTAACTAAATTATAATACATATTATTGTATATTAATAATAAATATATATATGCGCGTATAATTATAACTATAATTTTTATATTATATTATAATCTTCAAATAAATTAATTATAATTAATAATAAAATAATTGTAGGTACGTTCACTCTGATTTTATGCTGCTCCAGTAAAAGTATGGTGAAAATATAGTACATAAAAACACAAACTTTTGGGTTAATCAGCAGAAAATATCATATTTATTTAGTCAGGTTTAATCACTGAAGCACATCTTTATAAGTTCAGACATGCAAATCTAACATATTAATCTGTAAACATGATTCAGGGGTAAAAAATGGCAGCATTTCTACAGTTCAGAGGAAAATCCTGACAAACATCGTCTCCTCAAACCACAAACTCAAACACATCAGAAACTCATCACGATCTTTCAGAAACACATTCACACATAAATCATCTGACCGTAACATGAGATCTCTCTGACTCAAACTCAAGCTCGTTCAGTCGCCGCTGAAATATAAAGATTCACATTTACAACTAACAATACAACACAAAGGCACAAGAGATGAGCTCTAACACAACACCACAATAATCAATATAGAGTTATTTCACACTTGATAAACACTGATGTCAGCTGATAGTTCAGTCATATGATCACGAACAGGTCAGAGGTTAGTTTGGTCTCAGGGTGAGGGAGGATTGTTAACACTAGCGCCCTCTTCTGGAGAGACAGTGCTGCTGTTTAAAACCCAGTCTCCATGCTGAGGGTGCGGCGCGTCACATGCTCGATTTCTCCTGTCACGTACTCGTCAAAGCTGGTCTGATACTTGGCCAACATCTTCAGCATGGGCCGCAGGTTCAGCCACCACTGCTCCTTCGGCATCCTGTGGCTGCACACACACACACACACACACACACACACACCCATCAGTACATAACGCATAGCTAGAAATGCAAGCGGATGCCGTAGATTATTGGTGTGGCACTTACTCGAAGTCGGTGTGTGTCTTGAGTTCGGTGACGGGACTGAAGGACATGACTTTCTTCTTCATGCCGATCACACAGGCCGTATCCGGAGCGTTCGCAAACACACGGCCTGCAGTTGACCGACAGATGACTTCAGCTCATTTTATTATCTAATCCACTCATTTAGATGTACTTGACATTCATTTTTCTGTTGCTGCGGTTATTCAGAAAATCTGTAAGTATTATCAGGGTTCTAAAGAATCATTCTGAAGTGATTCACTGAAATGAATGAATCTATGAACTGAACTCGACTCGACACAAGAGCACATGATTCACTACAGAAACTCATCTGTGACTTACAAATTACTATTTTGAAAATCCATGATATTTCCAGGGAATCCTGTATTATACACACAACTCTTGTATTTATATTTGCTGTTTATTTAGTTCTATTTATAGTCAGACTATTATAGTATTTATTACATTATAATTTTATTAGTTTTTTAAAAATATTTCTAATTTATATTTATTTCAGTTTTTGTAATTTTATGTTTTTATCATTTTTATTTTTTTAAATTTCTATTTAGTTGTAATTTATATTTCAGTTTTTGTAATTTTTTGCTTTTATCATTTAATTTAAAAAATTATATTTAGTTCTTTATATTTATTTCATTCAGTTTTTGTAATTGTATGTGCTTTTTAAATCTAATTATTTGTCATTTATAATTATTTTAGTTTTTGTAATTTTTGTGCTTTTATCATTTTTTAAAATTTGTTAGTTGTAATTTTATTTATTTTGTATTTATGCTTTATTTTTTAAAATTTATTTATAATTTTATTTTAGTTTTTGATTTTATGTGCTTTTATCATTTTTATTCATAATTTTATTTTTTAAATTCTATTTAGTTGTAATTTTATTTTAGTTTTGTAATTTATTTATTTTTTTTTTTATTCTTTAGTTGTAATTTATTTTAGTTTTGTAATTTTATGCTTATTTTATTTTTTAAAATTCTATTTAGTTGTAATTTTATTTTTGTAATTTATGTGCTTTTATCTTTTTAAAAAATTCTATTTAGTTGTAATTTATTTTATTTTTTGTAATTTTTGTGCTTTTATTTTTTTAATTCTATTTAGTTGTAATTTATTTTAGGTTTTGTGTGCTTATTTTATTTTTCTAATTAGTTGTAATTTTATTTTAGTTTGTAATTTTATGTGCGTTTTAAAAATTCTATTTAGTTGTAATTTTTTAGGTTTGTTATATGTGCTTATTTATTTTTAATTCTTTAATTCTAATTATATGTGCTTATTTTATTCAAAAAATTCTATTTAGTTGTAGTTTTATTTTAGTTTTTGTAATTTTATGTGCTTTATTTTTTAATTCTATTTAGTTGTAATTTTATTTTAGTTTATTTTTTAATTTTGTGCCTTTATATTTAAAAAAAATCTATTTAGTTGTAATTTATATTTATTAGTTTTTATTTTTATTAAGTTGTATTTTTATGTGCTTCCAGCGTTTTAATTTTTTAATTCTATTTAAATTTATATTAGTTCAGTTTTAGTAATTTTAGTACTTAAATGAAAATTATAAATGTTACCCTGGAAACTAAATGAAATGAGTTTAAGTTTGGGTTTATCGTTTGATTTTATTCCAGTTAACGAACATGATTTCAGTAGTTGTATTTAAGCTCACCCTGTCTGTACGTGTCGTTCATCTTCTCCGTGAGCCACAGAACGGACTTCACTCCCAGCTTAGTGCCGAAATTCCTGTCAAATGGAGTGGGAACGCCACCCTAAACAGGAAACGACACGTGACAGGAAATGAACACACTTCTGCAGCGCTCTCTCAAAACAATCAGGCAAACACATGAACAACAGCCTCATCAAACTATGAATTTCCACGTCCACTGGAGCGACTGAACCTGACAGGATCCATCTGGACGCTGGTCACATGATCCCTCACCTGCTGCAGGTGACCCAGGACATTGACCCTGCAGTCGAAGATGCCTTTGCCCTCGGCGGAGTACAGGTTGTGGATGAAGTCAGTGGTGTAGTGCTTGTGACACTTCTCATTCCTGCAGAGAAACACCAATCACTGATTAACAAACCAGCTTCAGTCCTCACTGAATGAGTCCTGAAGGATTGTGGGATGTGTTACCTCAGCACTAGTCCTCTCTGGATATCATTCTTCATTTTGTCCGTCAGATGCTCCACGTTCGTCTGAGAGGAAACAGAGAAGGTCTGATTTTACATGATGTAAATATCAATAAAACTACATTTACAAACACAATAAAGTGTAATTTATTCCTGTGAATTTTCAGCATCATTACTCCAGTCTTCAGTGTCACATGATCCTTCAGAAATCATTCTAATATGATGATGCAGTGATGGAGAACGTGCCTCACTCATGGATGTTGAACGGCTCCTCAAAGATGTAGACGGCGTCTGCGCCCACGGCGATGCCGGTGGTGGTTGCTAGGTAACCACAGTACCCGCCCATCGTTTCCACGATGAAGACGCGGCGCTTGGTTCCGGACGCCGACTGCTTGATTTTGTCGCAGCTCTGAACAAACAGACACAGAGAACTTTAGAGACACAGCACTCACCCGTACGCCGGCCGAGCCGAGCGAGCCTCACCTCCATGGCGGCGTTCACTGCGGTGTCTGCTCCCAGACTGAAGTCTGTGCCGGGAACATTGTTACTGATCGTCGCCGGAATCACACACATGGCGATACAGAGTTCATCGTAGTGACCTCGAGCTTCAACCAGCTGAAGAACTCCTTCATACGCCTGCAGGAGTGAACAACAACATCAAACACACACACACTCACACACACGAGATTCAGAGCATAATTCAATCTGTACCTCAAATCCACCAATCACCAGCAGCGACTGGATGCCGAATTTGCCAATATTCGCCACGATGTTCTCCATGCAGGAGTTGGGAAGAGTTCTGAACAAATATAAAACATTAAAAGCATTAGTTCACTTCAGAATTTACTCATCTCCATGTCATCCAAGATGTTCATGTCTTTCTTTCTTCAGTGGAAAAGAAATGAAGGTTTTTGAGGAAATCATTCCAGGATTTTTCTCCATATAGTGGACTTCACTGGGGTTCAACGGGTTGAAGGTCCAAATGTCAGTTTCAGTG